>OZ034811.1:15551384-16151384 GCA_964028335.1 Altica lythri | reverse complement strand
AATAAATCAAATCAAAATTAACATAAAATTAATTAATAATAGTAAAAAAAAAATAAGCAAAAAGGAGTCTAGTTTCACATTAATAACCTACATACGACACAAAGAAATACATATGTAAAATAAAGATATTAACCAAGATTGACCATATGACGTTATTAATCTTATAAAAATAAAATTTCGTAACTCACCTATTAAGATAGGGTTATTCTACTTCGTTACACTCGTGATACCCTAGCTGGTAGTCGGGTAAAAACAATTTCCTCGTTGCTAACTGCAATAATGGGGTAAGTTCTGACCACGATTGCTGTCTAAACGGTTTTAAAAAAAATACCAGTCTTCCCTACTGTCTGCTTTATGGGTTCCTACCCTTCATAAGGAACAAAAGGACCATAAGAATCGAATAATTACATGAATAAAGAAACGTGTACTCACCAACAGAAGATTTTACTAAATATCCGGACACAGTGCCGTATTTTCCACCGAATTCACCAAAATTCAGAAAAATCTCTTCCACAATATTCGATAGAAACAAATGAAGCTTAATTTCGTAAATCCAACCTAAGTTGTCCCCGATGAACAGGGATACAAATTAAACCCTCAAAAATCTTCTGGTTAACACGTGTTCACGTCGAAAGCTCTTAGATGAAAAAGACAGAATTTCTCCGCATATGATCCTTCACTCGATTTGACACACTTCAGAAAGAAATAGATGGCCTCTACTACTATAGGGACAATAACCATAGCTTATTCAGCCAACAACTTACGAACAAACAGAGGTCATTTGATATGACTAATCTTATTATTTATATAGACGACAACAAAAATCCCAACATTACCTAATTTCTCTATTTATTTTCGATTTTAATAATAAAGTTATAAATATAACGGAACGCTGGCTGCAAAACCACAATATCCAAGTTATCGACGAGAGGGTAGATCAGATGAACTACTTGGCAATGATTTCAAAACAATAACACTTCAAGAATAATAAATTTACTTACAAAACCAATATTAGCAACAACTAGAAATAATTTATGGTCGAAAATAATGAACAACAGTTGGCGATTAACTATTATCGGACTTAAATCAGCCGATACTTGCCTCGATAAATCCTACAATAATTACGAATTATAAGGTAAGAACAACATTTTGTTTACAAAAAGATATCTCAACGTTAACGAGAAATTAGCCCGTGACAAGTTCTCCCAAACAATATATTAGACCAATAAAAAACCTTTAAAAAACCATCTTTATTCTACAAAAGTTACTACATACAATTCGATAAATCATAAAAATTTATCAGCAAAATGTTTAAAAACATTAAAAACCCGTCTATCATATTCCTTTTGATCCCGAATATCCCCAATTTTCATTTCTTCCATTTTCCCTTTTCCAATCGCTCCAGTAAAATCAATAACTTCATCTTCCTCACACAATTCGACTCTCATAATAAACGGACACATTCCCAAACCGAATTTTCCAAATTTTTTCCATGATTCTTTCAATTTTTGTAATGGAAAATGATCGTTAATATCGATAGAGTATTGTTTTAGATACGATTTTAGTGTTTTGTGGTATTCTTCCAATAGAAAATCGAGTTTATTTAAAGTTGTATCGTCTGCAACTGCGTATAAATAATAGGATAGATCTAAAATTGGTGAGGCTACTCTAGAAATTTGAAAATCAATGAAAACCATATCTGTTGGCCTAGAAAAATCGTTTTCCTACAAAAAAAATTTGGTTTTTATATATTTTTTAGGACAACTATTATAGTTGTCTTTAAGGATATATTAAAGTAAAAAAAATCTTACTTTATATTTAAACATCATATTATTATTCCAACAATCTCCATGTAAAATTACAGAATCGTAAAAAATTAGATGAATTCGTAAAAAATTGGATAAAATCGTAAAAAAAACTGGAATAAATCGTAAAAACCTGGATAAAATCGTAAAAAACTGAGAAGAAACATAAAAAAATTGGATAAAATCGTAAAAAACTGGATTAAATCGTAAAAAACTGGATAAAATCGTAAAAAACTAGATAAAATTGTAAAAAAATTGGATAGAATCGTAAAAAACTGGATAGAATCGTAAAAAACTGGATAAAATCGTAAAAAATTTTTGATGAAATCGTAAAAAACTGAATCGAATCGTAAAACATTGGATAAATTCGTAAAAAACTGGATAAAATCGTATAAAACTGGATAGAATCGTAAAAAATTGGATAAAATCGTAAAAAACTGGAGAGAATTGTAAAAAACTGGATAGAATCGTAAAAAACTGGATAGAATCGTAAAAAACTGGATAGAATCGTAAAAAAAATTTAATAAAATCGTAAAAAACTGAATAGAATCGTAAAACATTGGATAAATTCGTAAAAAAATGGATAAAATCGTATAAAATTGGATAGAATCGTAAAAAATTGGAGAGAATTGTAAAAAACTGGATAGAATCGTAAAAAAAATTTAATAAAATCGTAAAAAACTGAATAGAATCGTAAAACATTGGATAAATTCGTAAAAAAATGGATAAAATCGTATAAAATTGGATAGAATCGTAAAAAATTGGAGAGAATTGTAAAAAACTGGATAGAATCGTAAAAAAAATTTAATAAAATCGTAAAAAACTGAATAGAATCGTAAAACATTGGATAAATTCGTAAAAAAATGGATAAAATCGTATAAAATTGGATAGAATCGTAAAAAATTGGATAAAATCGTAAAAAACTGGATTGAATCGTAAAAAACTGGATAAAATCGTAAAAAACTAGATAAAATTGTAAAAAACTGGATAGAATCGTAAAAAACAGGATAGAATCGTAAAAAAATTTTGATAAAATTGTAAAAAACTGAATAGATCCGTAAAACATTGGATAAATTCGTAAAAAAAAGGATAAAATCGTATAAAACTGGATAGAATCGTAAAAAATTGGATAAAATTGTAAAAAACTGGATTGAATCGTAAAAAACTGGATAAAATCGTAAAAAACTGGATGGAATTGTAAAAAACTGGATAGAATCGTAAAAAACTGGATAGAATCGTAAAAAATTTTTGATAAAATCGTAAAAAACTGAATAGAATCGTAAAACATTGGATAAATTCGTAAAAGACTGGATAAAATCGTATAAAACTAGATAGAATCGTAAAAAATTGGACAAAATCGTAAAAAACTGGATAAAATTGTAAAAAACTGCATAGAATCGTAAAAAATTGGATAAAATCGTAAAAAACTGGATTGAATTGTAAAAAACTGGATAGAATCGTAAAAAACTGAATAGAATCGTAAAACATTGGATAAATTCGTAAAAGACTGGATAAAATCGTATAAAACTGGATAGAATCGTAAAAAATTGGATAAAATCGTAAAAAACTGGATTGAATCGTAAAAAACTGGATAGAATCGTAAAAAACTAGATTAAATTGTAAAAACTGGATAAAATCGTAAAAAACTGGATAAAAATGTAAAAAACTGGATAAAATTGTAAAAAACTGGATAGAATCGTAAAAAACTGGATAGAATCGTAAAAAATTTTTGATTAAATCGTAAAAAACTGAATAGAATCGTAAAACATTGGATAAATTCGTAAAAGACTGGATAAAATCGTATAAAACTGGATAGAATCGTAAAAAATTGGATAAAATCGTAAAAAACTGAAAACAATTGTAAAAAACTGGATAGAATCGTAAAAAATTGGATAAAATCGTAAAAAACTGGATTGAATTGTAAAAAACTGGATAGAATCGTAAAAAACTGAATAAAATCGTAAAACATTGGATAAATTCGTAAAAGACTGGATAAAATCGTATAAAACTGGATAGAATCGTAAAAAACTGGATAAAATTGTAAAAAACTGGATTGAATCGTAAAAAACTGGATAAAATCGTAAAAAACTGAATAAATTCGTAAAAAACTGGATAAAATTGTAAAAAACTGGATAGAATCGTATATATAAATTTTTTAGGACAACTATTATAGGGATATATTAAAGGAAAAAAAATCTTACTTTAT
The DNA here is from genome assembly GCA_964028335.1 of Altica lythri. Taxonomy (NCBI): domain Eukaryota; kingdom Metazoa; phylum Arthropoda; class Insecta; order Coleoptera; family Chrysomelidae; genus Altica; species Altica lythri. Next base: position 16,147,373 of record OZ034811.1, on the reverse strand, counting down.
ATTTAAACATCATATTATTATTCCAACAATCTCCATGTAAAATCACAGCTTCTTTTTCAGCATCTTTATCATTTTCCATTGTAAGTTTAGTTAACATTTCCATAACATCGAATCTTTCCATTTTTTTAGCATCATCAAATTTCCCATTTTCTTTCAACAAATCGATACCTTTTTCAAAAGATTTCCTTAACACTGGAGTCATACCGGTTTTTGTTAAAAACAAACCCATTATATCAGACATATTTTCGGTAATTTTTTTAAATTTTTCCGGATTGTTTAGTTTAAAAGCTAAAGAAAGGCCGTGAAATTTTGCGTAGGTTTGAAAAACGAATAAAATGTGTTCGAAATTTTGTGGTTTCATTCGATTATGAATTATATAACCTTCGGATTTTAGGTTAGATAATACTAATGCTTCTTTTTTGTCTATATTTGATGTGCTGTAGCATTTAGCAATGCTTTTAAATGGGTTTTCTATGGTATTGTCTTTTTGGAATTGTTCCAGTATTGGAAATACTTCAGCATACATAAAAATTTCTCTAAAATAAATAAAAATATCAGGGTACATCTCTAATTTCCTCAGTAATTCAAATGTGCAAAAAAAAATTTCTTAAATTTAACGGTTTTTGAGATATTTGAGTTTGCCCAAAATTTTGGCAAAGGTTAAATATGATCAAAATAAATCGGGTAACATCTCTAATTATAGGAAATTTGCTTAATAATCCAAATATACAAGAATTTTTTAGACCAAATGAAAATCTGTGTTGATCCAAAATTACAGTTCATCAAAATAAATCGAGTAACATCTCTAATTATTAACAATGATTCCAAAAATCTAAATATGCAACAATTTTTGTCCTAACGTTCACAGTTTTTGAGATAATTGAGTTGGCTCAAAATTTTGGCAAAGGAACAATCTGATCAAAATAAATCGTTTAACATTTCTAAAATTTAATTGAATGGATTAAATCTTGAAAGAATACATCTAATCATAAAAAAACTGGAATGAATCGTAAAAAAACTGGATAAAACCGTAAAAATCTAGATTGATTCTTAAAAAACTGGATTGAAACGTAAAAAACTGGATTGAAACGTAAAAAACTGGATTAAATCGTAAAAAACTGGATTAAATCGTAAAAAACTGGATCAAATCATGAATGAATACATCTAATCATACAAATTGGAATAAATCGTAAAAAACTGTATTCAATCCTAAAAAACTGAGTTGGATTGTAAAAAACTGGATTGAATCGTAAAAAATGGGATATAATCGTAATTAACTGGATTAAATCGTAAAAAACTGGATTGAATCCTAAAAAATGAGATATAATCGTAAAAAACTGGATTAAATCGTAAAAAACGGTATTGGATCATAAAAAACTGAATTGAATTGTAAAAAACTGGATTAAATCGTAAAAAACTGGATTGAATCCTAAAAAATGAGATATAATCGTAAAAAACTGGATTAAATCGTAAAAAACGGTATTGGATCATAAAAAACTGAATTGAATTGTAAAAAACTGGATTAAATCGTAAAAAACTGGATTGAATCCTAAAAAATGAGATATAATCGTAAAAAACTGGATTAAATCGTAAAAAACGGTATTGGATCATAAAAAACTGAATTGAATTGTAAAAAACTGGATTAAATCGTAAAAAACTGGATTGAATCCTAAAAAATGAGATATAATCGTAAAAAACTGGATTAAATCGTAAAAAACGGTATTGGATCATAAAAAACTGAATTGAATTGTAAAAAACTGGATTAAATCGTAAAAAACTGGATTGAATCCTAAAAAATGAGATATAATCGTAAAAAACTGGATTAAATCGTAAAAAACGGTATTGGATCATAAAAAACTGAATTGAATTGTAAAAAACTGGATTAAATCGTAAAAAACTGGATTGAATCCTAAAAAATGAGATATAATCGTAAAAAACTGGATTAAATCGTAAAAAACGGTATTGGATCATAAAAAACTGAATTGAATTGTAAAAAACTGGATTAAATCGTAAAAAACTGGATTGAATCCTAAAAAATGAGATATAATCGTAAAAAACTGGATTAAATCGTAAAAAACGGTATTGGATCATAAAAAACTGAATTGAATTGTAAAAAACTGGATTAAATCGTAAAAAACTGGATTGAATCCTAAAAAATGAGATATAATCGTAAAAAACTGGATTAAATCGTAAAAAACGGTATTGGATCATAAAAAACTGAATTGAATTGTAAAAAACTGGATTAAATCGTAAAAAACTGGATTGAATCCTAAAAAATGAGATATAATCGTAAAAAACTGGATTAAATCGTAAAAAACGGTATTGGATCATAAAAAACTGAATTGAATTGTAAAAAACTGGATTAAATCGTAAAAAACTGGATTGAATCCTAAAAAATGAGATATAATCGTAAAAAACTGGATTAAATCGTAAAAAACGGTATTGGATCATAAAAAACTGAATTGAATTGTAAAAAACTGGATTAAATCGTAAAAAACGGTATTGGATCATAAAAAACTGAATTGAATTGTAAAAAACTGGATTAAATCGTAACAAACTGGATTGAATTGTAAAAACCTGGATTAAATCGTAAAAAACTGGATTGAAACGTAAAAAAACTGGATTGAAACGTAAAAAAACTGGATTGAAACGTAAAAAACTGGATTAAATCGTAAAAAACTGGATTGAATCGTAAAAAATGAGATATAATCGTAAAAAACTGAAATAAATCGTAAAAAACGGTATTGGATCATAAAAAACTGGATTTCATTGTAAAAAAATGGATTAAATCGTAAAAAACTGGATTTAATCGTAAAAAATGAGATATAATCGTAAAAAATTGGATTAAATCGTAAAAAACGGTATTGGATCATAAAAAACTGAATTGAATTGTAAAAAACTGGATTAAATCGTAAAAAACTGGATTGAAACGTAAAAAAACTGGATTGAAACGTAAAAAATAGGATTTAATCGTAAAAAACTGGATTGAATCGTAAAAAATTGGATATAATCGTAAAAAACTGGATTAAATCGTAAAAAACGGTATTGGATCATGAAAAATTGGATTTCATTGTAAAAAACTGGATTAAATCGTAAAAAACTGGATTTAATCGTAAAAAATAAGATATAATCGTAAAAAATTGGATTAAATCGTAAAAAACGGTATTGGATCATAAAAAACTGAATTGAATTGTAAAAAACTGGATTAAATCGTAAAAAACTGGATTGAAACGTAAAAAAACTGGATTTAAACGTAAAAAACTGGATTAAATCGTAAAAAACTGGATTGAATCGTAAAAAATTGGATATAATCGTAAAAAACTGGATTAAATCGTAAAAAACGGTATTTTATCATGAAAAACTGGATTTTATTGTAAAAAACTGGATTAAATCGTAAAAAACTGGATTTAATCGTAAAAAATAAGATATAATCGTAAAAAATTGGATTAAATCGTAAAAAACGGTATTGGATCATAAAAAACTGAATTGAATTGTAAAAAACTGGATTAAATCGTAAAAAACTGGATTGAAACGTAAAAAAACTGGATTTAAACGTAAAAAACTGGATTAAATCGTAAAAAACTGGATTGAATCGTAAAAAATTGGATATAATCGTAAAAAACTGGATTAAATCGTAAAAAACGGTATTTTATCATGAAAAACTGGATTTTATTGTAAAAAACTGGATTAAATCGTAAAAAACTGGATTAATCGTAAAAAATGAGATATAATCGTAAAAAATTGGATTAAATCGTAAAAAACGGTATTGGATTATAAAAAACTGAATTGAATTGTAAAAAACTGGATTAAATCGTAAAAAACTGGATTGAAACGGAAAAAAACTGGATTGAAACGTAAAAAACTGGAATAAATCGTAAAAAACTGAATTGAATTGTAAAAAATTGGATATAATCGTAAAAAACTGGATTAAATCGTAAAAAACGGTATTGGATCATAAAAAACTGGATTTCATTGTAAAAAACTGGATTAAATCGTAAAAAATTGGATTTAATCGTAAAAAATGAGATATAATCGTAAAAAATTGGATTAATTCGTAAAAAACGGTATTGGATCCTAAAAAACTGGATAAAATCGTAAAAAATTTTTGATAAAATCGTAAAAAACTGAATAGAATCGTAAAACATTAGATAAATTCGTAAAAAACTGGATTAAATCTTAAAAAACTGGATTGAATCGTAAAAAATGGGATATAATCGTAAAAAACGGTATTGGATCATAAAAAACTGGATTGAATTGTAAAAAACTGGATTAAATCGTAAAAAACTGGATTAAATCTTAAACAACTGGATTGAAACGTAAAAAAATTGGATTGAAACGTAAAAAACTTGATTAAATCGTAAAAAATGGTATTGGATCATAAAAAACTGGATTGGATTGTAAAAAACTGGATTAAATCGTAAAAAACTGGATTTATTCGTAAAAAATGGGATATAATCGTAAAAAACTGGATTAAATCGTAAAAAACGGTATTGGATCATAAAAAACTGGATTAAATCGTAAAAAACGGTATTGGATCATAAAAAACTGGATTGGATTGTAAAAAACTGGATTAAATCGTAAAAAACTGGATTTAATCGTAAAAAATGGGATATAATCGTAAAAAACTGGATTAAATCGTAAAAAACGGTATTGGATCATAAAAAACTGGATTGGATTGTAAAAAACTGGATTAAATCGTAAAAAACTGGATTTAATCGTAAAAAATGGGATATAATCGTAAAAAACTGGATTAAATCGTAAAAAACGGTATTGGATCATAAAAAACTGGATTGAATTGTAAAAAACTGGATTAAATCGTAAAAAACTGGATTGAAACGTAAAAAACTGGATTAAATCGTAAAAAACTATATAAAAATTTATCTACCTTTGATAAGTTTCAGCTATCGGTGATTTCTCCCGTAATTCATCATTATCTTTAGCAGATTTAACAACCATATCATATACTTTTTCTACAACTACAACTTTAACAAAACTAATTTCACCCAAATATCCATCACCTTTTGATGACGAACCGGATATATCTAATTGATAATTTTTTATATTTTTTTTCTTCATAGCCTCACCAATCCACAATTCTAAATCTTTAAAAGTAGCACCCATTTTATTTTATTTTTTTGAATGCCTAATAATCACTTTTTTACGTTAAAGTTGGCTACTAAACGGTTTCTTTTTGGTGTTTCAATTTATATTCAATTTTTAATAAGATTTACATGTTTGTAATTAGTTTTTTAATTGTAGATATTTCTGTGATTTGTGTTTAAATAGAAAAAAAATTGGTAATTATATATTTAAATTTAACATGCATCTACAATTTTTTTTATTTTTTTTTAATAACTGTTTATTAGGGAGAAAAATTCTCATGCATTGTTGTTAAATAGTAAGTTTAAGGTCAATTTTATTAAAATTTGATGTAATGGTAATCTATTTTAAATCGTTTATGATGTTTCAAATGCTTAAAGAAACCTTCAAATCTGCGTTTTATTTAGAAAAATTATTAAATGTCAACTGTCAAATGACAAATTTCATCTATCAAATGACAACTGTCAAATGCCAACTGTCAAAGGTCAAATATCAAATGTCAACTGTCAAATGTCAACGGTAAAATTTCAAGTGTCAAATGTCAACTGTCAAATGTTAAATATCAAATGTCAACTGTCACCTATCAAATGTCAATTTATTTGTTAGAAAGCTCGAGTGTGAAATTTTATGAAACCACGGTAAAAGTGAAACTTTTTTTACACTATAGACATTTAACTAAAAATTTTTCGAATCATATTCCATTAAGGGTATAAAAATCGCTTTATCAAATCAAAATCAAAATCGAAATCGAAATCGAGATCGAAATCGAAATCAAAATCAAAATCGAAATCGAAATCGAAATCGAAATCGAAACCAAAATCGAAATTGAAATTGAAATTGAAATTGAAATCAAAATTGAAATTGAAATTGAAATTGAAATATAGCGTGGAGCACACTACACTGTCAGCTGCTGCAAACTGTAGGCGTCGAAATCGAAATCAAAATCAAAATCAAAATCAAAATCAAAATCAAAATCAAAATCAAAATCAAAATCAAAATCAAAATCAAAATCAAAATCAAAATTAAAATTAAAATTAAAATTAAAATTAAAATTAAAAATAAAATTAAAATTAAAATTAAAATCGAAATCGAAATCGAAATCGAAATCGAAATAGAAATAGAAATCGAAATTGAAATTGGTCGAGCACACTACACTGTCAGCTGCTGCAAACTGTAGGCGTCGAAATCGAAATCAAAATCGAAATCAAAATCAAAATCAAAATCGAAATTAAAATCGAAATCAAAATCGAAATCAAAATCGAAATTGAAATTGAAATCGAAATCGAAATCAAAATCAAAAGGAGTGTGTTCGATTCACACACGATAGAAGTGAAAACTTCAGTAAATCGACAAAAGAATGAAATGAATATATATAACAAGGGTAGGATAATTACAAAGTTTATTTGTTTAAAAATGAAACTGTTTGGTTAATTTTAAAAGATTTTATTTAATATATGTTACATAATTTATTGGTCAAGTTCCATATTTTCAGTTTCAAAAATTATTATTTACGACTGTAATATTTTTAAAACGTTACATGTCGTAGATACTTACGCAGTCTAAGTTCGTATTGATACGAATAGGTAAAATATAACCGTCGACGTTACATGTCATAGATACTTACGCAGTCGAAGTTAGTATTAATACGAATAGTAGGATTGTTTTCATTAGCAGATCTGCTGACTCTCGTACATTTTTGTATTAAACTATAGGCGCCGCCTACTTTATAGTTTATACCCACTCGGCGTTCGACCGACATGCGACATGCACTTAACACAAACCAAAAAAGATCTAATAAAAGTTTCACTTTGTAGCGTGTTTAAAAAACTTTAATAATAAAAATCCTTTTTTATAATTCTTTCTTAACTATGCCGTCCCTGTACGCTTAGTACATCATACAGAATTTTCTCGAATAATAAAATTTTACGACTATCTCTAAGCATCAATATCGATCCCTTAATTGACCAATGAGGTTTAGCGTTGAAGTTCAGGAGATACGAGGCGCGAAAAAGACAGCACTTCACCCCAGTTCTAACGACTTTTTTGGCATTCTAGCTTGGGCTTTTGTACGATGCAGATCTTTCGTACAGCCGTTAGTTTCAGTTCCCGGCAAATTTTCTTAAAATATTTAAAAATTACTTGCTATTAAGTATTTCTGTTATCATTTACCGCTATCGTACCGAGGAACCACATAAAGGATTCCAGACAGTGCTTCCTTTAGACTTCCTGGGTTTTCTATGTAACAACAGCAAGCTCGCCATTGTTACGTTTACCGCATCTTTTTCGAAACCCACGCTTCGAAAAGTGAGTTTATGGTTTTCTCTAATTATCTATAAATCTAAACAAGAATGGGTTTAGATTATATCGTACCGTTAAGACCAATTACCGAGAGAAAGAAGCCATATACTAGAAATATATCTCAGAAACATTTGGAAGACAATGTAAGTTATTAACAATATTGTTTATACCTGTATCGAGCAATAACGTACCATTTATTTCTATGGAATATCTTACCTTAACCGTATACACCTGTAATTAAGTGTGCAGTGCCGTAATAAAAAAATTCGGGATATGTTTTTGTGTTTTTGCTTATCTGAAATTTTTTTACTCATATTTTTTGTACCTGCTATCTGTAAACTGTTTTACATATATTTTTTTTTCTGTTAATTATTATTTCGCCTTATTTAATTAAGATTTACCTACACTTTTCTATATGAGTACGTTTTATCTCGAGATAATTGCAAAACCAAAAGTGATATTTTTTATTTTTTTATCTAAATTTTTTTTCACTTTTAGTTTTCAGTACACCAAAAATAACAATAGAATTTACTTAGCTGTTGTTTTATGGTAGTAATAGTTATGTTTTTAAATTTAAACACAAATGTGTTTATTAATATAATTTACTGTTTATGATACCGATATATGATTTACTGTCTATAACACTGATATTTTCTTATTTATTATCAAACCAGATAATAAAGTCTGTTTAGTGTTTAAATAGATTTTCTTTTCCTAGCTAGAGCCTGCTACTCTGATCAATACCTTCAGTTTCTCTAATCTATACTTTACCAAAGTAATAGATTTCGTTTCTTAAGCACATATTATTTTATTAAAGCAATAGATTGTGCTTTTTTGAATCTATCTTTATCTTACCGATTAGATTGACAACCATAAGGATGAGTAAAAGAAAAGTGTAAGTATAATTTTTTTTAGTATCTTAAATAAGAGTGTGTAATTTAAAATTTAGCAAGAACATCGGCCGGGTTACCTAATTTTACCTTATCTTATATCTCTTATATCTTTCTTATTTTAACTTTATCTACAACATCTGATAAATCATTTTATCCAACATATATATTTAATATTTTTTCCAACTGGGTTTCTTATATTTTCCCATCCTTATGATAAAAAAATAAGTGGTGCCCATTTTCCTTTCCCTTTTCCATCATTTCTCTCATTTTCTCTTTAGTCCCTTTTAAATTCTTTTATCTTTTATTTTTCTAGTAAATATCCAATACTGTATCATCTAGCTCGTTCGAATCTACGCTCGCTCTCCTCCTACCCCCTGAGTGCCGTTCGCATTGGTTAACCTCTATAAAACGAGCATTTAACATCACTAGGAAAAAGAGGTTACAACTTTAAAAATGTTGTACAGATTGTTTTTTCAGACAAATTTTACCTGAATATAAGTTTACCTTTCACAAAAAAAATTTTTTTTTTCAAATTTTTCGTAAGAAGATCCAATAAAAGCGATTATTTTCTTAAGTTTATTTACTGAATTGTTTTCTTAAAAATCGCCAAAAAAAATATTTTTTTTACGAAGAAGTAAAGTAAGTTAAATCAATCTGAAAAAGGGAGAATTGCCGATAAGAAAATAAAAACAGTTTAGATCAAAATATAAATTCCGATATATAGAAGCAAAAATTCGTATTGAATTTATTTATATATACAATAACGATATCGATTTTAGATTTAAAATGAGAAGTTTTTTTTTCGATAATAAGACGTGATTCGAGTAGAAATTGCTTTTTTAACATTTCTAAGTGATTATATGAACTTTTTTTGATATATATATAAAAGTTCTACCTTCTAAAAATAGAAAAAAATATAAATTTTATACAAAACTAGCAGCCTGCCCCGGCTTTGCACGGGGATTAAAGAAAAATAACAAAAGCCATTAAATTTATTGGGTCAACGCTTCCCTGTAAACAATATTACATATTACATATAGAACGTTCTTTACTGTAATCTAATGTTGATACGACAAAAATGATCATATTTCGATAACTAATAGAAAATATGTCTTTAAAACATTCTTTACTGTAATCTAATGTTGATACGATAAAAATTAACGAAAAACAATCATATTTTGATAACTAATAGAACGTTCTTTACTGCAATCTAATGTTGGTACGACAGAAATGATCATATTTCGATAACTAATTGAAAATGTGTCTTTAACACATCCTTTACTGTAATCTAATGTTGATACGACAAAAATTAAAGAAAAACAATCATATTTTGATAACTAATAGAACGTTCTTTACTGTAATCTAATGTTGATACGACAGAAATGATCATATTTCGATAACTAATAGAAAATATGTCTTTAAAACATCCTTTACTGTAATCTAATGTTAATACGATAAATATTAAAGAAAAACAATCATATTTTGATAACTAATAGAACGTTCTTTACTGTAATCTAATGTTGGTACGACAGAAATGATCATATTTCGATAACTAATTGAAAATGTGTCTTTAAAACATCCTTTACTGTAATCTAATGTTGATACGATAAAATTAACGAAAAACAATCATATTTTGATAACTAATAGAACGTTCTCTACTGTAATCTAATGTTGGTACGACAGAAATGATCATATTTCAATAACTAATTGAAAATGTGTCTTTAAAACATCCTTTACTGTAATCTAATGTTGATACGATAAAAATTAACGAAAAACAATCATATTTTGATAACTAATAGAACGTTCTTTACTGTAATCTAATGTTGGTACGACAGAAATGATCATATTTCGATAACTAATTGAAAATGTGTCTTTAAAACATCCTTTACTGTAATCTAATGTTGATACGATAAAATTAACGAAAAACAATCATATTTTGATAACTAATAGAACGTTCTCTACTGTAATCTAATGTTGGTACGACAGAAATGATCATATTTCAATAACTAATTGAAAATGTGTCTTTAAAACATCCTTTACTGTAATCTAATGTTGATACGATAAAATTAACGAAAAACAATCATATTTTGATAACTAATAGAACGTTCTTTACTGTAATCTAATGTTGGTACTACAGAAATGATCATATTTCGATAACTAATTGAAAATGTGTCTTTAAAACATCCTTTACTGTAATCTAATGTTGATACGATAAAATTAACGAAAAACAATCATATTTTGATAACTAATAGAACGTTCTCTACTGTAATCTAATGTTGGTACGACAGAAATGATCATATTTCAATAACTAATTGAAAATGTGTCTTTAAAACATCCTTTACTGTAATCTAATGTTGATACGATAAAAATTAACGAAAAACAATAATATTTTGATAACTAATAGAACGTTCTTTACTGTAATCTAATGTTGATACGACAGAAATGATCATATTTCAATAACTAATTGAAAATGTGTCTTTAAAACATCCTTTACTGTAATCTAATGTTGATACGATAAAAATTAACGAAAAACAATCATATTTTGATAACTAATAGAACGTTCTTTACTGTAATCTAATGTTGGTACGACAGAAATGATCATATTTCGATAACTAATTGAAAATGTGTCTTTAAAACATCCTTTACTGTAATCTAATGTTGATACGATAAAAATTAACGAAAAACAATCATATTTTGATAACTAATAGAACGTTCTTTACTGTAATCTAATGTTGGTACGACAGAAATGATCATATTTCGATAACTAATTGAAAATGTGTCTTTAAAACATCCTTTACTGTAATCTAATGTTGATACGATAAAATTAACGAAAAACAATCATATTTTGATAACTAATAGAACGTTCTCTACTGTAATCTAATGTTGGTACGACAGAAATGATCATATTTCAATAACTAATTGAAAATGTGTCTTTAAAACATCCTTTACTGTAATCTAATGTTGATACGATAAAATTAACGAAAAACAATCATATTTTGATAACTAATAGAACGTTCTTTACTGTAATCTAATGTTGGTACTACAGAAATGATCATATTTCGATAACTAATTGAAAATGTGTCTTTAAAACATCCTTTACTGTAATCTAATGTTGATACGATAAAATTAACGAAAAACAATCATATTTTGATAACTAATAGAACGTTCTCTACTGTAATCTAATGTTGGTACGACAGAAATGATCATATTTCAATAACTAATTGAAAATGTGTCTTTAAAACATCCTTTACTGTAATCTAATGTTGATACGATAAAAATTAACGAAAAACAATAATATTTTGATAACTAATAGAACGTTCTTTACTGTAATCTAATGTTGATACGACAGAAATGATCATATTTCAATAACTAATTGAAAATGTGTCTTTAAAACATCCTTTACTGTAATCTAATGTTGATACGATAAAAATTAACGAAAAACAATCATATTTTGATAACTAATAGAACGTTCTTTACTGTAATCTAATGTTGGTACGACAGAAATGATCATATTTCGATAACTAATTGAAAATGTGTCTTTAAAACATCCTTTACTGTAATCTAATCTTGATACGACAAAAATTAAAGAAAAACAATCATATTTTAATAACTAATAGAACGTTCTTTACTGCAATCTAATGTTGGTACGACAGAAATGATCATATTTCGATAACTAATTGAAAATGTGTCTTTAAAACATCCTTTACTGTAATCTAATGTTGATACGACAAAAATTAAAGAAAAACAATCATATTTTGATAACTAATAGAACGTTCTTTACTGCAATCTAATGTTGGTACGACAGAAATGATCATATTTCGATAACTAATTGAAAATGTGTCTTTAAAACATCCTTTACTGTAATCTAATGTTGATACGACAAAAATTAAAGAAAAACAATCATATTTTGATAACTAATAGAACGTTCTTTACTGCAATCTAATGTTGGTACGACAAAAATGATCATATTTCGATAACTAATAGAAAATATGTCTTTAAAACATTCTTTACTGTAATCTAATGTTGATACGATAAAAATTAACGAAAAACAATCATATTTTGATAACTAATAGAACGTTCTTTACTGCAATCTAATGTTGGTACGACAGAAATGATCATATTTCGATAACTAATTGAAAATGTGTCTTTAAAACATCCTTTACTGTAATCTAATCTTGATACGACAAAAATTAAAGAAAAACAATCATATTTTAATAACTAATAGAACGTTCTTTACTGCAATCTAATGTTGGTACGACAGAAATGATCATATTTCGATAACTAATTGAAAATGTGTCTTTAACACATCCTTTACTGTAATCTAATGTTGATACGACAAAAATTAAAGAAAAACAATCATATTTTGATAACTAATAGAACGTTCTTTACTGCAATCTAATGTTGGTACGACAGAAATGATCATATTTCGATAACTAATTGAAAATGTGTCTTTAAAACATCCTTTACTGTAATCTAATGTTGATACGACAAAAATTAAAGAAAAACAATCATATTTTGATAACTAATAGAACGTTCTTTACTGCAATCTAATGTTGGTACGACAGAAATGATCATATTTCGATAACTAATTGAAAATGTGTCTTTAAAACATCCTTTACTGTAATCTAATGTTGATACGACAAAAATTAAAGAAAAACAATCATATTTTGATAACTAATAGAACGTTCTTTACTGCAATCTAATGTTGGTACGACAAAAATGATCATATTTCGATAACTAATAGAAAATATGTCTTTAAAACATTCTTTACTGTAATCTAATGTTGATACGATAAAAATTAACGAAAAACAATCATATTTTGATAACTAATAGAACGTTCTTTACTGCAATCTAATGTTGGTACGACAGAAATGATCATATTTCGATAACTAATTGAAAATGTGTCTTTAAAACATCCTTTACTGTAATCTAATCTTGATACGACAAAAATTAAAGAAAAACAATCATATTTTAATAACTAATAGAACGTTCTTTACTGCAATCTAATGTTGGTACGACAGAAATGATCATATTTCGATAACTAATTGAAAATGTGTCTTTAACACATCCTTTACTGTAATCTAATGTTGATACGACAAAAATTAAAGAAAAACAATCATATTTTGATAACTAATAGAACGTTCTTTACTGTAATCTAATGTTGATACGACAGAAATGATCATATTTCGATAACTAATAGAAAATATGTCTTTAAAACATCCTTTACTGTAATCTAATGTTAATACGATAAATATTAAAGAAAAACAATCATATTTTGATAACTAATAGAACGTTCTTTACTGTAATCTAATGTTGGTACGACAGAAATGATCATATTTCGATAACTAATTGAAAATGTGTCTTTAAAACATCCTTTACTGTAATCTAATGTTGATACGATAAAATTAACGAAAAACAATCATATTTTGATAACTAATAGAACGTTCTCTACTGTAATCTAATGTTGGTACGACAGAAATGATCATATTTCAATAACTAATTGAAAATGTGTCTTTAAAACATCCTTTACTGTAATCTAATGTTGATACGATAAAATTAACGAAAAACAATCATATTTTGATAACTAATAGAACGTTCTTTACTGTAATCTAATGTTGGTACTACAGAAATGATCATATTTCGATAACTAATTGAAAATGTGTCTTTAAAACATCCTTTACTGTAATCTAATGTTGATACGATAAAATTAACGAAAAACAATCATATTTTGATAACTAATAGAACGTTCTCTACTGTAATCTAATGTTGGTACGACAGAAATGATCATATTTCAATAACTAATTGAAAATGTGTCTTTAAAACATCCTTTACTGTAATCTAATGTTGATACGATAAAAATTAACGAAAAACAATCATATTTTGATAACTAATAGAACGTTCTTTACTGTAATCTAATGTTGGTACGACAGAAATGATCATATTTCGATAACTAATTGAAAATGTGTCTTTAAAACATCCTTTACTGTAATCTAATCTTGATACGACAAAAATTAAAGAAAAACAATCATATTTTGATAACTAATAGAACGTTCTTTACTGCAATCTAATGTTGGTACGACAAAAATGATCATATTTCGATAACTAATAGAAAATATGTCTTTAAAACATCCTTTACTGTAATCTAATGTTGATACGATAAAAATTAAAGAAAAACAATCATATTTTGATAACTAATAGAACGTTCTTTACTGTAATCTAATGTTGGTACGACAGAAATGATCATATTTCGATAACTAATTGAAAATGTGTCTTTAAAATATCCTTTACTGTAATCTAATCTTGATACGACAAAAATTAAAGAAAAACAATCATATTTTGATAACTAATAGAACGTTCTTTACTGCAATCTAATGTTGGTACGACAGAAATGATCATATTTCGATAACTAATTGAAAATGTGTCTTTAAAACATCATTTACTGTAATCTAATGTTGATACGACAAAAATGATCATATTTCGATAACTAATTGAAAATGTGTCTTTAACATCCTTTACTGTAATCTAATGTTGATACGATAAAAATTAAAGAAAAACAATCATATTTTGATAACTAATAGAACGTTCTTTACTGCAATCTAATGTTGATACGACAAAAATGATGATATTTCGATAACTAATTGAAAATGTGTCTTAAAAACATCCTTTACTGTAATCTAATGGTCATACGACAAAAATTAAAGAAAAACAATCATATTTTGATAACTAATAGAACGTTCTTTACTGCAATCTAATGTTGGTACGACAGAAATGATCATATTTCGATAACTAATTGAAAATGTGTCTTTAAAACATCCTTTACTGCAATCTAATGTTGGTACGACAGAAATGATCATATTTCGATAACTAATTGAAAATGTGTCTTTAAAACATCCTTTACTGTAATCTAATGTTGATACGACAAAAATTAAAGAAAAACAATCATATTTTAATAACTAATAGAACGTTCTTTACTGTAATCTAATGTTGGTACGACAGAAATGATCATATTTCGATAACTAATTGAAAATGTGTCTTTAAAACATCCTTTACTGTAATCTAATGTTGATACGACAAAAATTAAAGAAAAACAATCATATTTTAATAACTAATAGAACGTTCTTTACTGTAATCTAATGTTGGTACGACAGAAATGATCATATTTCGATAACTAATTGAAAATGTGTCTTTAAAACATCCTTTACTGTAATCTAATGTTGATACGACAAAAATTAAAGAAAAACAATCATATTTTGATAACTAATAGAACGTTCTTTACTGCAATCTAATGTTGGTACGACAAAAATGATCATATTTCGATAACTAATAGAAAATATGTCTTTAAAACATCCTTTACTGTAATCTAATGTTGATACGATAAAAATTAAAGAAAAACAATCATATTTTGATAACTAATAGAACGTTCTTTACTGTAATCTAATGTTGGTACGACAGAAATGATCATATTTCGATAACTAATTGAAAATGTGTCTTTAAAACATCCTTTACTGTAATCTAATGTTGATACGACAAAAATTAAAGAAAAAAAATCATATTTTGATAACTAATAGAACGTTCTTTACTGCAATCTAATGTTGGTACGACAGAAATGATCATATTTCGATAACTAATTGAAAATGTGTCTTTAAAACATCCTTTACTGTAATCTAATGTTGATACGACAAAAATTAAAGAAAAACAATCATATTTTGATAACTAATAGAACGTTCTTTACTGTAATCTAATGTTGATACGACAAAAATGATCATATTTCGATAACTAATAGAAAATATGTCTTTAAAACATCCTTTACTGTAATCTAATGTTGATACGACAAAAATTAAAGAAAAACAATCATATTTTGATAACTAATAGAACGTTCTTTACTGTAATCTAATGTTGGTATGACAGAAATGATCATATTTCGATAACTAATTGAAAATGTGTCTTTAAAACATCCTTTACTGTAATCTAATGTTGATACGACAAAAATGATCATATTTCGATAACTAATAGAAAATATGTCTTTAAAACATCCTTTACTGTAATCTAATGTTGATACGACAGAAATGATCATATTTCGATAACTAATAGAAAATATGTCTTTAAAACATCCTTTACTGTAATCTAATGTTGATACGATAAAAATTAAAGAAAAACAATCATATTTTGATAACTAATAGAACGTTCTTTACTGTAATCTAATGTTGATACGACAGAAATGATCATATTTCGATAACTAATAGAAAATATGTCTTTAAAACATCCTTTACTGTAATCTAATGTTGATACGACAAAAATTAAAGAAAAACAATCATATTTTGATAACTTAAGCTACGGTTTCTAAGAACAATGCGCGGCGTACGGCCGACAGTAAGTTGAGCAGAGCTCACGTGCGCTTTAATTTAACATCAGGTGTCTTATGCATGCGGTTTGTAAGAGTCTGTCTAGTTGAACGGATGAGTTTAACAAAGCAGTGTGAGTTTGAGTTGTGCGCTGAGATCAATTTCGTTGGGTTTGGACGCAGACGTCGACATAAGCTGAAGCAAATTATATCGAAGTGGTGGCTTTTGAAGAGTGATCAGTTACACTAAAACACAAAAATTAAGTTGTTAAAGACATATTACTACATATTTTTGATGCACAGCTTTTCTTCTGGTGTGATTGGATGACTATATCTGTTACAAGGTTTTTTAACAATATCTTTTTTTATGAAGTTTAGAACAATCTCAAACAATTCCCTAGAAAGTCTAAAATATTCTCGAAATTTTATTTCTTTCCCAAAAAGTCGTCTTTCTTACTGTAACTGCATACGCTCCTTCGAATTTGCGACAGGAAAATAAATCATCAACTTTTCTATTGGGCTCTTTCATTGTCAGCAGCAATAAGTCTTCTTCATCGTTCTCGATTTCTTCGATCAAAAACGCAACAATAGCATTATTCATTCTGCACTATCCGTTTACTTCAACAGAATATTAAAAACTGAGAATTCATAAAAACCGACCCGCGCGAAGCGGACTGTGAGTCAAGCTGAGCTTATTCTGCTTAAGCCGTAAGACGCGCGACGCGCACACTTCTTAAAAACCGTAGCTTTATAGAACGTTCTTTACTGTAATCTAGTGTTGATACGACAGAAATGATCATATTTCGATAACTAATAGAAAATATGTCTTTAAAACATCCTTTACTGTAATCTAATGTTGATACGACAAAGATTAAAGAAAAACAATCATATTTTGATAACTAATAGAACGTTCTTTACTGTAATCTAATGTTGATACGACAAAAATGATCATATTTCGATAACTAATAGAAAATATGTCTTTAAAACATCCTTTACTGTAATCTAATGTTGATACGATAAAAATGATCATATTTCGATAACTAATAGAAAATCCTTTACTGTAATCTAATGTTGATACGATAAAAATTAAAGAAAAACAATCATATTTTGATAACTAATAGAACGTTCTTTACTGTAATCTAATGTTGATACGACAAAAATGATCATATTTCGATAACTAATAGAAAATATGTCTTTAAAACATCCTTTACTGTAACCTAATCTTGATACGACAAAAATTAAAGAAAAACAATCATATTTTGATAACTAATAGAACGTTCTTTACTGTAATCTAATGTTGATACGACAAAAATGATCATATTTCGATAACTAATAGAAAATATGTCTTTAAAACATCCTTTACTGTAATCTAATGTTGATACGACAAAAATTAAAGAAAAACAATCATATTTTGATAACTAATAGAACGTTTTTTACTGTAATCTAATGTTGATACGACAAAAATGATCATATTTCGATAACTAATACAAAATATATCTTAAAAACATCCTTTACTGTAATTTAATGTTGATACGACCAAAATTAAAGAAAAATAATCAAATTTTGATAACTAATAGAACGTTCTTTACTGGAATCTAATGTTGGTACGACAGAAATGGTCATATTTTGATAACTAATTGAAAATGTGTCATTAAAACATCCTTTACTGTAATCTAATGTTGATACGACAAAAATTAAAGAAAAACAATCATATTTTGATAACTAATAGAACGTTCTTTACTGCAATCTAATGTTGGTACGACAGGAATGATCATATTTCGATAACTAATTGAAAATGTGTCTTTAAAACATCCTTTACTGTAATCTAATGTTGATACGACAAAAATTAAAGAAAAACAATCATATTTTGATAACTAATAGAACGTTCTTTACTGTAATCTAATGTTGATACGACAGAAATGATCATATTTCGATAACTAATAGAAAATATGTCTTTAAAACATCCTTTACTGTAATCTAATGTTGATACGATAAAAATTAAAGAAAAACAATCATATTTTGATAACTAATAGAACGTTCTTTACTGTAATCTAATGTTGATACGACAAAAATGATCATATTTCGATAACTAATAGAAAATGTGTCTTTAAAACATCCTTTACTGTAATCTAATGTTGATACGACAAAAATTAAAGAAAAACAATCATATTTTGATAACTAATAGAACGTTCTTTACTGTAATCTAATGTTGATACGACAGAAATGATCATATTTCGATAACTAATAGAAAATATGTCTTTAAAACATCCTTTACTGTAATCTAATGTTGATACGATAAAAATTAAAGAAAAACAATCATATTTTGATAACTAATAGAACGTTCTTTACTGTAATCTAATGTTGATACGACAAAAATGATCATATTTCGATAACTAATTGAAAATGTGTCTTTAAAACATCCTTTACTGTAATCTAATGTTGATACGACAAAGATTGATGAAAAACAATCATATTTTGATAACTAATAGAACGTTCTTTACTGTAATCTAATGTTGATACGACAGAAATGATCATATTTCGATGACTAATTGAAAATGTGTCATTAAAACATCATTTACTGTAATCTAATGTTGATACGACAAAAATTAAAGAAAAACAATCATATTTTGATAACTAATAGAACGTTTTTTACTGTAATCTAATGTTGATACGACAAAAATGATCATATTTCGATAACTAATACAAAATATATCTTAAAAACATCCTTTACTGTAATTTAATGTTGATACGACCAAAATTAAAGAAAAATAATCAAATTTTGATAACTAATAGAACGTTCTTTACTGCAATCTAATTTTGGTACGACAGAAATGGTCATATTTTGATAACTAATTGAAAATGTGTCATTAAAACATCCTTTTCTGTAATCTAATGTTGATACGATAAAAATTAAAGAAAAACAATCATATTTTGATAACTAATAGAACGTTCTTTACTGTAATCTAATGTTGATACGACAGAAATGATCATATTTCGATAACTAATAGAAAATATGTCTTTAAAACATCCTTTACTGTAATCTAATGTTGATACGATAAAAATTAAAGAAAAACAATCATATTTTGATAACTAATAGAACGTTCTTTACTGTAATCTAATGTTGATACGACAAAAATGATCATATTTCGATAACTAATTGAAAATGTGTCTTTAAAACATCCTTTACTGTAATCTAATGTTGATACGACAAAGATTGATGAAAAACAATCATATTTTGATAACTAATAGAACGTTCTTTACTGTAATCTAATGTTGATACGACAGAAATGATCATATTTCGATGACTAATTGAAAATGTGTCATTAAAACATCATTTACTGTAATCTAATGTTGATACGACAAAAATTAAAGAAAAACAATCATATTTTGATAACTAATAGAACGTTTTTTACTGTAATCTAATGTTGATACGACAAAAATGATCATATTTCGATAACTAATACAAAATATATCTTAAAAACATCCTTTACTGTAATTTAATGTTGATACGACCAAAATTAAAGAAAAATAATCAAATTTTGATAACTAATAGAACGTTCTTTACTGCAATCTAATTTTGGTACGACAGAAATGGTCATATTTTGATAACTAATTGAAAATGTGTCATTAAAACATCCTTTTCTGTAATCTAATGTTGATACGATAAAAATTAAAGAAAAACAATCATATTTTGATAACTAATAGAACGTTCTTTACTGTAATCTAATGTTGATACGACAGAAATGATCATATTTCGATAACTAATAGAAAATATGTCTTTAAAACATCCTTTACTGTAATCTAATGTTGATACGATAAAAATTAAAGAAAAACAATCATATTTTGATAACTAATAGAACGTTCTTTACTGTAATCTAATGTTGATACGACAAAAATGATCATATTTCGATAACTAATTGAAAATGTGTCTTTAAAACATCCTTTACTGTAATCTAATGTTGATACGACAAAGATTGATGAAAAACAATCATATTTTGATAACTAATAGAACGTTCTTTACTGTAATCTAATGTTGATACGACAGAAATGATCATATTTCGATGACTAATTGAAAATGTGTCATTAAAACATCATTTACTGTAATCTAATGTTGATACGACAAAAATTAAAGAAAAACAATCATATTTTGATAACTAATAGAACGTTTTTTACTGTAATCTAATGTTGATACGACAAAAATGATCATATTTCGATAACTAATACAAAATATATCTTAAAAACATCCTTTACTGTAATTTAATGTTGATACGACCAAAATTAAAGAAAAATAATCAAATTTTGATAACTAATAGAACGTTCTTTACTGTAATCTAATGTTGGTACGACAGAAATGATCATATTTCGATAACTAATTGAAAATGTTTCTTTAAAACATCCTTTACTGTATTTTAATCTTGATACGGCAAAAATTAAAGAAAAACAATCATATTTTGATAACTAATAGAACGTTCTTTACTGCAATCTAATGTTGGTACGACAGAAATGATTATATTTCGATAACTAATTGAAAATGTGTCTTTAAAACATCCTTTACTGTAATCTAATGTTGATACGACAAAAATTAAAGAAAATAAATCATATTTTGATAACTAATAGAACCTTCTTTACTTTAATCTAATGTTGATACGACAAAAATGATCATATTTCGATAACTAATAGAAAATATGTCTTTAAAACATCCTTTACTGTAATCTAATGTTGATACGACAAAAATTAAAGAAAAACAATCATATTTTGATAACTAATAGAACGTTCTTTACTGTAATCTAATGTTGGTACGACAGAAATGATCATATTTCGATAACTAATTGAAAATGTGTCTTTAAAACATCCTTTACTGTAATCTAATGTTGATACGACAAAAATTAAAGAAAAACAATCAAATTTTCACGAAATCTAAATTTAATTTTTTTAAGCATTTCGTTGAATTTCAAGATGGAAAATAAATTTTTCTTCTTCTTCTTCTTATTTTCTGGAGATCTTCATGATCTACCGTTTGTAGACGACAGAATTGTAGCAAAAGTTTTTAAATAGTGTAACGAAACGGTCAGCGTGAGCCAGTGCGCCCCTGGTCCAGTACGGGGCACAGAGCTCACTCACGCGTATCTTCTAGATTCATCGAGGCTTCTCTAGGAAGCGACGGACCTTAGGTGCGGGGAGAGAAGGGAGTGGCCTGGCACTAACTAGTCTTCGCTGGAATCTTCGTCTGCCCTATATGAATCGCGCGACGCGCAACGATGGGGAAGTCAGAGTTGGGCAAGCGAATTGGTCTCACGGTAGCAATTGAGAATTTAAGTGCGCGCTTTGCAGATAAATAATAAATTGTACTGTATTTTGTGTTGTATATTTAACGAGAGGTAGACCTAGGAAAATATGGTGGCAACATGTTTAAGAAATAAGAGGCCTAAAAAGAAACACAGAAGAAAACAAGAAATAAGAAAGCATTTTTTACAACCCAACAAGTATCTCGTGAAATAAGGTGAAGATGCGCCGTAACAAATTTGAAAGTGGCGGTATGGTGGGCGTACACTAAAAACCATTTGTGTGGTAGACTTGATACTCTTTATTTTTGTTTTCCTTCTACTAGTAATCCACAAAAATCATTCATTTCTTTAAATATCATATTTAAAAATAGCCAATCACTCTGATTATTACCTAACATATTGACAGCATTGTAAAAAAATTTAAATCTGGTGAAATATTATCAAGCGTTAATGTTCAGGTAAATTACATCTTAGCCTGGCCGAATACTTTCTTTCTCTGCTTACTAGAAGCTCCGCCTTGTCACGAGATACTTGTCGGACTGTATTTAGTTAAAGATTAAACGCGAACCAAACTTTTGCTACAATCCGCTAAATAAATAAAATCAAATTTGAAATTTCATTTCGAATTTGCCAACATGCAATAATTTTTGTGCAAAAAAACTCACCAAAAACAAAGCTATCCTGCGCCTTCTGAACCTACCTGAAACAATAAAAGAAAACAAATTTTAGTATCTTTTCCTTTTTTGTAAATTCGCATCCAATTTGAATATCGAACATTTAATTAAGTTGGGAAAAGAAAACAATAAATGGAAACAATCTTTATTACACGATATATGAAGTAATCTTAAACTACCACCACAGCTAAAGGAAACTATAAAGACATTATACGACAGAATGGAAACATCAAGAAGATTCTTAAATCCAGAAATGTTTCTAAGAGATAGTTTGGAATGTTTGGATAGCATATGGCTTCATTCTCTCGGTAAATGATCGAAACGGTAAGATATAATCTAGACCCATTCTTGTCTACAGCGTTAGGTATTTAGAGAATAAACCATAAACTTACTCTTCATAGCTGGTGATCGAAGAGATATTATAATACCGGCTAATTTGCTGCCATTATTACACAATATACAGGGTAGGATTCAAAAGTAATGAGCCTTTGTTCAGAAAGACAAATTTATTAATCAAATCGGTACAAATAACTAATAGTCTTCAAAATAAGCCCCTTCTGCATCAATACACTTCTGTAGGCGGGATTTCCAACTCTCGGTGACGTCCGCGTAGGCCTGTTCCGGGATGGCGTTAAGGGCTCCCTTGACATTAGCTTGGATATCCTCGATCGAGTCGAAGTGTTTTCCTTTCAGCGCAGATTTTAAGCGCGGAAACAAGAAAAAGTCAGGAGGTGACACGTCCGGGCTGTAGGGAGGCTGGGGGACCACCGAAACGTTCACCCGGGTCAGGTAGTTGCTCACGATGATGGCGGTATGACAGGGCGCGTTATCGTGGTGAAGCTTCCAGCTGTCCTTGATGTCCGGTCGCTTGCGAGTGACGCTTCCAGGTAGTAAGCAGAATTCACGGTCTGTCCGGGCGGGACAAACTCGAAATGGACGATCCCCTTTACTCCGAAGAAGGCGATGAGCATGGTCTTCACCTTCGATTTGCTCACCCGCGCTTTCTTGGGACGTGGTGAGCTTGAGGTGTGCCACTCGGAGCTTTGTCGTTTGGTCTCTGGGTCGTACTGAAAAGTCCATGTTTCGTCGCCGGTTATCACTTTTTCGAGAAAGCCAGGATCGTCTTTGCACATTTGCAGCAGTTCTTGACTTCGGAGGACTCGATTGTTTTTTTGTTCTTGAGTCAAAACTCTCGGAACGAACTTGGCACAGACCTTTCGCATTTTCAAGTCCTCGGTAACAATGCGTTGCACCGTTGCCTCCGATAAGTCCAAAGCCACTAATACTTGATAGAGACTCAAACGCCGGTCCGTATCCAAAAAATCACGCACTCGTTGCACATTAACGTCAGTTCGGGCCGTCCACGGGCGTCCAGACAGGGGTTCGTCGGGCACCTCTTCCCGGCCCTCCCGAAAGGCCTTGTGCCACTTTTTCGCTTGAGAATAGGATAGGCACTCAGTCCCAAACGCCTGTTGAAGCATTGCGAACGTTTCGGAAGCAGACTTGCCCAACCGAAAGCAAAACTTTATCGCGTAGCGTTGCTCTAACGAACTCTCCATTCTGCCGTGTCACGTACCACCGAACAGGGGTTCACTTCCAGACCGATCCTACCGCTCCGACAGCTCGGAGGCAACTGAACTAGTGAACTAAGCTGCGTTGTGTTGCTAACAGTCCCCACCACCGTCCCTGACAAGCGGAGCGCGGCGAAGTACGCTCGCTTCAGAATAAAATGAGGCTCATTACTTTTGAATCCTACCCTGTATGAAGTAATCTTAAAGATAGCACTGTCTGGAAATCTTCAGATAAACCTTCAGGTAGAATAAACGATAATAGGCACTAGAAACACTTAACTGCTTGTAATTTTTAAGATAAAATAAGAAAAAAACGGGAAACTGAAACTGGGAGTCTCGCGAAGATGTTATTAGCAAGAGCACTCCACCCAGAATAAAATCTCGTTAGCAACCACAAAGGCGCCTAAACTACCACTACTCACCAAAAAGCTAAAAGAAACTATAAAGACATTATACGACAGAATGGAAACATTAAGAAGATTCTTAAATCCAGATATAGACAGTTAAGGACTGCTAAAAGAAAGAATAAGAATAAATTTGAAAACTTACCTATTTTCTCCTTCCCTAATGCTGGCTTCTCCATAACTAGAATTTCTAGTTTTTCTTCATACTTTCCATTCGCGTACACTTTTCCCGAATTTTCCCGGTTTACTTTCACTCCCGTTACGTACGAATTTACTTACTTCTAGAATAATTTCCCAATTTTCCCCTACACAGTTACACCATTTTAAAAAAATCGTATAACAAACAGATAACGTATAGATTTTAAAAAAATCGTATAACAGTGTATCCCACAGCCTTGTCCAGATGTACCCAATAAATATATGAATTCCAAATAACTTATTGGTTTCATATAAACATCGAATATACCTGTCTTTATTGTATCCTGAGAAAATTGGTAAATTATCCTCGCGATTTACCGGATTATTAAGAAAAATTTCCCGAATTTTCCCGGTTTACGTTCATTTTCGTTTCGTACGAATTTACTTCAAGAATAATTACCCAAATTCCCCCTACGCCAAAGTCTAGATATACCCAATAAATCTATAAATCCAAATAACTTATTGGATTTATATAAATATCGAATATACCTGTTCTTTATTGTATTATAAGGAAATTGGTATAATTATTTAAATAATTTCTAAGAAAAATTTCCCGAATTTTCCCGATTCACGTTCACTCTCGTTACATACGAATTTTATTGTAAAATAATTACCCAAATTTCCCCTACACCAAAATCCAGATATACCCAATAAATCTATAAATCCAAATTACAAATTGGATTCATAAATATGGAGTATACCTTCAGCCGATGTCAGGGAGATCCCCCTCGGGAGCCTCATCACCTATTTTAAATCAATAGGCCTGGTGACATCCTGAGGTGAGGATATCCCTACATACGGGAGGATGCACAATGGGTCATATGTGGCCTCAGTGCTGGCTGAGCACTAGCTCGCCCCTCCCAAATTTCCAGATCCAGATGGAGTATACCTTTATTAAGGTATTCTGAGGAAATTGATATAATTATCATTTTATTGTAATCAAAATTATAATTATCGCTTGATTTACTTTTTATACGATAAATTCGATTTATTAAACGCACTGAATTTACTTCCCGATTTTTATTTTTCTTAAATTTTTACCGGGATTTCAAGTTGTATTGCAATAATTTCGAAACTCGCATTAAAAAACACTTCCCATTTGTCCACACATTGCAAATACCTGAAAATAAAATTTAATTTTAATATCAGTACATTTTAAATTTTCACTTATCAATAGTTAATTAAAAATGTCATTTAAATGTCAAATCTATTGTTAAACTGTCAAATAAATGTCATTTTTGTAGTTTGTTTACGTCAACTGTCACATAAATGTCAAATTTAGTGAGAATCAAATGACAAATTCGATTATTTACAGATGACAATTCATATGACCTTTTTGATTGTTGACAGATGAGTTTTGACTGTTGACAGATGAAAACTAAAACGTGGAATTTTATCAAAAATGCTAAAAAAACAGTTTTTCTCTTATATTTTTAAATTGTTTATATGAATATCTAAATACTGAAAAAACATTTACACCATAACGAATTTTTCCTCATAAAATAAAATAAATGTTACTTTGCGCATCCACAATAAATTTTTTCGAACGTCGCGACGCCAAGGAAGCGTCTCATTCCGATACCAGTTTTCCGAGCGTCGAACACACAAATTTTTCTCCTCTATTTCGCAGGAAAAACGCGTCGGGAAATTTAGTGAAAAGTTGTGTTGTTTTTACTAAATTTTAATAATAATTTTAATGTTTGATTTAAGGTAGGTTTCTTTCATCAAAAAAAAAAAAATTGAAATATTTTCACAATTTTTTTTTTATTAACAAAATTCTTAAAAAATTACTTAAATTTGAAATTTTCATCATTTTTTTAATAAATTTTTATTTTTTTTAATACAGAAATGTATAGAAATACAGGAAATAAATTTTGTAGTCTCAATAATCGTATTACTAGAAAGTAATTTACACGAAACTCCTTTGGGAATTTTATTAGATTGTAAATTTTTCACAAGGTTTTCTTATCGACATTAAAACTCATTTAAAATAACAGAATTTTTACAGTTTTTACCATTTTTTATGATTTTTCACATGTTTCAACGTTTTTTTATGACTTTCTTCAGTACTTTTTTACATTTTGACATTTCTGGTATTTTACATTTGACATTTGATATTTGACAATTAACAGTTGACAATTGAAATCTTAATCATTTGTCATTTTTAACATTTGACAGTTGACATTTGACAGTTGACATTTGACAGTTGACATTTGACAGTTGATATTTCACAGTTGACATTAAACAGTTGACTTTTGACAATTGACATTCTATAGTTTACATTTGACATAGCAAACGTCAAAAATATGAAATGTCAAAACTGTATTTTTTTTACAAACTTATGTTTTTGTATAATTAAAAATTCATGAAAAAATCTAAAACAATATTTTAAAAATCATAATTTAGCATTTTATGAAATATATTGTTGGAAATATTTTTGTTCAATTTAATTGAATTGAAATCACAGTTTATTTACTTACTGAGTTAGAAAAAAGTATTTTTTTTAAAGAATTCGATAAATTTATGTTGATTTTCCATTTCCATTTCAAATTCTATTTTCTTAGGATAGATAAAAACTAACAGTCATTTATAGTTGAAAATTGCGAAAAAAAAAGGGAAATGAAGAAACCGGTAAAAAAATAATACTATAGTTCATTTGAAAATGAATGATAGTTTCACGCCGGGGGGGATCTAAGGAATGTGCCATAATGTTTTGGGATGAAGGGTAGCTTACTGAAGGCACTTCCCACCCAGGTCGTGGTTATCTACTCCCTGGTTAGGTATCCTGCTGAAGGCAGAAAACTAACCAAGGGGAAGATTAGATAAACAACAGGAAACAAACAACAAATATATTATCGAATAAATAAGCAATAACAATAAATAATTAAAATATGAATATGAAATAACTAAAAACAATAATCTTACTAATCTTACCAAATAAACTAAATGGTGGCATGTCACACTTACTCACGCAAATACCTTAAGAGTCACAACGGCCCAGACCCAAGGGTCCGTTTTAGGGACACCCCGAAGGGTGACCCTTACGGACAACCTCAGACTCCGAACTCTCCGTTTCCGATCTCAACAACTTGCTTTTATAGTCAATTCATATTCTACGTGAGAATAAAAATTAAACTATTTAAACACGTGTGGAGATCTAACGCAATGACTTTGACCTGGTAAAATGTAATACAAAACAATACATTAAAATATAAACTAATAAATTAATATGTAGGACAAAACTGCCCTCTCATCGTATGTGACAATAGCACAAATCTTTTTACATAGGAGCTAAAAGGTCAATGCAGAAAAATGTAATATTGATACCTTCTTATATCTGAATTTTCACTAGACTTTGGTATGACCACCCCGACAAACCTCATATACAATAGATCATAAAATGCAAATGAGCAAACCCTAAGCGATTAACCAATAATTGAATGCCTCAGTGACGGAGAACATAAAATTACTTTAATATAAAAAAGACTAAAATGTCAATATTAAGTACCAACATTTATTATTATAAAAATACTAAATATTGGTTTAGGACATTCCTTACAATTTAATAATAAATATATTAGGGGGATTAGCGTCATTGGCATGACATGGTTAAATGACACTTTAATTTCACAGGAGTGAAATTAGACGTTTGTGCCATTTTTACTACACAAGTTCACTTCTTAATATCGCTTTTTATTATAGAACTATAACAATTCTGCGTGTTTTAATCACAGGACTTTACAAACAGAACTTTAAATCTTAACTAAAATGACTCACAATCTGCATATACTTTCTGCCGATTAGAAATTTTAATCCTTTCTAAGAATGTTGAGGACTACTTAAATTGATCTTCTTTGAAATTGTAAATATTTTATACCTGTAGAGATTACGTACTTATATCATTTGTTGATTAAAATGATTACAAAATTTAAGACAAAAATTGAAATAAATTGTTAGGTATGTTTAAAAATCAATACATAGTATAAAACAAAGTCGCTTTTTCTGTCCCTATTTCCCTTTGTATGCTTAAATCTTTAAAACTACGCAACGGATTTGGATGCGGTTTTTTTTAATAGATAGAGTGATTCAAGAGGAAGGTTTATATGTATAATAACATGCATTAAATAGTGGAGAAATACTGTTATTTTTGAGGTTTCTAATGTGATGTCGTTAATTATCAATTTTTTTCCGCATACATTGCAAACGCAGGCTGAACCCTACGAGATTTATCAAAATAATGTACTAATTATTTGTACACATTGAAAAGGTCTACAGAAAACTCCGCGATGGTATATGTCTATCTCTTATGGATATCCCACAATAACATTTTTTTGTCATTTACTTTTTACGACAAATAATGGCTAATTTTCGAAGCGATTTTAACCAATACAGCAGTAATCCTTATCCAATTAAATAGCTTAAATACATTGTTGATTTAATATAGATCTATATGGTCGTTTACAGCACAAGATTTAAATGAATATTTTCGAAATTATTACAGATTTAAAATTGCGGGACGTAACGCTTGCGGTGGTACTGGCCGGCCAGGGTGGCGGTAACGTGCCTATAAATAGCGCATCCGAGCCGCGATTTTCCTTATAGCACTTTGAATTTTGCAGCGATCGGACGCGTTTATTACGAAATTAATCATTATGACGCTACCCTAAGGTGGCACAGTTGAGATGTTATAAATTTACACCTGTAATTCTTACATAACTAAGTACTATGACGCCACCGTAAGGTGGCGCAGTTGATATCTCATATATTTAAAAGAGCAAAACTTACTTACCTAAGAACTGTGACGCCACCGTTAGGTGGCGCAGTTAATATATAATATACCTAACCGATAAATTACAAAGTACTATAAATAATAGTAAAGACTGTTAACTAACGAGAAAATATGATAAAAAATACAAAAAATTAATCGTAAAAATAAAAAAAATTGGAAAAATCATTAGTGTTAGGCGGTGCGAAGTTCGCCGGGTCCTCTTGAGTCTAGTTTTTTATAAAACCGAAACATTTTCAAAACAAATACTGAATATTTTATTTTAGAAAATCTCTGTTACTGATTTATGTTATATTGGGTTTTATCTCCAATGCAATAAAATTTTTGCTATCATTCATTTTCAAATAGACTATAATAAGTGGAAAAAAATGTCAAATATCACAAATATCAAATAAAAAATAACATCAAATGCAAAAATTGACAATTTTTAAACTGTTAAATGTCAGAAATGTCAAATGTGAAATATAAAATGTTAAAGAATGTCAACTGTCAAATGTCAACAGTGAAATATCAACTGTCAAATGTCATATGTCAACTGTCAAATATCAAATGTCAACTGTTAAATGTCAACTGTCAAAAGTCGTAGGTCAAATATTAAATGTCAAAAGTGTCAAATGTCAAATATGACAAACGTAAATTGTCTTATTCCGAATTAATCAATTTTACATATCAGACCAAGTTTTTATAAAAGCACAATACCTACCCAAAAAAGTCTCTCTAAAGACATTTTAATGGAAAACAAATTCGACCAACCTAAATATTTGCTTTAAATTATAATTTTGCTTATTAAGTAAATAAATTAGTTAATTTTAAATATAAATTTAATATAATATATTTCAACATGTAAAATCAATATTATTTGATATAAATATGTTGGAATTTAGTATATTATGTGGATTTTATTAAAACGACCGTAATGTTGCTTCAATTGGATCATGCTGTTAGATTAATTTCGAAAACGAATCGAATAAGAAATTTTCTACACAACAAAATTTCTCTTCTATTCTGTCTGTTAAGTTTGTAGCTCATATTTCTCGATTATAAGATTAGAAACGAGAAAGTGATGAAAATTGGGACAAAAAAAAATGGAAAAAACGAACAATGAAAGTCATTGTAAATTTTTCACAAGGTTTTCTTATCGACATTAAAACTCATTTAAAATAACAGAATTTTTAAATTTTTTACCATTTTTTATGATTTTTCACATGTTTCAACGTTTTTTTATGATTTTTTTCACTATATCTTAACATTTGACATTTCTGGTATTGTCACATACGATAATAGGGTAGTTTAATTGTTTGATATTTTATTGTATTATTTTGTATTATTTTTAATTGTAACTATCCAGGCCAAAGTCAGTACGATAGATTTCAAGGCGACCTTATATAGTTTAATTCTTATTCTCACGTAGCGTAAGAATTGGCTATAAAAGAGCGTCGTTGAGGTCGTACTCGAGGAGTTCGGAGTCTAAGGTTGTCTGTAAGGGTTACCCGCTGGGGTGTCCCTAAAACAGACCCTTGGGTCTGGGCCGTTGTGACTTTTGACGTATTTCCATGATTAAATGTGACATGCCACCATGTAGTTAATTTGGTAAGATTAGTTAAGATTTGTATTTAGTTATTCGTTATTCACATTTTTATCATTTATTGTTATTGCTTATTTAATTGTTAATATATTTGTTGTTTGTTTCCTGTTGTTTATCTCATCTTCCCCTTGGTTAGTTTTCTGCCTTCAGCAGGATACCTAACCAGAAGTTAGATAACCACGACCTGGGTGGCAAGTGCCTCTAGTAAAGCTACCCCCCATCCAATAACACTATGGCACATTCTTCTACCCCGCCAGGCGTGACAGTATTTTACATTTGACAATTGACAGTTGATATTTCACAGTTGACATTTGACAGTTACATTTGACAGTTTCGACATTTTTGACAGATTTCAGCAACTTTTTTATGCTTTAAGTTACTTTTTCAATTTTCATTCATTTTTACAGTTTTTCTTGTGTACTTTTAAATTTTACACGATTTATTAAAATCTTGTTTTAAAAAATTAAAAAACGTGTCTAAATATAAATAAATTTATCATTTTATTACAGATTTTAATATTATTTTCGTTAAAATTTTACTTACATAAATAACTCCTAATTGAACCCATTGAAACATATGGTATCAGATTGAAAGTTATTTTTGTGGATATTCAACTATTTGTTTATCATTTTCCACATACTTTGTTTACGATTATGAGAATTTCCAATTATGTTATCATTTGCATGGCGTATGGCAAGCTTAGATTCTGTTCTAAATGTTTTCAGGCTAATTATACGAGGGTTGTCTTTTTAGTTTTGCATATAACCGCTTAGAGGGCTCCACCAACATAATCATCAGCCAGAAATTTAACCTCATTGTTTTCCCATTGTCAATTTCAATATAACGTCAGATGTCAGTCTTTTTTTACACAAAAATGTCAAACTATAAACTGTCAATCCTGTCAACAACAAACTATTTAACATTTTGTTCAATAAACTGTCATTAAACTGTCAATATAACGTTAAATGTCAAACTTGTCACTTTTCACACCAAAATGTCAAACTATAAACAGTCAAATGTGTTAATAAATAAACTTTTTACGATTTTTTACAGTAAACTGTCATAAAATTGTCAATATAATGTCATTCTTGTCACATTTCACACTAAAATGTCAGTATATATGCAAGGCGGGTTCGACATGATTTTAGTACCCCCTCCCTCGACTGAGCCGTTGATAGCTTGGCCTCGTTTAACAATACACATAGCTTCGATTGCCAAAAGGGCATTAACGTTGTATCTCGTAAACGGCCGAACGGATTTCAATGTACGACGTATCATTGTAAAGGGGTTGCTGTATAGGGTAAGATAAAGCTCACCTCCACTCACCTGTCCTACAAGAACTCACCTTTGATTTACCTGTAATTACTTTCACCATACCTTGACTACCCCTCATCACTACCGCAATGTCATTTTAATCACCCTACCACCCCTCATCGTCATCCCCAGTGCCCAAATAGAACTTAGAATAATTTTATATGAAAATAAATGTAGAAAAAAAATTCTGTGTGATGGCTTTTGTAGGATTCGAACCCACAAACTCATGTGTACAAAATTGACGCCTTAATTAACAGGGCTATCAACTGACTTGCAAAAGAAAGTTGAAATGTGTTAGACAAACAGCTCCGTCTACGTCACATACGGTTGTAGATGATAATAAGTTAGCAGAGGCGTACTGTCGATTTTTAGATATTTAGCAGAGTCGTACCTAACAATTAGCCTAGCCTCCCAGAGCCGTTGCAAATATATATATATATATATCTGGCATATTCTCTCGCTGTAAGATGTGACCATGCAGATATCCTCTGTCCAATTAAATGTTTTTGTAAAATATCTTAGTTAATTATCCAGCAAAGCTCACGTGGAGGTGTGAGCAACCTTTGCCTGGAGAGGATAGGTAAGTAGGAGGAATAGGGAAGGTTAAATAGAGGTGGTTCTTTAATAGGCAACAATTTCCTGTGATCATGCTCATAAGAACATACTGAAAACGCTATACGTACTTAACTTAATAGGTTACTGCGAACTTTGTAGATTCGTCTTACCGAAACCCTAAGTTTGTAGTACTTCTCCCTTCGTAAAGGTAACTGACGCGTATCAGTGCAGGAAAAAGTTGACCACCCTTTTTATACCCGAAGGAACCTCCGATATCTTCTTACTAAATAATTTAAAACCTTTGAAGGTCCCTCGAAATTAGTTCCATTAGAGTATTTAAGTTTGTTTAATTTTGTTTTGGTGCAATGGTTTTTGGCTCCAGTGCTTGTATAAAAAAAAATGTTTTTCCAAGTCAAACTTTTTAGTCGGACCGCAGACTGAACGGTTTGAGCAATAGATGGTATGAATCAAAAAAAGGCCCCCGGAAGCTGTGAAAACGTATCTTGTTTGTCATAAGAATACGTGTAAAAAATGTTCAAAGTAAGAAACAACGGAGTTTATAAATATTAGATTTTTCGATCCAGCTATTATGCGAACTATCAAACCACAACCATTTAACGTCAGAGCGTAGCAGACGGTAGCAGAGCGTAGCAGAGCATCATAGCAGAGCGTAGCAGTGCACAATAGAGCAAAGTATGGCCAAATGTCAATCTGGTTACTCGTCACAATAAAATGTCAAACTATCAACTGTCAATCTACGACTTTTGGCAGTAAACTTTTAATTAAACTGCCAATGTAACGTCAAATGTCATTTTTCACATTTCACATTAAAATTTTAAACTATACTCTGTCAATCTGGCCATTAAAAAACTATTTTTTGACAGTAAACTGTCATACTGTCAAAAAGCTTTTTTAGATTTTTAATTTTTTACAATGTTTTTCAAATTTTCACGTTTTTTACCATTTTTTCAACTCTTTTTATCTGAATTTTGCGAAGTTTTAAATCCTAATCACCTGTCCAGATTTTCTTTGTAGAATAAAACATAAGGACGGAATATAAAAAAGAAAAAATAACTAAAAAGAAAAATCGACACAATAATTGAAATATCACTCTTCGTATGGTCAACAAAAAAAAAGGTTCTCGCAAAGAAAAATTGTATAATTTATCATTCGATGTCCCATCTTAAAAAAATATTGATATTTATATATTAAAAAAAAATAAAATGGGGAAATACTATTTTTTTATTCACATTTTGAACCTTTTGCATTAGATATAATAACAACGCAATTTATATACAAAACTCAAGGTTAATAAACTGAAGATTGATTGATATGTTTTTCTCTATTTATTCTTACTTTTATTTTAACTCCGATTAATTCAATTATACAAAAAAAAATCCACAAAAAGAACACAACAACAATAACAACAAATTAAATTCATGACATGCCCCCCGTATATTTTTATATTAAAAACTAGATTTCGTCAAAACAAAAACAATATTTTAAAGTAATTGACATTTGACAATTGACATAGGACAATTGACATAGGACAATTGACATTTGACCATTGACATTTGACCATTGACATTTGACCATTGACATTTGACCATTGACATTTGACCATTGACATTTGACCATTGACATTTGACCATTGACATTTGACCATTGACATTTGACCATTGACATTTGACCATTGGCATTTGACCATTGACATTTGACCATTGACATTTGACCATTGACATTTGACCATTGACATTTGACCATTGACATTTGACCATTGACATTTGACCATTGACATTTGACCATTGACATTTGACCATTGACATTTGACCATTGACATTTGACCATTGACATTTGACCATTGACATTTGACCATTGACATTTGACCATTGACATATTGACATTTGACCATTGACATTTGACCATTGACATTTGACCATTGACATTTGACAATTGACATGTGACAATGAATATTTGACAATTGACATTTGAGATTTGGAATTTGACAATAATTGACATTTGACAACAGACTTTTAACACGTAACATGCGACAATTGACATATTTCTCACAATTTTTATGACTTTGTCCTGTTTTTTGTTTTAATACTTTTCTAGTTAAATTTAATAAAGATTTATTTTTTGTTTCAGATCAATTTTGATTAAATTTGCCTAAAAAGAAAATGAAAGATTTAGATAATGATGATGATGTATTGGATCATCGTAATTTGGTTCATTGGTCAATATCAAATGGATCACAAAATGAAACAGCATTACCATTAAATATGCAATTTAATGATGGACATAGATTATCGATAATTGTTTATAGTATTCTTATGGTATTTTCATCTATTGCTAATATTACTGTGTTAGTGTTAATATTAAAAAGACGAAAAGTGAATCCATCGAGAATTAATACAATGTTGATACATTTATCTATTGCCGATTTGTTGGTAAGATTTTTTTTTATAATAATTTCTGTTTTAGTCAAAAAATCATTAAAAATCACTTGTGACATTTGACATTTATAAAATGACATTTGACCTTTATAATCTGTGACATATATGACATTAGACATTTAAGACATTTGTGACATTTAAGACAGTAAAGGGGCTATGACAGTTCGAGCGCAAAATCGATCATTTTTACATGTAAATCTCCATAAGAAAATCTAAGGCCCATTCTGGTCATTTTTGTATCTTTTTCATACTGCGCATGCGCGACTTACAATATTAATTTACACTATTTAGAGTATTAAAAGTACGTGTTAAGAACTACTAAAGGCGCATTAGGGCTATAATGATTTAACGGTGTTATGGGAAAGAGTGAGAATACTGTTTAAAAGTCTGTATTCAAAGTGCCATATGACATTTTTTGTGTTGAATGCATTTCGGTGTGAGATGTATGTTTGGTTGCATAGGTAGAGTAGGATTTATGGAAGAGGTTTCATATAGGTAAGAAAGGGACCTTGCTATGCTTTCATATAGGTAAGAAAGGGACCTTGCTATGCTTTCAGCGAAGCAGTTTCGGCGACCCCCACTCCTCCTACCTTCTCTCTTCTAGAGAGTAATTAGGTCACGTGACAAAGACAATTTAAAAGAACAATATCAGTTTTACGAGATTTATGTATCAGATTATTTAAATAATATATAAAAATTGTTAAAAATTATGATTACCTTATTATGCGCCAACTTCAGACAGGCGTTAACTTCATAACCCTTGAATTGTAATAATGACTCACCAGGTTCGGTTGGATTTCTTAATATTTGGTAATAGGAGTAGGATATTTGCTCATCTTAGTTAATTATCCAGCAAAGACCACGTGGAGGTGTGAGCAACCTTTGCCTGGAGAGGATAGGTAAGCAGGAAGAATAGGGAAGGTCAAACAGCAGCGGTTCTTTAATAGGCAACAATTTCCTCTTATCATGCTCATAAGAACATACTGAAAACGCTATACGTACTTAACTTAATAGGTTACTGCAAACTTTGTAGATTCGTCTTACCGAAACCCTAAGTTTATAGTACTTCTCCCTTCGTAAAGGTAACTGACGCGTATCAGTGCAGGAAAAAGTTGACCACCATTTATACCCGAAGGAACCTCCGATATCTTCTTACTAAATAATTTATAACCTTTAAAGGTCCCTCGAAATTCATAGGCACTACTCAGGAGGCTCGAGGTATGTAAGTAAGATATCTAGACATTGATGATAAGAAACGTCAGCAGCTCCTTAGTAATACTTCACAAGAGGCCATAGGTGGTTCTTTAATAGCCGACAGGCGACAATTTTCCCTGATCATGTTTTATTTTTTAAACATACAAAAATACTATACGTACTTAACTCATTAGGAGACAACTCGTTTTGTAAGCGAGAATTACAGACACCCTGAGTTTACAGTACTTCTCCCACAGTGTGGTACCTCTCGTATTTCTGTGCGGAAAAAAGTCGACCACCCTTTTTATACCCGAAGGAACCTCCGATATCTTCTTACTAAATAATTTATAACCTTTAAAGGTCCCTCGAAATTCATAGGCACTACTCAGGAGGCTCGAGGTAAGTAAGTAAGATATACGTTACATTTATCCAAAAAAAGTGTACTTTTGTTTATCACATTTGGCATGGTGGTCTGTCAAATCTGTATGCTTCCACATCAGTCCTAAAACAAACAAAAAATATTAATTATACAAAAATTGTAACCCTAACCTAACCAGTTGATGTTTAGAAGAGACCTTTGCTGTTAATCGTTGAATATATTCTCAAAACTTATACAATAATATAAAATTATTATATCTAAAAACTACATGTAGAAATGGTATAGATCCTTTAAATTGATAATTTATGACATTTGATATATGAAATTTATGACAGTTGACAATTATGACATTTGTTTCAGGTGACATTTCTAATGATGCCTCTAGAGATAGCATGGGCATATACAGTTCAATGGAAAGCTGGAGATGCACTTTGTAGAATAATGATGTTTTTTAGAACATTTGGACTTTATTTATCCAGCTTTATTCTTGTTTGTATCAGTATAGACAGGTAATAGTTATTTATGCAACTAGTGCGTAAAGTGACCTTTTTTGACGAATGTGAATGTTGTCGCATGAGCCGCAGGCGAATGCGACAATCACATGAGTCAAAAAAGGAACATTTACGCACGAGTTGCATACAATATTTTTTCTACAACCGAATTTCTTTACAAGAAATACAAGTATGGGACTGATTTTTTTTTACGCACTACTGCAAAAAAAATATTATATTTAAAACATATTTTAGATAACAAAATATTTATTTTCTAAATTAATCTTACCTGTAATACCGGTACATAGAAACGCGAAATGCTTGAATTATCAATTAATTGAAATGTCAATCAGTCAGACCCTACGTATATTTAAATAAAAATACTTAGGTACCCTTATTCATGAACTGATATTTCTGTCATATTAAAAATCAAATTAAAAATTACTGAATATAATATCTAGTTTTGTATGTATTAAACTGCAATAATTTAACAATTAAATATATTTACACAAATTTACACAATTAAATAATAAAAAAAAAGTTTCCTTACCCGGAATTGAACCCGAGTCAGCTGGGTAGAAGCCAGACACCTTACGTTCTCGGCCAATAACACACTTAAAAATCTTTGCATAATCTTATAAAAGACGGTGCTTATTTTACTTTTTTTTACTAGTTAAAAAATAGTATATTGTAATACAAGTGTTACAATGACAGAGGTTTCGTAGTACGAGTTCAGTTTGTGAAACGAACCGCGAAGCGGTGAGTTTCGCAAAGAACGAGTACTACAAACCGTCATTGTAACTCGAGTGTTACATACTATTTTTTATAATGAACTTTTAAAAGTATAAAAAAAATAAAATGAGAGTTTTTCGAAATATTTATTTATGTTGGCAATCTTGACAGTTTTGACACTTGTCAGTTTTAATGATTTTAAATTAGAATGTTTGTCAAATTTGTATAAAATATTCCGAATTTAGCAATAACGCTGATAATGTAGTTAATAATTTACTACAACATACTTCTTGATTTACTACCTGAACTCTTTCGTTGAAAATCAGTGCAGTGCAACCAATTGTGTAAAACAAAAAGTTACCAAAAACAGTGTTACAATGAATCTATTTCGATACTGTTTTTAGTGTCGAAATAGAAACTTTGTGAACGTGAATTATAAAAAAACTTTTTTTTTCACTAGTGAAAAAAAGTTAAACTTTACGAACCTTAAACCGTGCGTAAAGATAATACTTTACGCACGGTTGTAGAAAAACAATTTTTATTCTTAATAAAATGCTTTTCCGAACATACTTACTAACTCATTTACAAAAAGAACGACTTTTGTAAGCAAATTTTCTATTAAAAGTAT
This sequence comes from Altica lythri, assembly GCA_964028335.1. NCBI lineage: Eukaryota > Metazoa > Arthropoda > Insecta > Coleoptera > Chrysomelidae > Altica > Altica lythri. The sequence goes on along the minus strand of OZ034811.1, from coordinate 16,108,489 downwards.
CGCGACAGAAAAATCGTCACAAAACTAAGTAACGTTTTTTTAACAGGTTTTATGCAGTACTAAAACCACTTGACATGGGTGGACGAAGAGAGAAAATAATGATAGCTGTTGCTTGGATTGCTGCCAGTATTTGTAGTGCTCCCCAGGTAAGATTTGCAATATGACATTTTTCAACGAATGATTAACATTTTTGACAATTATTGACATTTGACATTTTTTGGTATTTGACAGTTTGTTATTTCTGAAATTTGTCATTTGGACAGTTGACAATTAACATTTTATATATCTGAGATTTAACATAAGTGACAGTTAACATTTATGACAATTGACCCTTTCGACAGTTAACATTAGGCAATTGACATTTGAAAGTTGACATTTGACAGTTGGCATTTGATAATGGACATTTGACCCTTTCGACAGTTGACGTTTGAAAGTTGACAATTTACGTTTGACACTTGACAGTTAACATTTGATAGTTGACGTTTGAGATTTGATGGTTGACAGTTAACATTTCACAGTTGACATTCACATTTAATATTTGACAGTTGCCATTTCACATTTGACAAATGACGTTTCTCACATTAAATACTTCTGAGATTTGACATTTCTGACATTTAACATTTCTCACATTCAACAATTCACGTTTAAAAGTTGACATCTGACACTTGACAGTTGAACTTTGACAGTTCACTTTTGTCAATTCGAATTTGAAAGGTTTGACGAATGACATTTTTAATAGTTGACATTAGACAGATATTAATGACAGTTGACATGAGACATTTCTGACAGTTGACACTAGACATTTTTGGCAGTTGACAGATTAGACTTGTTTGACTTTTGACATTTTTGTTGTTTTTATATGAAAATTTATTATTGCAGATGTTAATATTTCACGTAGAAGTACATCCAAATGTTACATGGTATTATCAATGTGTCACATACAACGTTTTTCCATCGGTTGCTCATGAATTGGCTTATGTGATTAGTGGAATGTTGATGATGTACGCTCTACCACTCGTTGTTATTATTTATTCGTATGCTGCTATTCTTTTAGAGATATTCAGAAGAACGAGGAATTCGGCTCACGGTAAATAACCTTATATTAGTTTCTTTTTAGAATTTATATACACGAATTTGTGAAATTTATATCGCGAAAATGTATACGAACAACAGCTAAGAGAAATGTGGATGTGAATATATTATTATATTACCCAAAAATTGGCAAAATAAATCAAGTAAGTCCGTAGAAAATTCTGACAAATCTTGAGGATTTGTGATATCTATTAAATAAAAAAAGGACATTTCACTTTTCTGACAAGGGATACTCCTGACAACGTTTTTAAAACAACTATTGACTGTTTTGACAGTTGATATTTCTGACATTTGATATAGGCAATTCCGTACATCTGATATTTTTTACAACTGTATGTTTGACATATGACAATTGACGTTGTTAACAAATGTTCTTGTTGCTGATGATAATTAGTTTGTGACAATTTTTAACAATTGATATTTTTGACGTTTGACCTTTAAGCATTTGACTTTTCTGACAGTTGACATTTTTGACATAAGCCGTGTTTAACATCAGACATTTTTGACAGATGACATTTGGCGTGTTTGAAATATGACAGTTTCCGTTTTTTTGGCACATTTCACAGTTAACATTTCACAGATGACGTATTTGACATTTAATATTTAAAATTTAACATTTCTGACATTTGACCCTTTCGACAGTTAATAATTGACGTTTAAATGTTGACATTTGACAGTTGATATAAGACAATTCGGAGTTGACATTTGACAGCTTACACAGTGGACGTTTCTAACATTTGACAGTTGACATTCGACAATTCACAGTTGACATTTGACAGCTAAACAGTGGACGTTTCTAACATTTGACAGTTGACATTCGACAATTCACAGTTGACATTTGACAGCTAAACAGTGAACTCTGACAGTTGAGATTTGATAGTTGACATTCGAAAATTCGCAATTGACATTTGATAGCTAAACCAGTGGACGTTCCTAACATTTGACAGTTGACATTTAATAGTTGACATTCGACAAATCGCAGTTGACGTTTTTGTCATTTAATATTTGAAATTTAACGCTTTTGACAGTTGACAATTGATGTTTAAATGTTGCATTTTGACAGCTTATATTAGACAAATCGCAGTTGATAGTTGACATTCGACAATTCGCAGTTGACGTTTGACAGCTAAAACAGTGGACGTTTCTAACATTTGACAGTTGAAATTTGATAGATGACATTCGACAATTCTCAGTTGACATTTCACAGTTAAAACAGTGGACCTTCCTAACATTTGACAGTTGACATTCGACAATTCGCAGTTGACATTTGACAGCTGACGTTTTTGACATTTAATATTTAAAATTTAACCCTTTCGACAGTTGAAATTTGACGTTTAAATGTTGACATTTGACAGCTAAAACAGTGGACGTTCCTAATATTTGACAGTTGACAATCGATATTTGACAGTTGACATTTAATATTTGACAGTTGACTTTTGTGACATTTAATATTTTAAATTTAACCCTTTAGACAGTTGACATTTGACGTTTAAATGTTAACTTTTGACAGCTGTTATTAGACAATTCGCAGTTGACATTTGACAGTTAAAACAGTGGACGTTTCTAATATTCGACAGTTGACATTTCATAGTTGACATTTAATATTTGACAGTTGACGTTTCTGACATTTAATATTTGAAATTTAACCCTTTCGACAATTGAAATTTGACGTTTAAATGTTGACTTTTGACAGCTGATATTAGACAATTCGCAGTTGACATTTGACAGCTAAAACAGTGGACGTTCCTAATATTTGACAGTTGACATTTAATATTTGACAGTTGACATTTCTGAAATTTAATATTTGATATTTAACCCTTTCGACAGTTGAAATTTGACGTTTAAATGTTGACTTTTGACAGCTGAGATTAGACAATTCGCAGTTGACATTTGACAGCTAAAACAGTGGACGTTCCTAATATTTGACAGTTGACAATCGATATTTGACAGTTGACATTTAATATTTGACAGTGGACGTTTCTGACATTTAATATTTGAAATTTAACCTTTTGACAGTTTACATTTGACGTTTAAATGTTAACTTTTGACAGCTGTTATTAGACAATTCGCAGTTGACATGTGACAGCTAAAACAGTGCACGGTCCTAAGATTTAACACAGTTGACATTTGACAGTTGACGTTTCTGACTTTGATATTTGAAATTAAACTCTTTCGACAGTTGACATTTGACGTTTAAATGTTGACTTTTGACAGCTGAGATTAGACAATTCGCAATTGACATTTGACAGCTAAAACAGTGGACGTTCCTAATATTTGACAGTTGACAATCGATAATTTACAGTTGACCTTTGACAGTTGACATTTGAAGTTTAAACAGCTGATATTAGACAATTCGCAGTTGACATTTGACAGCTAAAACAGTGGACGTTCCTAATATTTGACAGTTGACATTCAATATTTAACAGCTGACGTTTCTGACATTTAATGTCTGAAATTTAACCCTTTCGACAGTTGACATTTGAAGTTTAAATGTTAACTTTTGACAGCTGTTATTAGACAATTCGCAGTTGACATTTGACAGCTAAAACAGGGGACATTCCTAACATTTGATAGTTGACATTCGACAATTCACAGTTGACATTTGACAGCTAAAACAGTGGACGTTCCTAATATTTGACAGTTCACATTTGATAGTTGACATTTATTATTTGACAGTTGATGTTTCTGACATTTCTAACATTTGTGACAGAAGATTCTCGAGATCTAACATTTTTGAGAAACGAAAGGTTTGACAAATGACATTTTTAACAATTAACATCTGACACTTGACAGTTGAAATTTAAGAGTTGACATTTGATAGTTGACGTTTGTGATTTGATGGTTGACAGTTAACATTTCACAGTTGACATTCTACAATTCACATTTAATATTTGACAGTTGTCATTTCACATTTGACGTTGACATTTAACAAATGACGTTTCTCACATTAAATACTTTTGAGATTTGACATTTCTGACATTTAACATTTCTCACATTCAACAATTCACGTTTAAAAGTTGACCTCTGACACTTAACATTTGAACTTTAAGAATTGACGTTTGATAGTTGACATTTGACAGTTGACATTTGCCCGTTGACAATTCACAGTTTAATTTTGTCAATTCGCATTAATAGTGGATGTTCCTAACATTGAATTTTTCCGAGACATTTGAGTTTTCCAATAAAATATTTTTTGGAATTTTCTACAGTTGACATGTTTTATTGACGTTTAAAAGTTCATAGTTCACATTCTACAATTCGTAGTTAATTTTTGATAGTTTAAATTATTGACATCTTTGACACTTTAAATTTTCACATTTGACGCGTGTGAAATTTGACATTTAACATATCTGATACTTGACAAGTTTGATGTATGACTTTTGAAAGTTGACATTTGACATTTTAAATTTGTGACGTTTGAAATTTGATATTTTTGACATTTTACACTTGTCTTTGATATTTTTTCCACTTGAATTTGATATTTTTGACATTTTCTAATATTCTTATTTTATTTTTCAGCTGATAGCATAACAAGATCGAGTCTACCTTTTTTGGGAAAAGCAAAAATAAGGACATTAAAAATGACTATTATTATAGTTTTTGTTTTTTTCGTTTGTTGGACTCCATATCAAGTAATGAGTATTTGGTAAGTTTTATATAGCTATTATACATATAAAAAAAGGGTGTGGCAGTCAGTGGGACTGCCGGCAGAAGTTATACTTCTATGCAAGCGCCCGGATTCATTAATTTTTATGCGAATGATTTAGGAAAATCATTATATGATATTCGTGTTCAGCGACCTCAAAAACCTCCTAGTACCGAGTACACACTGATTTTGTATCAAATTTGCATAACATTTCCTGGAGACGAGGTCCGTCTTAAGTACCAGGTGTTTCGTCCTTTAACTGATAAGTTTTCGATCATTTTTAAAGGATTTACCTCCATACTATGTTTTGCCAAAATCATAGCTCCACCACGTTTATTTTGTACACGACAAAAATAAGAGCTCGGGTCATAACCAAAGACACTTAGATGCTGAACCTCTTCTGTTAAAGGAAAGTGCTCGACCAAACAAATATTTTATATTATGACGCATGGTCGCCATCATTTTCAGTTTCAGCACATGATGGACAGATGATTAAATTTTGACCAACCACTTTTGCGCCTCTTAGACGAACTAAGCAAGCAGGATGATACTGTTTTTCACATTTGGTACATTCTAATTGGCCTTTTAGAGATCGTTTACAACCCGCGCATGTAATTTTCACATTTATATCATCATCACTCGGCGCCATCAAATATATATCAATGACATCACTGTTAACTAATAAAACTTAATAACTACAAACACAGGCAAGTAGAAATAATTTTTTTTTAAATTAACTGTATGCAATTAAATAAATATTTAGAAAAATAAGACCAGTTAATGTGTGTCATTACTTCAAACACGAAAACTAAACAGTAAAACGATCAATGTACAAAAAAAGTGTTTACAAAACCCCATAGTGCAAAATATAATGCAACCATGTGACGGTAGTATGGACTACAATACAATACTCATTACTGAATATTATGATTAATACTAGCTGTACCCGGCGCGCGTTGCTACGACATCAACTAATAAAATAAATTTAAGAAAAATAAAAGAGAAGAAGAGATAGGGAAGGAAAGAAAATTTTATAGTTTTGTTTTACTTATCGCACCAACAATATATTTTAAGAACTTTTATTTGTACGAATTCGTATAGATATTGTAACGGGATAACCGTAAAGGAAGGGACCTTAATTTGAAAGATTGTTGTTGACAGTTGATTTTTGGAAGTTTGTAAAAAAATCAACTGACCATTTTAAATAATGTTTCTAGAAAATTCTAGAAACTTCTAAACACACTGACTAGATTAAATAATGTTGTATATAAGGGGATGCATGGGCAGTTAACGTCAGTTTAAGTTCAAGTATTCACAAGAGTTGTCAAGTAGGTAGACGTTATCCAGCAGAGTTCAGTGTATCTTAACAATTTTGTAAATTTGTGTAAAAAGCCCCCATAAGTGTTTCAAATTGGTGTCAGGTGTGGGGTGAAGATACAAGAATGCCTGGAAAGAAAATAAATGAACTATTGGTGGCTGAGCTCAGAAAAGAGCTCGAAGAATTGGAGTTGGAAACTACTGGGACCAAATCCGTATTGTTGAGTAGGCTCCGTGAATACTACCTAGCTAATAATTTAGACCCTGACGCTGTGGAGTTTGAAGACCCAAATCAAAAAGCGAATTCTGAACTAGCCCAACAACTGTCCCAGTTGTTCAGTCAGATAAGCAGCCAGCACGAAGATATGTCCCAGCTGTCGCAACGAATGACGAGCCAACAGGAAGAACAAACTCAACAACTTTCCCAGATGTCACAACGAATGACGAGCCAGCAAGAGGATCTATCCAGTCAGATGAAGACCCAGCGCGAAGATATGTCCCAGCTATCACAACGAATGACGAGCCAACAAGAACAACAAACTCAACAACTTTCCCGGCTACAAGAAGAGCTATCAGGACGAATGACGAACCAACAAGAGGAGCTATCCAGTCAGATAAGAAGCCAGCGCGAAGAGGTGTCCCAGCTATCACAACGGATGTCTACCCTACCAGAAGAGTTATCCAGTTCCTTCTCCCAGCAAATATCGCATTTGCGCTCCGAAATATGCAACTTGCGAGACGAGCAAAACCAGCAAGTAACCAACTTGAATCAGCAAGTGACCAATTTGCGAGACGAGCAGAATCACCAAGTGGCCAAGTTGCGAGACGAGATCAACCAGCAAATGCAGTCCGAAATAAGAAAGCTTCAACAAGAACAGGAAGCTGGTCGTCGATACCAGCCCATCCACCACGGCGACGGAGATGCAAAAACGATGGAAACCTGCCACGTAGACATCGACCGACGAGGAAACGTGGAGACGACCCAGGTACGAACTACGATGAAACCCCCAACCTTCGATGGAAAGACTTCCTGGCCAAATTACCTGAAACAATTCGACGCAGCGGCCAGAGCTAATGGATGGTCATCCCAGGAGAAAGCATTGTCCCTAACAGTAGCTCTGCGAGGCGAAGCTTTAGACATCTTGCAATCATTGACACCGGATGAAGCTGACAACTTCGAGTTATTGGTGAATCGTCTAAAGATGCGTTATGGTCAAACTCATCTACAACCGGTGTACCGAATGCAGTTAAAGAGCCGAAAACAGAAAAATGGAGAAACTATCCAGGAATTTGAAGCGGATGTAGCAAGAATGGTACGACTTGCGTATTCAAATGCAGCGGAGGATTTCGTGGAGTGCCTAGCAGTCCAAACCTTCACCGATGGTCTTCGAGACGTCGAGTTGCAGCGCGCTGTACGGTTGGCGCGGCCGAAGACCCTTGTGGACGCCTTGGCCATTGCCCTGGAGTTTGATGCGGCGACGGAGGCCTCATGTGGAGTTGCTCGACTAAGGGAAATCACCGGTAACTACGACCATGCCGTTCATTCCGTTAGCGACGCTGAAGCGGTAGTAAAGAGGTTTATGAAGTTATCTCCAAAAAGAAGGCGTCCAGTAAGATGCTGGAACTGCGGAGAACTAGGCCATATAAGAAATACTTGCCCCCATAAAGAAAAATCTCTTGCTGAAGTACCCCAGCAGCAGGAAAACTTTAAACGGGTCGACACCTGGAGGGCGACTTCGACCCCAAACACTCCCGGAGATACAGGTGACGCTACAGTTTGGTTCAACCTCTCTTGTTCACTCAGTGCTGGTGGCTGACGTTGATGAAGATGTTGTTCTAGGCATGGATGTTATGCTCCACTGTGGTTTTCATTTGGATCTTCGCCAACGTATCCTTCGTACTGGTAATGAAGAAATATTCCTGCACCGAAAACAAGTTGACAATGCCTCGATTAAGCTAATCGATGATATCGAACTTCCGGCAAGCTGCGAATGTGTCGTCACAGCGCGGTTGGATGGACTGGAGCCAGATGGTGCCCCAGCCATGATAGAGCCGAAGAACCATGACCATGAATTGGGAAAAGGACTCCTTGTGGGTAAGACTCTTGTTAGATCCGCCAAAGAGGTACCCATCCGAATTATCAACTTGAACGATCATCCAGTTCTTCTCCGAAAGGACACGGAAATGGGAAGTTTAGAACCAGTAATGGCCATAATTCACAAGATAAATGTTACGGAAACAGATGAGAACAACGAAATTGAACAATTAATGACAAAATTAGACCCCTCTTTGTCAAAATTAGAAAAGAAACAGGTAAGAGATCTACTTTACCGTTATAAACCTGTATTTGGTTCTAAAAGTAAACTGGGAAGAACTGATGTTGTACAACATAAAATTGACACTGGTGATGCACGTCCGATTCGACAGGTACCCCAAAGGATGCCTCAAGTTAAAAAGGAAGAAGCAGACAGAGCCCTTAAAGAAATGATTCAAAATGGCATAGTCGAACCATCCAGTAGTCCGTGGGCTTCTCCTGTGGTATTAGTGAGAAAGAAAGACGGATCAATGCGGTTTTGTGTCGACTATCGAAAGCTAAATGATGTCACTAAGAAGGACAGTTATCCTCTGCCAAGGATTGATGATGCCCTCAACGCTTTGGCGGGTTCTACTCTGTTTTCTACCTTGGACCTTAAAAGCGGATACTGGCAAGTTAAAATGAATCCTGCAGACAAAGAAAAGACTGCCTTTACCAATGGATCAGGGTTGTGGCAATTCACGGTCCTTCCGTTTGGCCTCTGTAATGCTCCTGCGACGTTTGAACGGCTAATGGAGAACATCCTGCGGGGTTTGTCATGGAAACTTGTCTAGTTTATCTAGACGACATCATCATAATGGGTAAGACCTTTAAGGAACATTTATCTAACCTGGAAGAAGTTTTTAAAAGATTACAGAACGCTAATCTAACATTGAATGTTAAGAAATGCCACTTGTTCCAGAGACAGGTCAACTATTTAGGACATAACGTAAGCAAGGATGGCGTTGCTGTTGACCCCGCTAAGATACAAGCCGTTCAGGAATGGCCAATCCCTATCGACAAACATCAGCTCCGGAGTTTCTTGGGTCTTTGTTCCTATTACCGATGATATGTCAAGAATTTTGGAGACATCGCCAAACCCTTGACACGTTTGACAGAACAAGATAAGTCCTTCTGTTGGGATCAGGAATGTCAAAAGGCGTTTGAAATATTGAAGAAACAGCTTACGTCAGCACCTGTTCTTGCTTATCCACTTCCTGATGGTAAGCTTATTCTGGACACCGACGCCAGCAATGTGGGAATTGGAGCCGTCTTGTCACAGCTACAAGACGGTAAGGAAAGAGTGGTTGGTTACTTCAGCAAAACTTTATCGAAAGCTGAAAAGAACTACACAAATCCAGTGCATAAATAGAAGTATAACTTCAAAAAGATTCTAAACTGAATTGAATTATCACTTTTCTTCTTGATATTTGATTTCGTTACAAAATAAATCCAATAAAAAAATTGAGTTTGTGCGTATTAAAAAAATAAGTAAATCAAATGTAATTTATTGTATTTTTTTTACGTGATTGATGTGGATGTTTATCGTTAGCAGCAGAATATAATTTTTTTGAAGGACGCTTGTTAATGCATACAATCCCGTGGGAATAAAAGGAACGACAAACAAGTGTAGATTTTATACAATTACTTTTCTGTTTCTACAAAACGAATATATGAGTCTCATTTTTTTTTCGCTTATTTTCTTCAACTCATCTTATTAGGAAAGGTGCTGATTCGTTTTTTTTTTTAGGTAAATTGAAAACAGGTTTTGTTACATCTAGACACGTTTTTTGTAGATTTTAATTAAATTTTGGTACAATTTTAATAAAAACATCTGAAACCAGCGTTTTATCGAAAATTTACACGTATACGGTTTTAAAATTGTTCATTTGACAGTTGATAGTTGACATATGACAGTTGACAGATGATCTTTGACAATTTGCAGTTGACATTTCTGACATTTAATATTCCTGAGATTTGACATTACCGACATTTAAATACAATTTTAATATTTGACATTCTTGACATGTGACAGTTTTTCATTAAAGTTTTTCCACATTTGACCATTTCTTAATTGACGTTTAAAAGTTTACATTATTTGACAGTATACAGTTGACAATTGACATTTCTGACATTTGACAGTTTTCCAATCAAAATTTCAAAGTTTGAGCTTTAAAAGTTGACATTTAAAAGTTTACGTTTGTCAATTTCTAGTTGACATTTGACAGTTGACGTTTTTGACATTCTATATTTGACATAACTGATATTTAACATTTGATAAATAAATTTTTAATTGACACTTTTCAGTTTTTCATTAAAGCTTTGGCATTTTCTATAATTGACATTTCTTAATTGACGTTTAAAAGTTTACATTTGACAGTATACAGTTGACAATTAACATTTCTGACATTTAACAGTTTTCCATTCAAAATTTCAAAGTTTAAGCTTTAAAAGTTGACATTTAAAAGTTTACGTTTGTCAATTTCTAGTTGACATTTGACAGTTGACGTTTTTGAAATTCTATATTTGACATAACTGACATTTAACATTTGATAAATAAATTTTTAATTGACACTTGTCAGTTTTTCATTAAAGCTTTGGCATTTTCCATAATTGACATTTCTTAATTGATGTTTAAAAGTTTACATTATTTGACAGTATACAGTTGACAATTGACATTTCTGACATTTGACAGTTTTCCATTCAAAATTTCAAAGTTTGAGCTTTAAAAGTTGACATTTAAAAGTTTACGTTTGTCAATTTCTAGTTGACATTTGACAGTTGACGTTTTTGACATTCTATATTTAACATAACTGACATTTAACATTTGATAAATAAATTTTTAATTGACACTTGTCAGTTTTTCATTAAAGCTATAGCATTTTCCATAATTGACATTTCTTAATTGACGTTTAAAAGTTTACATTTGACAGTATACAGTTGACAATTAACATTTCTGACATTTGACAGTTTTCCATTCAAAATTTCAAAGTTTGAGCTTTAAAAGTTGACATTTAAAAGTTTACGTTTGTCAATTTCTAGTTGACATTTGACAGTTGACGTTTTTGACATTCTATATTTGACATAACTGACATTTAACATTTGATAAACAAATTTTTAATTGACACTTGTCAGTTTTTCATTAAAGCTATGGCATTTTCCATAATTGACATTTCTTAATTGACGTTTAAAAGTTTACATTTGACAGTATACAGTTGACAATTAACATTTCTGACATTTGACAGTTTTCCATTCAAAATTTGAGCTTTAAAAGTTGACATTTAAAAGTTTACGTTTGTCAATTTCTAGTTGACATTTGACAGTTGATGTTTTTGACATTCTATAATTGACATAACTGACATTTAACATTTGATAAACAAATTTTTAATTGACACTTGTCAGTTTTTCATTAAAGTTTTGGCATTTTCCATAATTGACATTTCTTAATTGACGTTTAAAAGTTTACATTTGACAGTATACAGTTGACAATTAACATTTCTGACACTTGACAGTTTTCCATTCAAAATTTCAAAGTTTGAGCTTTAAAAGTTGACATTTAAAAGTTTACGTTTGTCAATTTCTAGTTGACATTTGACAGTTGACGTTTTTGACATTCTATATTTGACATAACTGACATTTAACATTTGATAAACAAATTTTTAATTGACACTTGTCAGTTTTTCATTAAAGCTTTGGCATTTTCCATAATTGACATTTCTTAATTGACGTTTAAAAGTTTACATTTGACAGTATACAGTTGACAATTAACGTTTCTGACATTTGACAGTTTTCCATTCAAAATTTCAAAGTTTGAGCTTTAAAAGTTGACATTTAAAAGTTTACGTTTGTCAATTCCCAGTTGACATTTGACAGTTGACGTTTTTGACATTCTATATTTGACATAACTGACATTTAACATTTGATAAATAAATTTTTAATTGACACTTGTCAGTTTTTCATTAAAGCTTTGGCATTTTCCATAATTGACATTTCTTATTTGACGTTTAAAAGTTGACATTTGACAGTATACAGTTGACAATTAACATTTCTGACATTTGACAGTTTTCCATTCAAAATTTCAAAGTTTAAGCTTTAAAAGTTGACATTTAAAAGTTTACGTTTGTCAATTTCTAGTTGACAGTTGACGTTTTTGACATTCTATATTTGACATAACTGACATTTAACATTTGATAAATAAATTTTTAATTGACACTTGTCAGTTTTTTATTTAATGCTATGGCATTTTCCATAATTGACATTTCTTAATTGACGTTTAAAAGTTGACATTTGGCAATTTACAATTGACATTTGACAGTTCACGTTTCTGACATTTAATATTTCTGACATTTGAGAGTTTTCCATTCAAAATTTTGCATTTTCATTAACATTGCTTAATTGACGTTTAAAAGTTGACATTTGACAGTTTAAGTTTGTTAATTTCTAGTTGACATTTGACAGATGACTTTCGTGACATTTAATATTTTTGAGATTTGACATTTGTGACATTTGACAGTTTTCTATTCAAAATTTTGCATTTTCATTTACATTTCTTAATTGACGTTTGACAGTTTAAATTTGTTAATTCCTAGTTGACATTTGACAGTTGACTTTCCTGACATTTAATATTTCTGAGATTTGACATTTGCGACACTTGACAGTTTTCCATTCAAAATTTTGCATTTTCATTTACATTTCTTAATTGACGTTTGACAGTTTAAGTTTCTTCTTCTTCTTTTGTTTGTGAAGGCCTCAGCTGCTAGGGCTATTAGTTTAAGTTTGTTAATTCCTAGTTGACATTTGACAGTTGACTTTCCTGACATTTAATATTTCTGAGATTTGACATTTGTGACATTTGAACTTCAAATGTAAAAATTGACAAAATTTGAACGTCAAATGTCAAAATTAGAACGTTATATTTGTTAGAATTTGAACGTCAAATGTCAATGTTATCAAAATTTTTGTATAAAACGTCAAAATTTAAACGAAAAATGTCGTACTTGTCAAAATTGTTTCGTGACATGTCAAAATGTTTAAAAATTGACATTTGACAATTCACAGTTGACATTTGCCAGTTAACGTTTGTGACGTTTAATATTTCTGACATTTGACATTAGGGTCATTTAACAGTTTTGGCATCTTCCACGGTTGTTATTTCGGAAAATTCAACTCTTTTTTTTACGATTTTCAAATTACAGTAACTTAACCTCAAAAATACAACTTTTAGGTATTGGTATGATCGTGATTCCGCCGAAGCTGTAGATGAACGTATACAAAAAGGACTTTTTCTATTCGCCTGTACGAATTCTTGTATGAATCCTGTCGTATATGGACTGTTTAATGTAAGAACTAGAAGAAGAGGAAAGGTGAGATCGAGAACGTTCACTTCAAGTACTTATAATTCTCGCACTGATACACGCTTATCAATTAAAAGTTGTTCATGATCTTTAATTAGAGATAGCTTTGTTTAAATCACCTTGTATATATGATTTAATCAGATATAATCACTTATCATCAATTCAATTGTATCATTAATCAATTAGTGTTTATGTTTTAATCAGATGCAATCACTTGTGATCAAATTTATCATCAAAATTTAGTAATTCGCTGGCCAATTGTACAGTAAATAAAGGCCAATAAGATAAAAGAAGAAGAGTTATATTTTATTTTAACTTATTTTTATTAAATGTTCTAGAATCACTTTGTATATCTTAACTGATTGAATCAGATCCAAACAACTTAATTTAGCATTAAAATTTTGTAAATAAATATGTAATCACCCTGTATTAACTGTTATCTTTTGGCATGGACACATCAGCTTTTCATGAACATTTTTCACACCTTTAATCATCTCGGGTTTACACATAAACTGATAAACCTATTCCTGCAATTTGTTGCACTAGAAACTGAACTTTTGTTGCACTTTTTACAAAACACATTGCTTTTGATCACCTCGCGAATACACATAAACTGACAAACCTATTCCTGCAATTTGTTGCACTAGAAACTAAACTTTTGATCACCTCGCGAATACACAGACACTGAAAAACTTGTTCCTCACTCATAACGCAGCTTTTTCCACAAAAAAAACAAACTTGTGTTGCACTTTTTTACTAAGAATTTGCTTTTTATCGTAAAATGACACGAACTATTTTCACAACCGTACATTTGAAAAGTCTACCGATAAAGTCGTACTACTAGTACCAACCGTCTACGCTAGGGGCATTGTTGCCAGATAAATAATACCACAACTTAAGAATTACACTTAATAAAATAGATTATTATTGTAATTATAGATAGCTTTACACTTTTCTATTTAAAAAATTTATTATTATGGTCATAAATGTTATTATTATATGTTATTGAGTTATAAATCATAATTTTTATTTCAATTTAATTCATAAATAAATCTGGCAACAATGCATACCTGTCAATTTCGTACTGAACAATAGTTTAATTTTAAAGGTTAAAAATTAAAGAAAATACACTTTTCACCCCGCGGTTAAATAAGCTGATAGCCTGTTCCTTAATTATAACGTAGCTTTTACCACAAGAAACCGAATAAAACGCACCACATTTAATTACACCGACTTAAACGTCAAAACCGGCATTTCATTCATTTTCAACGAAATATCGAACTATTATCATACAATTTTTACAAAACGCATTACACTTTGGTTAAATATAAACTGGAAAACCTGTTTTTCAGTTAGAGAATAAGCTTTTTCGTAAAAGAAAACGAGAAATTTGCAGAACTGGTCGTTTTGTACATTTGAAAACTCTACGGTAGTTGTACTACTAGTACCAACCGTCTACGCTAGAGGCGTTGTTAATAAATTTAAAATACTAGAATATTCAATTTACAACTAATTAAATAGATTATTAAAGCAAGTATGGATAGTTACACGCTGTTATATTTAAAAAAATCTATTTCTATTATTATTATTATTAATATTGAGTCAACAGTCATTGTTATTTCGATTTAATTTACAAATAAATCTGGCAACATTGCATACCTGTCAATTTCGTACTAAACAATAGTTCAATTTTAAAGCTTAAAAATTAAAAAAAATTAAAAAAAACACACTTTTCATCCCACGGTTAAATAAACTAAAAGCCTGTTCCTTAATTATAACGTAGCTTTTTTCATAAAAAACGAATAAAACGCACCACATTTAATTACACCGACTTAAACGTCAAAACCGGCATTTCATTCATTTTCAACAAAATATCGAACTATTATTATACAATTTTTACAAAACGCATTACACTTTGGTTAAATATAAACTAAAAAACCTGTTTTTCACTCAAAGAATGAACTTTTTCGAGAAAGAAAGCGAATAATTTGCAGAACCGATCGTTTTGTACATTTAAAAACTCTACCGTAGTTGTACTACTAGTACCAACCGTCTACGCTAGAGGCGTTGTTACTAAATTCAAAATACTATTTACAACTAATTAAATAGATTATTAAAGCAAGTATGGATAGTTACAGGCTGTCATATTTAAAAAAAATCTATTTCTATTATTATTAGTATTAATATTGAGTCAACAGCATAGAGATATAAGATATAGAGCACGGGAGCCAGCCGATACGACCAAGACGAAATAGAAAGAGAGAGGACAACTAGTGCGTCGGTGCCGATACGACCAGCACGAAATAGAAAGATAGAGGACAACTAGTGCGTCGGTTTATCTTTGTCTAATTACATGCGCAACAGGCGAGTCTCTCTCTTTCTATTCCGTGCTGGCTTTCACTTGTGTGCGTTCCTATGGCTCACGTGCTCTATATCTTATATCTCTATGGTCAACAGTCATTGTTATTTCGATTTAATTTACAAATAAATTTGGCAACAGCGCATACATATGTCAATTTCGTACTGACTTAACACAAAGTAAACAATAGTTCAGGTTTGGTGTTTAAAAACTAAAGAAAATACGCTTTTCCACGAGAAAATTTTACTAGTACAACTTATATTCAATGCAGAATAGTGCAATAGAATAATTAATCCATTTGGAAAGTGTTTTAAGTGAATAATTTATCATATAAAGAGTGTACAGAGTATTGAGTGGTCTTTTACTATACAGGAATGAGATTAAATTTCAGTAAGTTATTAATTTATTCATTACAAATTGGATCTATTATACAAAGTGATTACTAATATGCAATATTATTATTATAAACAATGTATATAATGTTGTATTTATATGTTTATTGCTTGTAAATAATTAAATGTTGCTTATTTGAATTATAAATAGCTTTATTATGTTTTTATTTGCTTTTAAATTGTTACCTTAAAATCCCTAATTTTATATTCATATAAAATTTGCAATTCATAAATATGATGATTATTAAAAGCTTTTTTTTAATAAAGAAACGAAAATAATTGTATTAAGTACTTATTTCATATACAAATTTAATGAGGAATTAACTCAACTCCGATAGAGGGCGTTAGTTTAAATAGTAGGAAATACTTGTTTTATTTTTAGTTTCAAACTACATCAATAGAGGACACTAGTATAAAAGGAAGAGGTGAATTTGTTTGTTTTGTTTCATGGAAAAAAGCGAATTCTACGAGGATTTCAATGCATCATAGAGATAAATGTCCGAGTTGTGGAGAATCGATTCAAATTATACAAGAAAATGGGAAATGACATAAAAGATATAATTGTTCCCATATTGTAAATAGTGACAATTAATTTATTATAAAATATTGATAAAAATTAAATTATTGGAAACAAGGTTAATACATTTTTTTTTTCATTGATATATCACAAAAGTTAAAATTTAGGTAATTTATGGTTAATACATTAAAAACTTGTTACTACGCCATCTATAAACAGAAATCAAAAACTTGTCATTTGGTAAAGGTTAAATTTATAGATTTCTACTTAAAAACAAGATGACATTTGACGTATGAGATGACAGTTGACGTTTGAGGTGACACTTAACCATTTGAAATGACATGTAACCGTTTGTGATGACATTTAACGTCTGAAAACACATTTGACAATTCAAACAACATTTCACGTTTGAGATAAGATTTAACATTTGTTATTATATTTGACGTATAAGATAACATTTGACGTTTAAAATGACAGTTAATGTTTGAGATGATATCTGACGTTTGAGCTAACATTTGATGTGACATTTAACTGTTTGAGATGACATTTTACATCTGAAAACGCATTTGACGGTTGAAATGACATTTAAAGTTTGAAATTACATTTGATGTTTGACATGAAATTTGACGTTTGAGATGACATATTTGACGTTTGAGATAACATCCGATGTTTTAGGTGACTTTCGACGTTTGAGATGACTTATTTGACGTTTAAGATGACATTTTTTACATTTAAGATGACACATTTGACGTTTGAGATGACATTTGATGTTTTAGGGGACTTTCGACGTTTGAGATGACATATTTGAAGTTTAATATGACATATTTGACAGTTGGAATGACACATTTGACATTTAAGATAACACATTTGACGTTTGAGATGAAATTTGACATTTGACTTTTGAGATGACATATTTGACGTTTGAGATGACATATTTGACGTTTGAGATAACATCCGATGTTTTAGGTGACTTTCGACGTTTGAGATGACTTATTTGACGTTTAAGATGACATTTTTTACATTTAAGATGACACATTTGACGTTTGAGATGACATTTGATGTTTTAGGGGACTTTCGACGTTTGAGATGACATATTTGAAGTTTAATATGACATATTTGACAGTTGGAATGACACATTTGACATTTAAGATAACACATTTGACGTTTGAGATGAAATTTGACATTTGACTTTTGAGATGACATATTTGACGTTTGAGATGACATATTTGACGTTTGAGATAACATCCGATGTTTTAGGTGACTTTCGACGTATGAGATGACTTATTTGACGTTTAAGATGACATTTTTTACATTTAAGATGACACATTTGACGTTTGAGATGACATTTGATGTTTTAGGTGACTTTCGACGTTTGAGATGACATATTTGAAGTTTAATATGACATATTTGACAGTTGGAATGAAATATTTGACATTTAAGATAACACATTTGATGTTTGAGATGAAATTTGAGGTATGAGATAACATTTGACGTTTGAGATGACATTTGATGTTTTAGGTAACTTTCGACGTTTGAGATAACTTATTTGACGTTTAAGGTGACATATTTGACATTTAAGATGAAGAATTTGACGTTTGAGATGGAATTTCATGTTTTAGGTGACTTTCTACGTTTGAGATGACATATTTGACATTTAAGATGACATATTTGACGTTTGAGATGGCATTTGATGTTTTAGGTGACTTTCTACGTTTGAAATGACATATTTGACGTTTAAGATGACATATTTGACAGTTGAGACGACATATTTGACATTTAAAATAACACATTTGACGTTTGAGATGACATTTAAAGTTTTAGGTAACTTTCGGTGTTTGAGATGACTTATTTGACGTTTAAGGTGACATATTTGGCATTTAAGATGACGCATTTGACGTTTGAGATGGCATTTGATGTTTAAGGTGACTTTTTACGTTTGAGATGACATATTTGACGTTTAAGATGTCATATTTGACATTTGAGATGACATATTTGACATTTAAGATGACGCATTTGACGTTTGAGATGGCATTTGATGTTTTAAGTGACTTTCTACGTTTGAGATGACATATTTGACGTTTAAGATGTCATATTTGACATTTGAGATGACATATTTGACATTTAAGATGACACATTTAACGTTTGAGATGACATTTAAAGTTTTAGATCACTTTAGAAGTTTGAGATGACATATTTGACGTTTAAGGTGACATATTTGACATTTAAGATGACGCATTTGACGTTTGAGATGGCATTTGATGTTTTAAGTGACTTTCTACGTTTGAGATGACATATTTGACGTTTAAGATGTCATATTTGACATTTGAGATGACATATTTGACATTTAAGATGACACATTTAACGTTTGAGATGACATTTAAAGTTTTAGATCACTTTAGAAGTTTGAGATGACATATTTGACGTTTAAGGTGACATATTTGACATTTAAGATGACGCATTTGACGTTTGAGATGGCATTTGATGTTTTAAGTGACTTTCTACGTTTGAGATGACATATTTGACGTTTAAGATGTCATATTTGACATTTGAGATGACATATTTGACATTTAAGATGACACATTTAACGTTTGAGATGACATTTAAAGTTTTAGATCACTTTAGAAGTTTGAGATGACATATTTGACGTTTAAGGTGACATATTTGACATTTAAGATGACGCATTTGACGTTTGAGATGGCATTTGATGTTTTAAGTGACTTTCTACGTTTGAGATGACATATTTGACGTTTAAGATGTCATATTTGACATTTGAGATGACATATTTGACATTTAAGATGACGCATTTGACGCTTGAGATGGCATTTGATGTTTTAAGTGACTTTCTACGTTTGAGATGACATATTTGACGTTTAAGATGACATATTTGACATTTAAGATGACGCATTTGACGTTTGAGATGGCATTTGATGTTTTAAGTGACTTTCTACGTTTGAGATGACATATTTGACGTTTAAGATGACATATTTGACATTTGAGATGACACATTTGACGTTTGAGATGACATTTAAAGTTTAAGTGACTTTGTACGTTTGAAATGTCATATTTGACGTTTAAGGTGACATATTTGACATTTACGATGACCCATTTGATGTTTGAGATGGTATTTGATGTTTTAGGTGACTTTTAACGTTTGAGATGACATATTTGACGTTTAACATGACATATTTGACAGTTGAGATGACATATTTGACATTTAAGATAACACATTTGACGTTTGAGATGACAATTGATGTTTTAGGTGACTTTCGACGTTTGAGATGACATATTTGACGTTTAAGATGACATATTTGACAGTTGAGAATACATATTTGACATTTAAGATGTCATTTTTCCAATTTCTCCTTAATATCATTTAATATATTCTTGTCTGTATATTTTCTAAAATTTCAAAAATCCCATGAATGACATCTCAGTATAGAATTTTAATGAAATAACCTTGTAGATATAGGGCGCCCAGCAGTCTGACCCTTATAGTATATAATCTATATATATATAAGGGTATATAAATATAGGGCGGAATACATAAGGGTCGAGAAACACGCGCAATAACAGGAAAATTCATTCCTGCGAAACGTTCGAGTGAACAAAATTTTATCAATTTTTTCCAATCTTTTATACAATTTTCGATAAACATATACAATTGTAGTGTTTTGCTATTGATTTAGATTTTTTAATTAATCAAATGTGATGTGAAATGTGTTTTAATACGATTTGTTTGAAAAGGTAAGCAATTTTTAATACAAATTTTATTAGAATTGAAGTTTATCGTGATTTTTATGATAATTTCATTTTTGCTTTGTTTATTTGTTGAATGACATTTTTTAAAAAATAATAACAAAAACTTGTTGCAGGGGTTAGGAAAGGGTATTGTCCTCTATTCTATAAAATGGCTGACTTTATTGATCTGTTTTGTTTTTGTATAACTCTTTAAAAACTTGTAACACGAGCCTATTTGTTATTAATTTTTTTTTTTTTTTAAGTAAAATTATCGGAAAATGCAACGTTGTCCATATTTGTACGAAATGAAAGAAAGACTTTTGGAAGAGACAATTCCTGTTAAAATTGTGATGCCAAAGGAAATAGTGCCGCCTTGTCCACCTTTACCAAAAAACCAACAACCACTTATTATCCAACAAAAACCAATCGCAACCGTGGTTAAAGTAAGTGCAATGTTTTTCTTACCCTCACGAAACACCGTCACGAAAAACCGACAGTATGAAATTAGCTTCTATTTGCATTTGTTATACTATAGTTCATGTTAGAGATGTTACTCTACCCATTTTTAACAAAAATCTAAACTTTCTTACATGTAAGATATGTCAAAAATCGCTCTTTTTTTTTGAAAATATCATATTTAGATTCACGATGAAATTTCCTGATGTTAGAGATGTTACTCCACCTATTTTCAACAAAAATCTAAACTTTCTTACATGTAAGATATGTCAAAAATCGCTCTTTTTTGAAAATAATATCATATTTAGATTCACGAGGAAATTTCCTGATGTTAGAGATGTTATTCCACCTATTTTCAACAAAAATCTAAACTTTCTTACATGTAAGATATGTCAAAAATCGCTCTTTTTTTGAAAATAATATCATATTTAGATTCACGAGGAAATTTCCTGATGTTAGAGATGTTACTCCACCTATTTTCAACAAAAATCTAAACTTTCTTACATGTAAGATATGTCAAAAATCGCTCTTTTTTTGAAAATAATATCATATTTAGATTCATAAGGAAATTTCCTGATGTTAGAGATGTTACTCCACCTATTTTCAACAAAAATCTAAATTTTCTTACATGTAAGATATGTCAAAAATCGCTCTTTTTTTAAAAATAATATCATATTTAGATTCACGAGGAAATTTCCTGATGTTAGAGATGTTATTCCACCTATTTTCAACAAAAATCTAAACTTTCTTACATGTAAGATATGTCAAAAATCGCTCTTTTTTTGAAAATAATATCATATTTAGATTCACGAGGAAATTTCCTGATGTTAGAGATGTTACTCCACCTATTTTCAACAAAAATCTAAACTTTCTTACATGTAAGATATGTCAAAAATCGCTCTTTTTTTGAAAATAATATCATATTTAGATTCACGAGAAAATATCCTGATGTTAGAGATGTTACTCCACCTATTTTCAACAAAAATCTAAGCTTTCTTACATGTAAGATATGTCAAAATTTGCTCTTTTTTTTTGAAAATAATATCATATTTAGATTCACGAGGAAATTTCCTGATGTTAGAGATGTTACTCCACCTATTTTCAACAAAAATCTAAACTTTCTTACATGTAAGATATGTCTTTTTTTGAAAATAATATCATATTTAGATTCACGAGGAAATTTCCTGATGTTAGAGATGTTACTCCACCTATTTTCAACAAAAATCTAAACTTTCTTACATGTAAGATATGTCAAAAATCGCTCTTTTTTTTGAAAATAATATCATATTTAGATTCACGAGGAAATTTCCTGATGTTGGAGATGTTACTCCACCTATTTTCAACAAAAATCTAAGCTTTCTTACATGTAAGATATGTCAAAATTTGCTCTTTTTTTTGAAAATAATATCATATTTAGATTCACGAGGAAATTTCCTGATGTTAGAGATGTTACTCCACCTATTTTCAACAAAAATCTAAACTTTCTTACATGTAAGATATGTCAAAAATCGCTCTTTTTTTAAAAATAATATCATATTTAGATTCATAAGGAAATTTTCTGACGTTGGAGATGTTACTCCACCTATTTTCAACAAAAATCTAAACTTTCTTACATGTAAGATATGTCAAAAATCGCTCTTTTTTTGAAAATAATATCATATTTAGATTCACGAGGAAATTTCCTGATGTTAGAGATGTTACTCCACCTATTTTCAACAAAAATCTAACTTTCTTACATGTAAGATATGTCAAAAATCGCTCTTTTTTTTGAAAATAATATCATATTTAGATTCACGAGGAAATTTCCTGATGTTAGAGATGTTACTCCACCTATTTTCAACAAAAATCTAAGCTTTCTTACATGTAAGATATGTCAAAATTTGCTCTTTTTTTGAAAATAATATCATATTTAGATTCACGAGAAAATTTCCTGATGTTAGAGATGTTACTCCACCTATTTTCAACAAAAATCTAAGCTTTCTTACATGTAAGATATGTCAAAATTTGCTCTTTTTTTTGAAAATAATATCATATTTAGATTCACGAGGAAATTTCCTGATGTTAGAGATGTTACTCCACCTATTTTCAACAAAAATCTAAACTTTCTTACATGTAAGATATGTCAAAAATCGCTCTTTTTCTTGAAAATAATATCATATTTAGATTCACGAGGAAATTTCCTGATGTTGGAGATGTTACTCCACCTATTTGACAGTATGAAATAAGCTTCTATGTGCATTTGTGATACTATAGTTCTACTGCATTTATTAATTTTACTTAGTTATCAAGTGTTCGAGCACACCGTCACGAACACCGTCACGAAATACCGACAGTATAACAGTTTGTTTTTTTGTAGTTGGATAATTCCGGTTATACGCACACTCAAGCGACTACGCCGAATAATGAACAAACTTCGGAAAAATCGGAAAATGGTAAATATTTTCCGATTTGTCAAAAATTTTTCCCGAAAAATGCAAAGTGAGTATATTAGAGATTAAGACTTGGAAATATGAATTTTCCTCTAGATATCAAAATATTGAATTTTCCAAGTTATTTTCAACAATTTTCATTGTCATTTGACAATTGTCATTTGACAATTATCATTTGACAGTTGTCATTTGACAGTTGTCATTTGATAGTTCTCATATGAGCATTAACTTTTGACAGTTGTCTTTTGACAGTTGTCATTTGACAGTTGTCTTTTGACAGTTGTCATTTGACAGTTGTCATTTGAGAGTTGTCATTTTATAGTTGTTATTTGACAGTTGTCATTTGATAGTTGTCATTTGACAGTTCTCATTTGATTGTTGTCATTTGATTGTTGTCATTTGACAGTTGTCATTTGACAGTTGTCATTTGACAGTTGTCATTTGACAGTTGTCATTTGACAGTTGTCATTTCACAGTTGTCATTTGACAGTTGTCATTTGACAGTTGTCATTTGACAGTTGTCATTTGACAGTTGTCATTTGAGAGTTGTCATTTGATTGTTGTCATTTGACAGTTCTCATTTTATATTTGTTATTTGACAGTTTTCATTTCAAATGTCAAAATTATCTTATTTGCAAAGTTAAATGTCCAAAAACGACATAGAAGTATGTCAAATGTCAAAAATTGACATATAAGTATATCAGAATGTTTTTAGTGTTAAAAAACGATACATAAGTAAGTGAGAATGTCAAAATTATCATTTGACATTTGTCATTTAATAGCTGTCATTTGACAGTTGATGTTTGTGATAGTTGATATTTAACAGTTGTCATTAGCCACATTTGGCATTTGACAGTTGATAGTCGAGATTTGACACTTGTCATTTGACAGTTGAGATGACATATTTGACATTTAAGATAACACATTTGACATTTGAGATGACATTTAAAGTTTTAGGTAACTTTCGACGTTTGAGATGACTTATTTGACGTTCAAGGTGACATATTTGACATTTAACATGACACATTTGACGTTTGAGATAGCATTTGATGTTTTAGGTGAGTTTCTACGTTTGAGATGACATATTTGACGTTTAAGATGACATATTTGACGTTTGAGATGACATATTTGACATTTAAGATGACGCATTTGACGTTTGTGATGACATTTGATGTTTTAAGTGACTTTCTAAATTTGAGATGACATATTTGCCGTTTGAGATGACCTATTTGACATTTTAGATGACATATTTGACATTTAAGGTGACGCATTTAACGTTTGGGATGGCATTTGATGTTTTAAGTGATTTTCTACATTTGAGATGACATATTTGACGTTTAAGATGACATATTTGACATTTGAGATGACATATTTGACATTTAAGATGACGCATTTGACGTTAGAGATAGCATTTGATGTTTTAAGTGACTTTCTACGTTTGAGATGACATATTTGATGTTTAAGATGACATATTTAACATTTAAGGTGACGCATTTGACGTCTGGGATGGCATTTGATGTTTTAGGTGATTTTTTACGTTTGAGATGACATATTTGACGTTTAAGATGACATATTTGACATTTGAGATGACATATTTGACATTTAAGATGACGCATTTGACGTTAGAGATAGCATTTGATGTTTTAAGTGACTTTCTACGTTTGAGATGACATATTTGATGTTTAAGATGACATATTTAACATTTAAGGTGACGCATTTGACGTTTGGGATGGCATTTGATGTTTTAGGTGATTTTTTACGTTTGAGATGACATATTTGACGTTTAAGATGACATATTTGACATTTGAGATGACATATTTGACATTTGAGATGACGCATTTGACGTTTGAGATAGCATTTGATGTTTTAGGTAACTTTTTACGTTTGAGATGACATATTTGACGTTTAAGATGACATATTTGACATTTAAAATGACGCATTTGACTTTTGAGATAGCATTTGATGTTTTAGGTGACTTTTAACGTTTAAGATGACATATTTGACGTTTAAGATGACATATTTGACAGTTGAGATGACATATTTGACATTGAAGATAACACATTTGACATTTGAGATGACATTTAAAGTTTTAGGTTTGACACGTTGATGTTTGTGATAGTTGATAATTAACAGGTGTCATTTGCACCAGCAGGCATTTGTCAGTTGATAGTCGAGATTTGACAATTGTCATTTGACAGTTGACATTTTGACACGGTTGACATTTGACAGTCGATATTAACATTTTACACGTAACATATGTCAAATTTGTCTTATTTACAGTGTCAAATATCAACAACTGAGATCTAAGTATAGCAAATGTCAAAAATTGACATATAAGTATATCAGAATGTCATTTTGTCAAGTTTGTAGAGTCAAAAAACTACAAATGTTTAACATTTAATATTTATTAACTCGAAATGGAACTATTTTCAATAAAATAAATTTAATTTTGTCCTGTTTTTCATTAAAATACGTATTATAACGAAATTTAAAAAAAAAAGAATAATCGAGTGCAACCAATTTATCCAAAACAAAGAAAACTACCCTAAAGATAAAACAACCAGCATCGAAAAAATCCCCCTTTTCGTGCACACACACACACACACAAAATCAATAAATCTTAGGAATTACAAATTGGATAAAATTACCCAACAAGAAGTATTACCAAAAAAAAAAAATTATATGTATTTATACATATATATATACATATAAAAATTTTGGGTGAGGTCCTTATATACACATATACATATATATAAGTATAATTATTCACATAGTAGGTCAAAATCCCGGGAAAACTGTCATTCCAACCAATGAAAACGCAGCTAAAACAGGCCACGTGATCGGTCCTGCAGCTTCCCTATTACTCGACATCGAACAATTCCGGAAACGCAGTGGAACGCTGTTTTCGGTATATTTTCGCCGATAAAATTTATTTTTGTGATGATTTCAATCAATTCCGGCCGTTCAACAACGAGTTTTTAGATTTTTTTGTTGAAGTGTGTGTGTGTGTGTGTATGTGTTTTTGTTTTTCGATGTGAAATAATGAAAAATGGGTGAAAATTTGAAAGTTGCCACTGTTGGGGTGGAGTCGTCCGGTGAGAATATGGCAACTCGATTTCAGAATAATTCGTCGTCGGATTCGGATCAGGATAGAATTCGGGATATGGATTTGAAGCATGTACAAAATAAACCCGATAAAAGGTGGGTTATTATGTAATTCGGATAATTCTTAATTAATAAACTGTAAACCGATTAGGAAGCATAGTTCCTGTAAAAATTATTAAAATAAATTCCCTTGACTTTTAAACATTTTTTAAGAAATTCAAGCACTCTTATAAGAATTTTTTTTAATTATTATTTTCAGTAAAAGCTCGAATGCATTATTTTTATAAGTTACACTATTTTACATTATTGACAATTATTATTTGATAGTTAACATTTGACAGTTGACATTTTATAGTAACATTCGATAATTAACATTTGACAGTTGAAATTTGATAGTTGATATTAGACATTTGACAGTTAACAGTTCATATTTGACAGTCGATATTTGTCAGTTGACATTTGAAAGTTCGCATTTGACCTTTGACAGTTCGCATTTGACATTTGACAGTTTAAATTTGTGATTTGACGGTTTTCATTTGTCACAGTTAAAATTTGACAGTTATCACTTGACAATTGTCATTTGAGCGTTAACTTTTGATAGTTGTCATTTGACAGTTGTCATTAGATAGTAGTCATTTGACAGTTGTCATTTGATAGATATCATTTGACAGTTGTCATTTTACAGTTGACAGTTGTCATTTTACAGTTGACAGTTGTCATTTGACAGTTGTCATTTGATAGTTGTCATTTGACAGTTGTCATTTGATAGTTGTCATTTGATAGTTATCACTTGACAGTTGTCATTTTACAGTTGTCATTTTATTTTGACAGTTGATATTTTGACAGTTGATATTAGACATTTGACAGTTAACAGTTGACATTTGATAGTAAACAGTTGATACTTGATAGTTGACAGTCGATATTTGGAAGTTCGCATTTGATATTTAACATTTGACAGTTCGCATTTGACATTTAATATTTGACAGTTTTCATTTGTCACAGTTGAAATTTAACAGTTATCACTTGACAGTTGTCATTTGATAGTTGTTATTTGACAGTTGTCATTTTATGGTTCCCATTTGATAGTTGTCATTTGTGATTTGACAGTTTTCATTTATCACAGTTAAAATTTGACAGTTATCCCTTGACAGTTATTATTTGACAGTTCTCATTTGAGCGTTAACTTTTGACAGTTGTCATTTGACAGTGGTCATTTGATAGTTGTCATTTAATAGTTGTCATTTGATAGTTGTCATTTGACAGTTGTCATTTGACAGTTGTCATTTGATAGTTGTCATTTGATAGTTGTCATTTGACAGTTGACATTTTATAGTTGACATTCGACATTTTGCAGTTGATATTTGAGAGTTGATATTTGGTTAGTTGATATTAGACATTTGACAGTTAACAGTTGACATTTGATAGTAAACAGTTGATATTTGACAGTTGACAGTCAATATTTAGCTGTTGATATTTGACAGTTCGCATTTGACATTTAACATTTGACAGTTTAAATTTGTGATTTGACAGTTTACATTTGTCACAGTTAATATTTGACAGTTTTCATTTGTCACTGTTGAAATTTGACAGTTATTACTTGACAGTTGTCATTTGACAGTTCTCATTTGAGCATTAACTTTTAATAGTTGTCATTTGATAGTTGTCATTTGACAATGATCATTTGATAGTTGTCATTTGACAGTTGTCATTTGATAGTTGTCATTTGATAGTTGTCATTTGACAGTTGTCATCTTATAGTTGTCATTTAACAGTTGTCATTTGACAGTTGTCATTTCATAGTTGCCAATTGATAGTTGCCATTTGATAGTTGTCATTTGATAGTTGTCATTTGATAGTCGTCATTTGATAGTTGTCATTTGATAGTTGTCATTTGACAGTTGTCATTTGATAGTTGTCATTTGATAGTTGTCATTTGACAGTTGTCATCTTATAGTTGTCATTTAACAGTTGTCATTTGACAGTTGTCATTTCATAGTTGCCATTTGATAGTTGCCATTTGATAGTTGTCATTTGATAGTTGTCATTTGATAGTCGTCATTTGATAGTTGTCATTTGATAGTTGTCATTTGACAGTTGTCATTTGATAGTTGCCATTTGATAGTTGTCATTTGATAGTTGTCATTTGACAGTTGTCATCTTATAGTTGTCATTTAACAGTTGTCATTTGACAGTTGCCATTTGATAGTTGTCATTTGATAGTTGTCATTTAACAGTTGTCATTTGACAGTTGTCATTTCATAGTTGCCATTTGATAGTTGCCATTTGATAGTTGTCATTTGATAGTTGTCATTTGATAGTCGTCATTTGATAGTTGTCATTTGATAGTTGTCATTTGACAGTTGTCATTTGATAGTTGCCATTTGATAGTTGTCATTTGATAGTTGTCATTTGACAGTTGTCATCTTATAGTTGTCATTTAACAGTTGTCATTTGACAGTTGCCATTTGATAGTTGTCATTTGATAGTTGTCATTTGATAGTTGTCATTTGATAGTCGTCATTTGATAGTTGTCATTTGATAGTTGTCATTTGACAGTTGTCATTTGATAGTTGCCATTTGATAGTTGTCATTTGATAGTTGTCATTTAACAATGATCATTTGATAGTTGTCATTTGACAGTTGTCATTTGATAGTTGTCATTTGATAGTTGTCATTTGACAGTTGTCATCTTATAGTTGTCATTTAACAGTTGTCATTTGACAGTTGTCATTTCATAGTTGCCATTTGATAGTTGCCATTTGATAGTTGTCATTTGATAGTTGTCATTTGATAGTTGTCATTTGATAGTCGTCATTTGATAGTTGTCATTTGATAGTTGTCATTTGACAGTTGTCATTTGATAGTTGCCATTTGATAGTTGTCATTTGATAGTTGTCATTTGACAGTTGTCATCTGATAGTTGTCATTTAACAGTTGTCATTTGACAGTTGCCATTTGATAGTTGTCATTTGATAGTTGTCATTTGATAGTTGTCATTTGATAGTCGTCATTTGATAGGTGTCATTTGATAGTTGTCATTTAACAGTTGTCATTTGATAGTTGTCATTTGATAGTTGTCATTTGACAGTTGTCATCTTATAGTTGTCATTTAACAGTTGTCATTTGACAGTTGTCATTTCATAGTTGCCATTTGATAGTTGTCATTTGATAGTTGTCATTTGACAGTTGTCATTTTATAGTTGTCATTTGACATTGGATAGTTGTCAGTTGACAGTTGACATTTTATAGTTGACATTCGACAATTGACATTTGACAGTTGATATTTGAGAGTTGATACTTGAATGTTGACAGTCGATATTTGGCAGTTGATATTTGACAGTTCGCATTTGACAGTTTTCATTTGACAGTTTTCATTTGTCACAGTTGATATTTGACAGTTTTTATTTGCCACAGTTGAAATTTGACAGTTATTACTTGACAGTTGTTATTTGACAGTTCTCATTTGAGTGTTAACTTTTCACAGTTGTCATTTAATAGTTGTCATTTGGTAGTTGTCATTTGACAGTTGTTATTTTATAGTTGTCATTTGACAGTTGTCATTTGATAGTTGTCATTTGACAGTTGTCATTTGACAGTTGACATTTTATAGTTTACATTCGATAATTGACATTTGACAGTTGATATTTGAGAGTTGATATTTGGATAGTTGATATTAGACTTTTGACAGTTACCAGTTGACATTTGATAGTAAACAGTTGATACTTGACAGTCGAAATTCAAAAATGACAGTTTATATTGATAAATGATAATTTAAGTTTGAGATTACTATTGACGTATGAGGTGATATTTAGTTGTTTGAGATGACATTTTGACATTTGAAATAACATTTGAAGTTTGAGATGACATATTTGACATTTAAAATGACATATTTGACATTTAAGATAACATATTTGATATTTAAGATGACACATTTGATGTTTGATATGACATTAGATGTTTTAGGTGACTTTCGACGTTTGAAATGACATATTTGACGTTTAAGATGACATATTTTTAACAGTTGACATTTAACAGTTGCAATGTGACAGTTAACATTAGAGATTTGACAGTTATTAGTTGACATTTGACAGTTGAGACTAAACATTTGACAGCTGACATTTTTTTTTATATAGTTAACAGGCGATATTTGGGAGTTGATATTTGACAGTTGACATCGAACAGTTGACATTTGACAGTGGTCATTGAAAATTTATCATTTGTCAGTTGTCATTGAACAGTTTGAGATGATTTTTTAAGATTAAAGTGACATTTAACCGTTTAAAGTGACATTTGACGTTTGAGATGACATATTTGACATTTAACGTAACATATTTGACATTTAAGATAACATATTTAACATTTAGATGACATATTTAACGTTTGAGATGACATTAAGATGTTTTAGGTGACTTTCGACGTTTGAAATGACATATTTGACGTTTAAGATGACATATTTTTGACATTTGACAGTTGACATTTAACAGTTGCAATGTGACAATTAATATTAGAGATTTGACAGCTGATAGTTGACATTTGAGAGTTGAGATTAGACATCTCACTGTTAACAGTTGACATTTTATAGTTTTAACTGTCAATATTTGAGAGTTGATATTTGACAGTTGACATAGTACAGTTGTCATTTGACAGTGGTCATTGGAAAGTTGTCATTTGTCAGTTGTTATTGAACAGTTGTTATTTGACAGTTGTCAATCCATAGTTGTCATTTGACAGTTAACATTTTATATTTGTCATTCGACAGTTGATAGTTGACATTTGACAGTTGATATTAAACATTTGACAGTTTACAGTTAACATTTGATAGTTAACAATTGATGGTTGACAGTTGAGATTTGACAGTTCGCATCTGACAGTTGACATTTGAAAGTTGTCATTTCACATTTGACAGTTTACATTTATCAGAGTTGAAATTGACAGTTGTCATTTGTCATATTTAAAATTTGACAGTTGTTATTTGACAGTAGTCATTAGACAGTTGACATTTGTCACAGTTGATATTTGTCATATATGACATTTAACAGTTAACATTTGGCATTTGACAGTTGAAATCGGACAGTTGACATAGCACAGTTGTGATTTGACAGTGGTCATTGGAAAGATGTCATTTGTCAGTTGTCATTTGTCAGTTGTCATTGAACAGTTGTTATTTGACAGTTGTCATTCGATAGTTGTCATTTGACAGTTAACATTTGTCATTCGACAGTTGATAGTTGACATTTGACAGTCGATATTAGACATTTGACAGTTTACAGTTAACATTTGATAGTTAACAATTGATGGTTGACAGTTGAGATTTGACAGTTGACATTTGAAAGTTGTCATTTCACATTTGTGATTTGACAGTTTACATTTATCAGAGTTGAAATTGACAGTTGTCATTTGTCATATTTAAAATTTGACAGTTGTTATTTGACAGTAGTCATTTAACAGTTGTCATTAGACAGTTGACATTTGTCACAGTTGATATTTGTCATATATGACATTTAACAGTTAACATTTGACAGTTGACATCGGACAGTTGACATAGCACAGTTGTGATTTGACAGTGGTCATTGGAAAGTTGTCATTTGTCAGTTGTTATTTGACAGTTGTCATTCGATAGTTGCCATTTGACACTTAACATTTTATATTTGTCATTTGACAGTTGATAGTTGATATTAGACATTTGACAGTTTACAGTTGACATTTGATAGTGAACAGTTGAGATTTGACAGTTCGCATCTGACAATTGACATTTGAAAGTTGTCATTTCACATTTGTGATTTGACAGTTTACATTTATCAGAGTTGAAATTGACAGTTGTCATTAGACAGTTGACATTTGTCACAGTTGATATTTGTCATATATGACAGTTGACATTTGATGGTTGACATTTGATAGTTGACATTTGACAACTGCTATTTAATATTTATTTATTTTTAAAGAATCCATCTAATTAGAATAATTTCATTTTTCCAGAACATCGCTATTTATCGTAAGCAGTTTCGTATATGCAAAATTATTAATTGTAATTTGCATAAGTTACGTTATCGCTGAAACCGTTACGCACAACATTCCACTTTACTACTACGAAGGATTTTTCACTTATTTATACGGTTTTAGTATATTTTTCCTACTTTACGTCTTCTGTTTTTTACTACAAGAAAGCTCGTGTTGTTCCGGTAACGATAAACAGCCAAACAATGCAAAAAAGAAGAAGAAAAATGAGTGTAAAGAAAAAGAAGAAAAGAATCGAAAGGAAAAAGAAGAAAAGGAAAAGAAAAAGAAGGAGATTGAAGCACAAAAGAAAGAAAAAAAGAAGAGTAAAGATAAGAAAAAGGATAAAAAACAAGATAAGGTAGTTGTTGTAGAATTTTATTTTTGTTGTGTTGTTGTTGTTGTTGTTGTTGGGAAAAGCAGTTTTTCGGAAGAAGCCCAATTTTTTATTTTTTTTTAATTTTTTTTTTTGATGATTTTTTTACTTTTACAGCCGGATGATTCCAACCAACCGATTTCTGTTCAATGGCAATTCGATGCGGTAAGAGTTTTTCAAAAAACAAAAAAAAAAATAATTTTTCTGGGATAACGAAATTAGTTTTTCTTATTCAAAATTTCAATATTTTAACATTTTGAAAATTTACCC
This sequence comes from Altica lythri, assembly GCA_964028335.1. Taxonomy (NCBI): domain Eukaryota; kingdom Metazoa; phylum Arthropoda; class Insecta; order Coleoptera; family Chrysomelidae; genus Altica; species Altica lythri. The sequence continues at coordinate 16,075,370 of OZ034811.1, read as the reverse complement.
CTTCACAAAATCTTTTTCACTTTTTTTATTTTTATTTTTTGCTATACGAAATGGGACCCTTCTTCCTGACTGCTAAAATGTTTTTTTGTTTTAATTTAATTTAAAAATGCAACATTTTATAAAAATTGCCACGAAAACACGAAAATTGGAATGTTTTGCATATTTTCTATAAAACGCTTCAAAAAAACATTCCAAATGCTAATTTTCTATTAAGTGCTTCAAAAAACAACATTCCAGATGCATATTTTCTATAAAACGCTTCAAAATACATTCCAAATGCTAATTTTCTATTAACTGCTTCAAAAAACAATATTCCACATGCATATTTTCTATAAAACGCTTCAAAATACATTCCAAATGCTAATTTTCTATTAAGTGCTTCAAAAAACAACATTCCACATGCATATTTTCTATAAAACGCTTCAAAATACATTCCAAATGCAAATTTTCTATTAAGTGCTTCAAAAAACAATATTCCACATGCATATTTTCTATAAAACGCTTCAAAATACATTCCAAATGCAAATTTTCTATTAAGTGCTTCAAAAAACAATATTCCACATGCATATTTTCTATAAAACGCTTCAAAAAAACATTCCAAATGGAAATTTTCTATTAAGTGCTTCAAAAAACAGCATTCCAGATGCATATTTTCTATAAAACGCTTCAAAATACATTCCAAATGCAAATTTTCTATTAAGTGCTTCAAAAAACAATATTCCACATGCATATTTTCTATAAAACGCTTCAAAATACATTCCAAATGCAAATTTTCTATTAAGTGCTTCAAAAAACAACATTCCAGATGCATATTTTCTATAAAACGCTTCAAAAAACCATTCCAAATACAAATTTTCTATTAAGTGCTTCAAAAAACAACATTCCAGACGCATATTTTCTATAAAACGCTTCAAAAAACATTCCAAATGCAAATTTTCTATTAAGTGCTTCAAAAAACAACATTCCAGATGCATATTTTCTATTAAGTGCTTCAAAAAACAACATTCCAGATGCATATTTTCTATAAAACGCTTCAAAAAACATTCCAAATGCAAATTTTCTATTAAGTGCTTCAAAAAACAACATTCCAGATGCATATTTTCTATAAAACGCTTCAAAAAAACATTCCAAATGGAAATTTTCTATTAAGTGCTTCAAAAAACAACATTCCAGATGCATATTTTCTATAAAACGCTTCAAAAAACATTCCAAATGCAAATTTTCTATTAAGTGCTTCAAAAAACAATATTCCACATGCATATTTTCTATAAAACGCTTCAAAATACATTCCAAATGCAAATTTTCTATTAAGTGCTTCAAAAAACAACATTCCAGATGCATATTTTCTATAAAACGCTTCAAAAAACCATTCCAAATACAAATTTTCTATTAAGTGCTTCAAAAAACAACATTCCAGACGCATATTTTCTATAAAACGCTTCAAAAAACATTCCAAATGCAAATTTTCTATTAAGTGCTTCAAAAAACAACATTCCAGATGCATATTTTCTATAAAACGCTTTAAAATACATTCCAAATGCAAATTTTCTATTAAGTGCTTCAAAAAACAACATTCCAGATGCATATTTTCTATAAAACGCTTCAAAATACATTCCAAATGCTAATTTTCTATTAAGTGCTTCAAAAAACAATATTCCACATGCATATTTTCTATAAAACGCTTCAAAATACATTCCAAATGCTAATTTTCTATTAAGTGCTTCAAAAAACAACATTCCACATGCATATTTTCTATAAAACGCTTCAAAATACATTCCAAATGCAAATTTTCTATTAAGTGCTTCAAAAAACAATATTCCACATGCATATTTTCTATAAAACGCTTCAAAAAAACATTCCAAATGGAAATTTTCTATTAAGTGCTTCAAAAAACAGCATTCCAGATGCATATTTTCTATAAAACGCTTCAAAATACATTCCAAATGCAAATTTTCTATTAAGTGCTTCAAAAAACAATATTCCACATGCATATTTTCTATAAAACGCTTCAAAATACATTCCAAATGCAAATTTTCTATTAAGTGCTTCAAAAAACAACATTCCAGATGCATATTTTCTATAAAACGCTTCAAAAAACCATTCCAAATACAAATTTTCTATTAAGTGCTTCAAAAAACAACATTCCAGACGCATATTTTCTATAAAACGCTTCAAAAAACATTCCAAATGCAAATTTTCTATTAAGTGCTTCAAAAAACAACATTCCAGATGCATATTTTCTATAAAACGCTTCAAAAAAACATTCCAAATGCAAATTTTCTATTAAGTGCTTCAAAAAACAACATTCCAGATGCATATTTTCTATTAAGTGCTTCAAAAAACAACATTCCAGATGCATATTTTCTATAAAACGCTTCAAAAAACATTCCAAATGCAAATTTTCTATTAAGTGCTTCAAAAAACAACATTCCAGATGCATATTTTCTATAAAACGCTTCAAAAAAACATTCCAAATGGAAATTTTCTATTAAGTGCTTCAAAAAACAACATTCCAGATGCATATTTTCTATAAAACGCTTCAAAAAACATTCCAAATGCAAATTTTCTATTAAGTGCTTCAAAAAAACATTCCAAATGCAAATTTTCTATTAAGTGCTTCAAAAAACAACATTCCAGATGCATATTTTCTATAAAACGCTTCAAAAAAACATTCCAAATGGAAATTTTCTATTAAGTGCTTCAAAAAACAACATTCCAGATGCATATTTTCTATAAAACGCTTCAAAAAACATTCCAAATGCAAATTTTCTATTAAGTGCTTCAAAAAACAACATTCCAGATGCATATTTTCTATAAAACGCTTCAAAAAAACATTCCAAATGCAAATTTTCTATTAAGTGCTTCAAAAAACAACATTCCAGATGCATATTTTCTATAAAACGCTTCAAAAAACATTCCAAATGCAAATTTTCTATTAAGTGCTTCAAAAAACAACATTCCAGATGCATATTTTCTATTAAATGCTTCAAAAAACAACATTCCAGATGCATATTTTCTATTAAGTGCTTCAAAAACAACATTCCAGATGCATATTTTCTATAAAACGCTTCAAAAAAACATTCCAAATGCAAATTTTCTATTAAGTGCTTCAAAAAACAACATTCCAGATGCATATTTTCTATAAAACGCTTCAAAAAAACATTCCAAATGCAAATTTTCTATTAAGTGCTTCAAAAAACAACATTCCAGATGCATATTTTCTATAAAACGCTTCAAAAAAACATTCCAAATGCAAATTTTCTATTAAGTGCTTCAAAAAACAACATTCCAGATGCATATTTTCTATAAAACGCTTCAAAAAACATTCCAAATGCAAATTTTCTATTAAGTGCTTCAAAAAACAACATTCCAGATGCATATTTTCTATAAAACGCTTCAAAAAAACATTCCAAATGCAAATTTTCTATTAAGTGCTTCAAAAAACAACATTCCAGATGCATATTTTCTATAAAACGCTTCAAAAAACATTCCAAATGCAAATTTTCTATTAAGTGCTTCAAAAAACAACATTCCAGATGCATATTTTCTATTAAATGCTTCAAAAAACAACATTCCAGATGCATATTTTCTATTAAGTGCTTCAAAAACAACATTCCAGATGCATATTTTCTATAAAACGCTTCAAAAAAACATTCCAAATGCAAATTTTCTATTAAGTGCTTCAAAAAACAACATTCCAGATGCATATTTTCTATAAAACGCTTCAAAAAAACATTCCAAATGCAAATTTTCTATTAAGTGCTTCAAAAAACAACATTCCAGATGCATATTTTCTATAAAACGCTTCAAAAAACATTCCAAATGCAAATTTTCTATTAAGTGCTTCAAAAAACAACATTCCAGATGCATATTTTCTATTAAATGCTTCAAAAAACAACATTCCAGATGCATATTTTCTATTAAGTGCTTCAAAAACAACATTCCAGATGCATATTTTCTATAAAACGCTTCAAAAAAACATTCCAAATGCAAATTTTCTATTAAGTGCTTCAAAAAACAACATTCGAGATGCATATTTTCTATAAAACGCTTCAAAAAAACATTCCAAATGCAAATTTTCTATTAAGTGCTTCAAAAAAACATTCCAAATGCAAATTTTCTATTAAGTGCTTCAAAAAACAACATTCCAGATGCATATTTTCTATAAAACGCTTCAAAAAAACATTCCAAATGGAAATTTTCTATTAAGTGCTTCAAAAAACAACATTCCAGATGCATATTTTCTATAAAACGCTTCAAAAAACATTCCAAATGCAAATTTTCTATTAAGTGCTTCAAAAAACAACATTCCAGATGCATATTTTCTATAAAACGCTTCAAAAAAACATTCCAAATGCAAATTTTCTATTAAGTGCTTCAAAAAACAACATTCCAGATGCATATTTTCTATAAAACGCTTCAAAAAAACATTCCAAATGCAAATTTTCTATTAAGTGCTTCAAAAAACAACATTCCAGATGCATATTTTCTATTAAGTGCTTCAAAAAACAACATTCCAGATGCATATTTTCCATTAAACGTTTCAAAAAAACATTCCAAATGCAAATTTTCAAAAAAAAACATTCCAAATATAAATTTTCAATAAAATGTTGCAAAAAGAAAACCATAAAATTTTCAATTTTTATTTGATGATTTTGTGTGGGGGTTAGAGCACCACCTACCGGCGCAGCTCTGAAGGTGAGGTTGACGCAGGCCTCGCTGTGCCTGAAATTACCGCAAAAAATACTCCTCTTCTTCTATCGCAGGAACAGACTCCTGCTGCTGCAACTGCCACTGCACCAGCAGCACCACCTGCAGCTGCAGGAACTCCACAAAATGATGTCGAAAGTGGACAACAACATTGCGAAAACGACGCCAACTTCAAATGTAAACGAAAAACTTCACAAAACGATCAAGCACACGGAAGTTTCTTTTTGAGAATTGGAGCTATTGGTAAGTTGCATCATTTTTATAAATTGCAAACATTTTATAAGTTGCAACATTTTATAAGTTGCAACATTTTATAAGTTGCCCAATTTTTAAAAACTGCATCATTTTAGAAGTTTCCTAATTTTTATAAGTTGCAACATTTTATAAGTTTTCTAATTTTTATAAATTGCTACATTTTATAAATTGCCCAAATTAGATTTTTGTATGCTACATCATTGTTCATTAGTTCACACATTATTATAAGTTGCATAAATTAAAAACGCTATAAAGCCTTATAAGTTGTGTAAATTTTTATAAGTTGTACTATTTTATATTTTTATAAATTGCAATGTTTTTAGGAGTTGCATGTTTGAAAATTGTTTCTTTTTGAGAATTAGAGCAATTGGTAACTTGCAAACATTTTATAAGTTGCCCAATTTTTATAAGTTGCAACATTTTAGAAGTTTCCTAATTTTTATAAGTTGCAACATTTTATAAGTTGCCCAAGTTACATGTTTGTATGCTACATCATTGTTCATTATTTCACACATTATTATAAGTTGCATAAATTAAAAACGTTATAAGTTGCGTAATTTTTGTAAGTTTTTTGTAATATTTTACATTTTTATAAATTGCAATGTTTTTATAAGTTGCATGTTTGAAAGCTCTTATAAATTATGTTTTTTTGAGAATTGTAGTAATTGGTAAGTTGCAAACATTTTATAAGTTGCAACATTTTATAAATTGCCCAATTTTTATAAAGTGCAACATTTTAGAAGTTTCCTAATTTTTATAAGTTGCAACATTTTATAAGTTTTCTAATTTTTATAAGTTGCAACATTTTATAAGTTGCCCAATTTAGATGTTTGTTCATTAATTCACACATTATTATAAGTTGCATAAATTTAAAATACTATAAAGCCTTACAAGTTGCCTGATTTTTATAAGTTGTACTATTTTACATTTTTATAAATTGCAATGTTTTTATGAGTTGCATGTTTGAAAGCTCTTATAAATTTTTGAGAATTGGAGCAATTGGTAAGTTGCAAACATTTTATAAGTTGCAACATTTTATAAGTTGCCCAATTTTTATAAAGTGCAACATTTTAGAAGTTTCCTAATTTTTATAAGTTGTAACATTTTATAAGTTGCCCAATTTAGATGTTTGTTCATTAATTCACACATTATTATAAGTTGCATAAATTTAAAATACTATAAAGCCTTACAAGTTGCCTGATTTTTATAAGTTGTACTATTTTACATTTTTATAAATTGCAATGTTTTTATGAGTTGCATGTTTGAAAGCTCTTATAAATTGTTTCTTTTTGAGAATTGGAGCAATTGGTGAGTTGCAAACATTTTATAAGTTGCAACATTTTAGAAGTGTCCTTATTTTTATAAGTTGCAACATTTTATAACCTTTCTTATTTTTACAAATTGCAACATTTTATAAGTTGCCCAATTTAGATGTTTGTGCATTAATTCACACATTATTATAAGTTGCATAAATTAAAATACTATAAAGCCTTACAAGTTGCCTGATTTTTATAAGTTGTACTATTTTATATTTTTATAAATTGCAATGTTTTTATGAGTTGCATGTTTAGAAACTCTTATAAATTATTTTTTTTTGAGAATTGGAGCAATTAGTAAGTTGCAAACATTTTATAAGTTGCAAAGGTTTTATAAGTTGCAACATTTTATCACTTGCCTAATTTTTATAAGTTGCAACTTTTTTTATAAGTTGCAAACATTTTATAAATTGCAACATTTTATAAGTTGCCCAATTTGTATAAGTTGCAACTTTTTTATAAGTTGCATGTTTGAACTATTTTTCAAATGAATAAGATGTTTTTTATAAGTTGCAATCTTTTTATAAGTTGCCATGTACTTATAAATTGCAAAATTTTATAAGTTGCAATATTTTTTTTAGGTTTTGGTTTGGGTACGATGATTTATATCGGATTGGAATTTGGTTTATTTTTTGAAGTTCCATTTACATCGCCTTGTTATATGATTTTACGTGGAATTAATCCTGTTCTACAAATGATATTTACATTTATGCAAATGTATTTTATTTTTATGAATTCCAGGGTAAGTTTATGATGGAATTTTTTTTTTTAATTTAATTAATTTATTATTTTTTTAGTTGAATATTCACAAATTTAAAGTGATTGCTCGTTTCGGTTTGATGCATATCGTCGCTACGAATATTTGCGTATGGATTCGAACATTTTTTATTGAATATATAAAAGATATAACAAAATATCATTTGAAATATTATAATGGAACTAATATTAGTAGTGAGCGAGTGTTTGCAGGTAAGAAATTTTATTTTTTTTTTCTTCGATTTTTTTTTATTATATTTCTTTTAGAAAGTGTAAAATTACATACTCTACGAAACAACGATACAGTGTTAGGATCGAAAAAACCACAACCCGATCCTGGATTTCAATTGATTAATTTACCGACAACTACAACAATTGCAACATTTTTTAATCGATTTGTAACCACTTCGAAATCCAGTCCGAGAAATCCAAATCCAATCGATTCATGTAAGAAAAACACTTTATCGATAACTTTTTTTTGTTTTCAAAATACAAATCACGCCTACACTCCTACAAAAGACGCCTACATTCCTACAAACCACGCCTACACACATACAAACCACGCCTACACACATACAAACCACGCCTATACACATACAAACCACGCCTATACACATACAAACCACGCCTACACTCCTACAAACCACGCCCACACTCCTACAAACCACGCCTACACGCATACAAACCACGCCTACACACATACAAACCACGCCTACACTCCAACAAACCACGCCTACAATCCTATATTCAACGCCTACAAACCTGTAGATCACGTTTAATAATTTTTTTTTTTTGCGAAGTTAAATGCTTCTGAATCCGTTCAAAATTCCTAATTAAACACTAAAAACTGTTTTTCGATACCTTTTTTTTGTTTTCAAAATATGGTTATCTCGCTTTTTCTAAATATCACGTTTCGAGCATATCCCAATTTCCTTACAATCACTTTTAATTCTGTAACCAAAAAAATTCCGAACCACGCCTACACTACTACAAACCACACCTATATTTCTACTAACCACCACTACATTCCTACAAACCACACCTACACTCCTACAAACCACGCATACACACATACAAACCACGCCTACACTCCTACAAACCACGCCTACACTCCTACAAACCACGCCTATACTCCTACAAACCACGCCTACACTCCTACAAACCACGCCTACAATCCTATATTCGACGCCTACAAACCTGTAGATCACGTTTAATAATTTGTTTTTTTTTGCAAAGTTAAACGCTTCCGAATCAGTTTAAAATTCCTAATTAAACACTAAAAACTGTTTTTCGATACCTTTTTTTGTTTTCAAAATATGGTTATCTCGCTTTTTCTAAATATCACGTTTCAAGCATATCCCAATTTCCTTACAATCACTTTTAATTCTGTAACCAAAAAAATTCCGAACCACGCCTACACTACTACAAACCACGCCTATATTTCTACTAACCACGCCTACACCCCTACAAACCACACCTACACTCCTACAAACCACGAATACACACATACAAACCAAGCCTACACTCCTACAAACCACGCCTACACACTTACAAACCACGCATACACTCCTACAAACCACGCCTACACACATACAAATCACGCCTACATTTCTACTTCCTCACTTTTTTCGAATTTTAATTTTTGTAAATATAAACCACACCCACACATCAATTAGCCACGCCTACAATTCTCTTCGTCCTTCTATTAAACATGTAAGCCACGCCTTCGAATTTTTTAATCCAATAATGTTTTTGTCTTTTTTGTAGTCACGCGACACAATTAGCTTACATTTATGAAATGTTGACCACTCCCACACACCAATTAACCACGCCTACAATTCTCTTCGTCGGTCTACTAAACCTGTAGGCCACGCCCTTAAATTTTTAATCCAATAATGTTTTTATTGGTATAAGCCACGCCCACACTCCAATTAGCTACATTCATGAAATGTTGACCACTCCCACACACCAATTAATTACGTCTACAATTCTCTTCGTATGTCTATTAAATATGTAATCTACGCCCTCAAATTTTTAATCCAATAATGTTTTTGTTAGTATAAGCCACGCCCACACTCCAATTAGCTACATTCATGAAATGTTGACCACTCCTACAAACCACACCTACACTCCTACAAACCACGCCTACACTCCTACAAACCACGCCTACACTCCTACAAGCCACGCCTACACTCCTACAAGCCACGCCTACACACATACAAACCACGCCTACACTCCTACAAACCACGCCCACACCTACAATCATATATTCAACGCCTACAAACCTGTAGATCACGTTTAATAATTTGTTTTGTTTTTTGCAGAGTTGCATGCTTCTGAATCCATTCAAAATTTTTAATTAAACACTAAAAACTGTTTTTCGATACCTTTTTTTTGTTTTCAAAATATTTATATCTCGCTTTTTCTTAATGATGAAATATTAAAAATGTTCATATATTTTTTTTTAATATTCTAAAACAGTTTTAGGAGCATTTCCAACAAAAAGTCCATCAAAAAATTACTCCGGAAACTGGATGCGAATGTTACCAACAACAACTACTTCTTCTTCTTTTTCTACTACTTCTACCTTATCACCAACAACTACCAGAACAACTATAGCACGTATATGGAGAGCTATTACTACTAGTACTACTAGTACTACTACTACTACTATGACTACTACTAGTCCAACTACTACTACAAGTACTACTAGTACTACAACACCTACCCTTTCTTTTAATAATCTTTTTGATTCAAGTTTAGTACGAAGTATAACTGCTGATAATATAAATGGTAAGAATATTGTTATTTTATTAATATTTTATTGAGGTTTCTTCATTTTCAGATAAAAATCCAATTGAACTATTCCCAGAGTTAACATCATCAACAACAACAACATCAACAACAAATGTAGCAGAAAATGGAGAATTTCTTAACGATATCATTCCACAAGCATTTTCATTTTTTCCGTCGTTCAATGCGGCAAATGCGTCAAATACGTCAGACCCGGATAGTTGTGGTCGTATTAATATTATAAGCCAAATTGTTGAACAATCCAGCCCTTATCTTTATCCATTTCTTGTCGAATTTTCTTTGATTGGTGCCGCTGTCATTTATGTTATGTGGAAACATATTGGACGAAATTCTAAGTAAGTAAATGTTTGACATTTGACATATTTGACGTTTTCGACAATTTGTCATTTTTGACTTTTGACGTTTTTGACATTTGAACAACTTTGACAATTACTTACGTCATAGTGAAACTTATCGGATTAAAATTCTAAATTTCTAATATAAGCCTAATTTTTCAGATACGTCACCGAAGAAAACTTGGAACACCGATTAGAAATTATGTTATCACGCCGCGCGGTGGCGTTGGCGCAGGCGCATAATCAAGGCCGTGTTGATTGTGTCGGTGCATCAAAAGGACTCTTTTTTGGTTTGTTGATGCTCGTCTGTTCATTGATTTGTCTCATTTTGTTCTTCGTACTCATCTCGAACGATTCTTTTAAAATGCTTGCCATTTATTTAGCCGAAGTCTCGCATTGTGCCATTTTGATACTCAGCATTATCGCCATTCTTATTGGATTTATCAGGTAAAACACGTTTCGAACACATCCCAATTTCTTTATATCCACTTTTTACGAATATAAGCCACGCCTTTAATTCTGTAACCAACAAATTCCGAACCACGCCTACACTACTACTAACCACGCCTATACTCCTACTAACCACGCCTACACTCCTACTAACCACACCCACACTTCTACTAACCATACCTACACTCCTTAGTAGGTTAGTACCACGCCTACAAATATACAAACCACGCCTACACTCCTACAAACCACGCCTACAATTCTATAATAACTCCTTCAATCCTATGGTTCATGTTTATTAATTTGTTTTTTTTTGCAGAGTTAAATCGTTGAAATTCAAAAAAGATGAACCAAACAATCTGAATGATATTTTGTTACGGATTTCGGCATTTGGACTGTTTTTGTATGCAGTTTTCAGTGTAATTTCCGGGCATTTAAATGTGCTTGAACAAGAAGCAAATCTTTTAGCAATGGTAACCGGAGTATTGGTGGTGTTACAGGTAACAAAAAAAAAACAAATTAGAACACAATAAATACAAACTCTGCCTTCAAACAATACAAAGCACACTTCTAATAATAAAACTTACTAATTAACAATGCAAACCACGTCCCTAGCAATACAAACCACGCCCCCAACAATACAAACCAAGCGTTAACCAATAACCAACAATATAAACGTAAGAACATAAACCACGCCCCTGACAATACAAACCACGCCTCTACCAATACAAGTCATCTTTTTAACAATATAAACCACGCCCCTTACAACATAAAAAACGCCTTCTAAATGATTTTTTTTTGTTTTCAGGTAATTTTGCAGCTGCTATTCATTGGTGACGTTTCTCGTCGTCGTGTCCATCTTCCAGAACACGACCGCACAAAACCCGGTCGACAAGTGGTCACTTTTTTGTTAATCGCCAATATTACAATGTGGCTCGTTTACACTTTCGAGATTCGAAAAGTTGAAGCAAATCCGGTACAATTGACATATTTCGGTTATTTGACGTGGGCGATGGTGCAACGTGCAGCGCTACCTTTGTGCATCTTTCATCGTTTTCATTCAGCAGTGGCGTTGGCGGAGATTTGGAAAAGTAGCTACAAAGCGCGACTTGATTAGACATTTTTTTTAAAGTTAACTCTAATGTTTTAATTAGCCACGTCCGTATTTTGTTTACTACGCCTACAGACCAATAAGCCACGCCTACAATCAAATTAGGAACGTCCATAGTGCTATTAGCAACACCCGTGATAAAAAATTTAATTTTTGTAAATATAAACCACACCCACACATCAATTAGCCACGCCTACAATTCTCTTCGTCCTTCTGTTAAACATGTAAGCCACGCCTTCGAATTTTTTAATCCAATTATGTTTTTGTGTTTTTTTTAGTCACGCCCATACTCCATTCATGAAATGTTGACCACTCCCACACACCAATTAATAACGCCTACAATTCTCTTCGTATGTCTGTTAAACATGTAATCTACGCCCTCAAATGTTTAATCCAATAATGTTTGTAGTAGTATAAGCCACGCCCACGCTCCAATTAGCTACATTCATGAAATATTGACCACTCTCACACACCAATTAATCACGCCTACAATTCTCTTCGTATGTCTGTTAAACATGTATTCTACGCCCTCAAATTTTCAATCCAATAATGTTTTTGTCCAATAATCCACGCCCACACTCCAATTAGCTACATTAATGAAATGTTGACCACTCCCACACACCAATTAATCACGCCTACAATTTTCCTCGTTTTTCTGCAAATCCTGTAGGCCACGCCCTCAAATTTTTTAATTCAATAATATTTTTGTTAGTATAAGCCACACCCACACTCCAATTAGCTACATTATTGAAATGTTGACCACTCCCACACACCAATTAATAACGCCTACAATTCTCTTCGTATGGCTGTTAAACATGATTTCTACACCCTCCAATTTTTAATCCAATAATGTTTGTGTTAGTATAAGCCACGCCCACACTCCAATTAGCTACATTAATGAAATGTTGACCACTCCCACACACCAATTAATCACGTCTACAATTCTCTTCGTATGTCTGTTAAACATGTAATCTACGCCCTCAAATTTTTAATCCAATAATGTTTGTAGTAGTATAAGCCACGCCCACGCTCCAATTAGCTACATTCATGAAATATTGACCCCTCTCACACACCAATTAATCACGCCTACAATTCTCTTCGTATGTCTGTTAAACATGTATTCTACGCCCTCAAATTTTCAATCCAATAATGTTTTTGTCCAACAAGCCACGCCCATACTCCAATTAACTACATTAATGAAATGTTGACCACTCCCACACACCGAACACACCAATTAATCACGCCTACAATTTTCCTCGTTTTTCTGCAAATCCTGCAGGCCACGCCCTCCAATTTTTAATCCAATAATGTTTTTGTTACTATAAGCCACGCCTACACTTTAATTACCTACATTAATGAAATGTACCACTCCCACACACCAATTAATCACGCCTACAAATTTCTTCGTTTTTCTGCTAATCCTGAAGGCCACACCCTCAAATTTTTAATGCAATAATTTTTTTATTAGTATAAGCCACGCCCACACTCCAATTAGCTACATTCATGAAATGTTGACCAATTCCACACACCAATTAATCACGCCCACAATTTTCCTTGTTTTTCTGCGAATCCTGTAGGCCACGCCCTCAATTTTTTTTTCAATAATGTTTTTGTGATAAATTTTTATCTTTTTTACATGTGTTTGTTAGTATAAGCCATGCCCACAATCCAATTACCTACATTCATGAAATGTTGACCACTCCCACACACCAATTAACCACGCCTACAATTCTCTTCGTCGGTCTGCTAAACCGGTAAACCACGCCCTCGGATTTTTTAATCCAATAATGTTTTTGTGATAAATATTTATATTTCTTACATGTTTTTGTTCGTATAAGCCACGCCCACACTCCAATTAGCTACATTCATAAACTGTTGACCACTCTCACACATCAATTAACCACGCCTACAATTCTCTTCGTCGGTCTGCTAAACCTGTAAACCACGCCCTTAAATTGTTTAATCCAATAATATTTTGTGATAAATGTTTATCTTTTTTACATGTTTTTGTTAGTAAAAGCCACGCCCACACTCCAATTAGCTACATTCATGAAACGTTGACCACTCCCACGCACCAATAAGCTACGCCTACAATTTTAGTTCGCCAATTCTTTTCAACCACGCCCTCGATTTCTTTAAGCCAATCAATTTTATATTTTGTCAGTAGAAGTCATAATTTGTGGACCACGCCCCTGAGACGATTGGGTACCACCTTAAGTTCAAATTCTAAACCCCGCCCCTCTTTGGTATTTTTCGATTATTGTGCGAGCAAACCCTAAAAAAATGAAATTTTACATTTTTTTTCAGCTCAATATTTTCTAAGACTGTTTAAAGATGGGTTTGCTCACTATTTTTTTGAATACTTTACAAAAAATGAATATTTATAATTCTGATATATTATATTTATAAAATAGTGAATGCAACAATTATTTTTTTTAATCAAAGACCAATTTTTTGATAATTTTTTTTTCTACTTTTAACTGAATAGCGTTTCTTGGTTGGTTCTTTGAAGTTTTTGGAAATTTTGAAACAAAAGTTTTTTTTTGAAATTTGGTTAAAAGTAGAAGTTTTTCAATTTTTTGCTCTATATATAAACACAAAAAAAAAATCCTCTTCGTGTACACAACAACAAAACATATCTACCAACAGAAAAAAAATTAAACTAGAAATTCATTAACCAAAATAAAATTTATACAGATTTCTGTAATTGTAATACTCGATGTTTTACTTATATAAAAAAATATATATAGAAATAAGAATTTTGAGAAAAAAATTAGAATTAGTCGAATATTGGATATAATATTTATATAAATAATTCTATTTTTGTGATATATTTTTTGTTTGAAAAAAAAAATTAAGAAACTATTGTATCAATGGTTTTTGGGCTGTTAGGCTGGCGTCGATTGTTTTGCTGACCTGCCGTTTCGCCAACACGAGCGGTTGGCATCTTCAGAAGTTGCTTCCTGGTTGACAGTATGCGAACTAGTGAGCTCTGCGTGGATGAAGCCCGTATTTATACGTCGGGAAGGAAGTGGGCGGGGCCTCAGTTGCTTTCGATTCCAATCGGTTCTGTTCGGTGTTGTACCCTTAACGAGCAACACTCAAATTTTTAATCCAATAATGTTTTTATTAGTATAAGCCACGCCCACACTCCAATTAGCTACATTATTGAAATGTTTACCACTCCCACACACCAATTAATCACGCCTACAATTTTCCTCGTTTTTCTGCTAATCCTGTAGGCCACGCCCTCAATTTTTTTTTCCATAATGTTTTTGTTATAAATTTTTTAAATGTGTTTGTTAGTATAAGCCACGCCCACAGTCCAATTAGCTACATTCATAAACTTTTGACCACTCCCACACACCAATTAACCACGCCTACAATTCCCTTCGTCGGTCTGCTAAACCTGTAAACCACGCCCTACAATTTTTTAATCCAATAATGTTTTTTTGATAAATATTAATCTTTTTTACATGTTTTTGTTAGTATAAGCCACGCCCACACTCCAATTCATGAAACGTTGACCACTTCCACGCACCAATAAGCTACGCCTACAATTTTACTTCGCCAATCCTTTAAACTTTTCGACCACACCCTCGATTTTTTTAAGCCAATCAATTTTATATTTTGTCAGTAGAAGTCATAATTTGTTGACCACGCCCCTTAGACGATTGGGTACCACCTTAAGCTCAAATTCTAAACCCCGCCCCTCTTTGGTATTTTTCGTTTATAGTGCGAGCACCCTTAACGAACAACACCGACCAGAACCGATTGGAATCGAAAGCAACTGAGGCCCCGCCCACTTTCTTCCCGACGTATAAATACGGGCTCCGTAGTTCGCATATTGTCAACCAGGAAGCAACTTCTGAAGATACCAACCGCTCGTGTTGGCGAAACGTCAAGTCAGCAAGACAATCGACGCCGGCCTAACAGCCCAAAAACCATTGATACATTAGACAATGGCCGCGAAAGCCTTTCACAGTTTAAGAAACTATTATTTTTTTTTGTAAATTTTAGTATTTTATGATAAAAAAAAATAGTTTCTTTATAATATTATCACTGCCCTTTAATAATATATCATTTATTTATTTGTAAATCACAATTTTTATCTGTAATTATTATTATGTCATTTGTCATCTGTCAATTGTGTCATATTTATTTGTTATACATAATATTATTAGTAATAATAATAATAATAATAATAATTATAATAATAAGATAAATGTAGATATATGTGTTTCTTCTATTAAAAAAATAATATTAAATAAAATTGTTCGAAAATTAAATTTAGTGAATGAATGTAATAATAATTGCTCCGCCCTGTATATAGTTCAAAAAATTTAATTTATTTTTTTATATTTCGATATTATTATTATTTAAAAAATACTATTTATTTAATTATTTATTTATTTATTTAAATTGTTGTTGGTTGTTTAAATGCAGACTGTCATTATTAGAAATAAATAGATATAAATAAATATTTAATTTTTTTTAAGCCACACCCATAATAACATTAACCACACCTATGATAGGATAGACCACGCCCATAATAAAGAAAATTACGCACAAACCACGCCTTACTTATACAAACCACGCCTTACTCATACAAACCACGCCTTACTTATACAAACCACGCCTTACTTATACAAACCACGCCTTACTCATACAAACCACGCCTTACTTATACAAACCACACCTTACTGATACAAACCACACCTTACTTATACAAACCACGCCTTACTTATACAAACCACGCCTTACTCATACAAACCACGCCTTACTTATACAAACCACGCCTTACTTATATAAACCACGATGGTGAACTTCCTTTTCTCTTGCTACTCGTGTGACCAACATGGAAACCGAAAAAATTAAAAATAAACCAACCACGACAGAAATGTCTGCCTCAATTGGAAAAACCCAAGCACCGCAGAGGTAAACGAGTCTGCGGTGCGGAACTGAAAAGAAGAAGGAAGGACGCGAGGCTGGGGGAAACCCTGCAGCGCGAACCGCCTTTGGACTTTCAGTAGCACAACTTTCAGGTAATGTTGCTAGTTCTTCATCCAAAAGAGGCAAGGAACACAACATACCTGAAGGTAAAACTAAGAAAAGAATCACGTCAAGCGCTTCTTCAACCGAGGTGACGTTTAAAACCCTGAAAAAGGTTAGGCAGGACACAAGCTGCAAGTAGGTGGCTACCAGTCATCTTCGAGTAGCTATAATAGACAAAAGCAACCCCTACGGCAAAATTTCTGCCGAAAGGGAAATTCTTGTCCAAGACATACTGCTGGGAGAGCTGGACAAAGTAATTTTGGCCGCCGCTTTCACTAACACCAAGCCATCAACGTTCCGTCAGTGGTCGCACTCTGGTGAAATCATTAGAGTTACCTGCGATGACGACGCGACGTTGGCATCGCTTACCAACACTGTTGTTGGCCTTCGTCTACGAGTAGACTGCCTATCGAACCTAACAAAAGCATCCCTCTGGATCCCAAGTAGATCAACCGAGATACTCGAGGAGAAGAAGGTCGTTCTGCGTCGGCTAAGTGGGCAAAACCCGGACCTTAAGGTCTCGAGATGGTGCTCTTTCCACCACGAAACAAAAACAGAACCGGGGGGGCATTTCTTTGTCTTCGGAGTAGGGGACGAGGATTTGACTACCCTCAAACAGAAGTTGATGAGGTTGAGCTATGCGTTCACCTCATTGACTATGAAGGTAAATGCCGAAGAAGCCAAGAAGGAAGGTCAGGAAGAGACCAGCAGTGGCGTCGAGCTAGGAAGTCTGGCGGTCGATACCACTGCAGATGAGGCACCCGAGGAGGCACCTGAAAAGATGCAGACCGACGGGCCCTCAGAAATGGTCCCCTTGACCGAATAAATAATTGAAAAAAAATAACAATAATGGAGCCGACACGACTTTATTTATTCAGTGTAACCTCCAGCACAGCAGTGTGGCCATAGCAACCATCAGCAGCCACCTTGCTGAGCAACAGGACACAATTGCATTAATCCAAGAACCCTGGATAAGGAAAACCAGAATCATTGGTTTAAGTACTTTAACTGGTAAAACTTTTTACTTTCCCAGCAATGACCAACCAAGGACTGCCATATACGTACCTAGGCAAATTAAAGTTCATCCTCTGGCACATCTCTCCTGCTCAGACTTGACTGCAGTAAGGATGGAATATGCTAGTTGTGATGGACAACCAAATACCGTAGTCCTAACATCAGTCTACCTCTCTTCTTATGCAGCCGCACCACTACCTAGCAGAAAACTGGAGGAACTGGTGAAGTACTGCCAGCACCAGAAATTGGAGTTCATAATCGACTGCGATTCCAA
Organism: Altica lythri; assembly: GCA_964028335.1. Classification (NCBI taxonomy): domain Eukaryota; kingdom Metazoa; phylum Arthropoda; class Insecta; order Coleoptera; family Chrysomelidae; genus Altica; species Altica lythri. The sequence goes on along the minus strand of OZ034811.1, from coordinate 16,057,283 downwards.
TTGGCATCACGTCAACTGGGGTAGTAAGGACATAAACGCCACTTTATGACTATATAATAGGGAATAACCTCTGCATTATAAATAGAGGTACCACTCCTACCTTTGTAAACTCTCGAAGTCAAAGTAGTAGATATAACGTTGTGTACAACTAAAATATCAAAACAAATCCGATGCTGGCAGGTGTCTGACGATCGAAATCTGAGGGGACGTGATCCTTTCCACTTCTGGTAATTCGGCTTATAGCTTCCTGTACTCCGTGTGCCTAGTTTCCCACGTTTCCTCGGAATAATGAGTCTCCTAATCCACCCAACTATTGACGGCGCTGAAACAAGGACAACAATTACTATAGTACTTACCTGAGTGTGGTGTTCTCTTTAGTACGAGCAAGCCCACACGCCACGTCAAGGCAGAGAACCTGTGGGGGTCAACGGCCATTAGTGCACGGGCCGAGGGAGCCAAGCTCAGTGTCACTATCACTAATCACATGTCACTGCTTGATGTAGAAGCTTGCCCGTCACCACACTATAACACTAGAACACTTGTTGTCGATGTCTCGTCCGGTCACTGACTGCCTCTACATTACCATGATCCGCTATTTATAAGCCATCAGTCGCAGATGCGCAGTAATCGGCGCTGCCAATAGATGTTGGTGGGGAGGACGGAGCGGAGGTGGAACCCGACAATGAGACGGGAGCGGGGGTATCAGGTTGTTTGAAGGCCAAAGTTATCTCTCCGATACATGTAACTACCACTGCTTGAGTAGCCGAATAATTAGATATCGTAATATGCGCCACAATGTCGTTAGCGGAACTTGCCTGAGTGAAATCATCTGACCTCGGAGTGCGAACAAAGCCTCGGCCGCCAGTCGGAGTGGCGATAATCGGCTTGTTCGAACACGAAGGCGAGGTGAATTCCCTGATTAACGACATTACAACAATATGTTTATTGTAGGTTGGAGGTGTGTCGCAAACGGCTTTAATCCACGCAGAGAGTGGTTTTACTGGCATAGCAACATACTTCCAGTTTAAATCTGCAAGAGAGATATGAATTTCGTCATTCTTACCATGATTTACGTAGAATGGAACACGCAGAATGTTCATGCGTGAGCCTGGACCTCGCCGGCCTCGCCGCCTCCTTGTCAGGTTACGCTGCCGCTGTAGATGTCGGGCGTGGCATTGTGTCCCGGGGCCGGTCGTACAGTAGTTATTCCAGTACGGGGAGGGAATAGTTCCCGAAGATGAGATCAAGGGCGAATGGACGGCCCTCCGGGACGACTAGAGCCCCCAGATCGAAATCCGAACGCATTTCGGTTGGAAAGGGCTCTGCGGGAGTGTGAGGTCACCATACCAGGAAATAATAGTGATCTGGAACGATACAAAACACAATTATCAAGTTTTACGAAAGGCTGACTAATAATAAAGGCAACTTCACCCCTTGGTGGTGCCCAGAATTAGAGCGCCTAAGGAAGATGGCGAGAAAGGCTTTTAACAAGGCAAGTAGTTCAAAACTCCTCGAGGATTGGAACTTATACAAGCTCCACCTTAAGGAATACAAGAAAGTCGTTAAGCAAAAACAGAGAACGGCATGGAGAACGCACTGTAAAGAAATCGAGGATTTTCCACAGGCAGCGAGACTTCAAAGAGCCTTAACAAAGGATCCATATTGGTATACTTACGAAACAGGATGGTAGCAAAACTACCAACCTGGAAGAAAGTTTACATCTCTTCCCCGATTCTGTTGCTACAGTAGAGGCAAAGTGGAACGAGGAACATTACATACCCTCGACAGACATTGCCAGACTCATTGTTACCGAGGACAAAGTTAAATGGGCAATATCTAGCTTCTCCCCCTTCAAATCACCGACCGGGACTGGACGGAGTTTATCCAGCCTTGCTGCAGTGGGGTCTGGAGGAGCTCCTTCCTCACCTAGTGCAAATATTCAGAGCTTCCCTAGCTCTGAATTATATACCGAAGATGTGGAGAGAAGTAAAGGTTGTCTTCATACCAAAACCTGAATTACTACATTCCAAAAGCTTACCAACCTATTCTTATTAAAAACGCTAGAGAGGCTAGATGAAAGGTACATAAGGGATACAGTGATTAACACCAAACCAATGCATCCCAATCAATAAGGAAATCCACCGATACGGCCCTACATAATGTAGTTGGTTAGATCGAGCGATCATTGGACAACTTGGAACCAAACTATACTTCTTCTATTATTCTATGATTTCACCCAGCATGCAAACGTTGTTTATTCCGCGCAAAATCCCCGATAGCTGACGAATCGCGTTACAGTAAAAAAAAAGAAATAAACAGTTGAGCCGCGCGGTCAGATTCGAATCGAAGGAAAAGACAAGAAATTCAGTTTTTCTTCGTCTTTTAAACAGTTCGGATGAGAGGAAAATGAAAATTTTCGGAAAAGTTTTAATGTGAAAATTTGATTATTATGGGAAAATATAAATTGATTTATTGTGTTTTTATAGTTTTTATTGTGGTTTTTGGTTGTTTAATGGAGTTTGGTGATTGTATTCGATGGTTGTAAGTATGATTATAAATTATTGTAAAAATTGATAAAAAAAATTTATTAAAATATGAAAATATTAAAAATAAGAAAAAAAAAACTAACGAAAGTGGTAAATAAAACGTGTACGTCTCAGGACGTGCGACAGAAGTGATAACTTCAAGTAATGTAAAAATTAAAAAACTAAAAAAATTTCAAAGTTAGATAACTTTTTTATTTGTAAACGTACAAAAAGTTATAACCTATTAAAAGATAGGAAATTTTCTTACAAATTTAAAAATGTAACTATTATATTTATAACTTTTTTAGTTTTCGATATACGAGGGAATTACAAATTTTAACAAACATTTTGTAATTCCCCCGTATATTGAAAACTATAAAAAATATGAAAAAACTAATTCGAATTTTGGATTTTTGAGAAAATTTCCTTTCTTTTGATAGGTTATAACTTTCTGTACGTTAATACATAAAAAAGTTATTTAATTTTTCGTAATTTCCAATTTTTGTTAATAAAAATGTAGAAATTGAAAAGTATACAAAAATTTTAAAGCTAGATAACTTTTTTATTTGTAGACGTACAAAAAGTTATAACCTATCAAAAGATAAGAAATTTTCTTAAAAATTTGAAAATGTTATCAATTTTTTCATATCTTTTCTAGTTTTCGATATGCGAGGGAATTACAAATTTTAACAAAAATTTTGTAATTCCCCCGTATATTGGAAACTATAAAAGATATGAGAAAACTAATTGGAATTTTAAATTTTTGAGAACATTTCCTTTCTTTTGATAGGTTATAACTTTCTCTAGGTTAATACATAATAAAGTTATTTAATTTTTCGTAATTTGAACTTTTGTTAATAAAAATGTAGAAATTGAAAAATATACAAAAATTTCAAAGTTAGATAACTTTTTTATTTATAAACGTACAAAAAGTTATAACCTATCAAAAGATAGGAAATTTTCTCAAAAATCCAAAATTCCAATTAGTTTTTTCATATGTTTTATAGTTTTCAATATACGGGGAATTACAAAATTTTTGTTAAAATTTGTAATTCCCTCGTAACTTTTTTATTTATTAACGTATAAAAAGTTATAACCTATCAAAAGATAGGAAATTTTCTCAAAAATCCAAAATTCCAATTAGTTTTTTCATATCTTTTATAGTTTTCAATATACGGGGGAATTACAAAATTTTTGTTAAAATTTGTAATTCCCTCGTAACTTTTTTATTTATTAACGTACAAAAAGTTATAACCTATCAAAAGATAGCATATTTTCTTAAAAATCCAAAATTCTAATTAGTTTTTTCAAATCTTCAATAGTTTTCAATATACGGGGGAATTACAAAATTTTTGTTAAAATTTGTAATTCCCTCGTAACTTTTTTATTTATTAAGGTACAAAAAGTTATAACATATCAAAAGATAGGAAATTTTCTCAAAAAACCAAAATTCCAATTAGTTTTTTCATATCTTTTATAGTTTTCACTATACGGGGGAATTACAAAATTTTTGTTAAAATTTGTAATTCCCCCGTAACTTTTTTATTTATTAACGCACAAAAAGTTATAACATATCAAAAGATAGGAAATTTTCTCAAAAATCCAAAATTCAATTAGTTTTTCCATATCTTTTATAGTTTTTAATATACGGGGGAATTACAAAATTTTTGTTAAAATTTGTAATTCCCTCGTAACTTTTTTATTTATTAACGTATAAAAAGTTATAACCTATCAAAAGAAAGGAAATTTTCTCAAAAATCCAAAATTCCAATTAGTTTTTTCAAATCTTCAATAGTTTTCAATATACGGGGGAATTACAAAATTTTTGTTAAAATTTGTAATTCCCTCGTAACTTTTTTATTTATTTACGTACATAAAGTTATAACCTATCAAAAGATAGGAAATTTTCTCAAAAAACCAAAAATCCAATTAGTTTTTTCATATCTTTAATAGTTTTCAATATACGGGGGAATTACAAAATTTTTGTTAAAATTTGTAATTCCCTCGTAACTTTTTTATTTATTTACGTACATAAAGTTATAACCTATCAAAAGATAGGAAATTTTCTCAAAAATCCAAAATTCAATTAGTTTTTCCATATCTTTTATAGTTTTTAATATACGGGGGAATTACAAAATTTTTGTTAAAATTTGTAATTCCCTCGTAACTTTTTTATTTATTAACGTATAAAAAGTTATAACCTATCAAAAGAAAGGAAATTTTCTCAAAAATCCAAAATTCCAATTAGTTTTTTCATATGTTTTATAGTTTTCAATATACGGGGAAATTACAAAATGTTTGTTAAAATTTGTAATTCCCTCGTAACTTTTTTATTTATTAACGTATAAAAAGTCATAACCTATCAAAAGATAGGAAATTTTCTTACAAATTTAAAAATGTAACTATTATATTTATAACTTTTTTAGTTTTCGATATACGAGGGAATTACAAATTTTAACAAACATTTTGTAAGTCCCCCGTATATTGAAAACTATAAAAGATATGAAAAAACTAATTCGAATTTTGGATTTTTGAGAAAATTTCCTATCTTTTGATATGTTATAACTTTTTGTGCGTTAATAAATAAAAAAGTTACGGGGGAATTACAAATTTTAACAAAAATTTTGTAATTCCCCCGTATAGTGAAAACTATAAAAGATATGAAAAAACTAATTGGAATTTTGGATTTTTGAGAAAATTTCCTATCTTTTGATATGTTATAACTTTTTGTACCTTAATAAATAAAAAAGTTACGAGGGAATTACAAATTTTAACAAAAATTTTGTAATTCCCCCGTATAGTGAAAACTATAAAAGATATGAAAAAACTAATTAGAATTTTGGATTTTTAAGAAAATATGCTATCTTTTGATAGGTTATAACTTTTTGTACGTTAATAAATAAAAAAGTTACGAGGGAATTACAAATTTTAACAAAAATTTTGTAATTCCCCCGTATAACGAAATCTATAAAAGATATGAAAAAACTAATTGGAATTTTAGATTTTTGAGAAAATTTCCTTTCTTTTGATAGGTTATAACTTTCTGTACGTTAATAAATAAAGAAGTTACAATTATTTTTAATTTTTCGTAATTTTGAACTTTTGTTAATAAAAATGTAGAAACTGAAAAATATACAAAAATTTCAAAGTTAGATAACTTTTTTATTTGTAAACGTACAAAAAGTTATAAGCTATTAAAAGATAGGAAATTTTCTTAAAAATTTAGAAATGTTATTACTTTTTTCATATCTTTTCTAGTTTTCGATATACGAGGGAATTACAAATTTTAACAAAAATTTTGTAATTCCCCCGTATATTGAAAACTATAAAAAATATGAAAAAACTAATTGTAATTTTGAATTTTTGAGAAAATTTCCTTTCTTTTGATAGGTTATAACTTTCTGTACGTTAATAAATAAAGAAGTTACAAGTATTTTTAATTTTTCGTAATTTTGAACTTTTGTTAATAAGAATGTAGAAATTGAAAAATATACAAAAATTTCAAAGTCAGATAACTTTTTTATTTGTATACATACAAATAGTTATAACCTATCAAAAGATAGGAAATTTTCTTAAAAATTTAGAAATGTTATTACTTTTTTCATATCTTTTCTAGTTTTCGATATACGAGGGAATTACAAATTTTAACAAAAATTTTGTAATTCCCCCGTATATTGAAAACTATAAAAGATATGAAAAAGCTAATTAAAATTTTAGATTTTTGAGAAAATTTCCTTTCTTTTGATAGTTTATAACTTTATGTACGTTAATTAATAAAAAAGTTACGAGGGAATTACAAATTTTAACAAAAATTTTGTAATTCCCCCGTATATTGAAAACTATAAAAAATATGAAAAAACTAATTGTAATTTTGAATTTTTGAGAAAATTTCCTTTCTTTTGATAGGTTATAACTTTCTGTACGTTAATAAATAAAAAAGTTACGAGGGAATTACAAATTTTAACAAAAATTTTGTAATTCCCCCGTATATTAAAAACTATAAAAGATATTAAAAAACTAATTGGAATTTTGGATTTTTGTGAAAATTTTCTATCTTTTGATAGGTTATAACTTTTTATACGTTAATAAATAAAAAAGTTACGAGGGAATTACAAATTTTAACAAAAATTTTGTAATTCCCCCGTATATTGAAAACTATAAAAGATATGAAAAAACTAATTGAAATTTTGGATTTTTGAGAAAATTTCCTTTCTTTTGATAGGTCATAACTTTATGTACGTTAATAAATAAAAAAGTTTTTTAATATTTCGTAATTTCGAACTTTTGTTAATAAAAATGTAGAAATTGGAAAATATACAAAAACTTCAAAGTTCGATAACTTTTTTATTTGTAAACGTACAAAAAGTTATAAACTATTAAAAGATAGGAAATTTTCTTAAAAATTTAGAAATGTTAATATTTTTTTCATATCTTTTCTAGTTTTTGATATACGAGGGAATTACAAATTTTAACAAAAATTTTGTAATTCCCCCGTATATTGAAAACTATAAAAAATATGAAAAAACTAATTGTAATTTTGAATTTTTGAGAAAATTTCCTTTCTTTTGATAGGTTATAACTTTCTGTACGTTAATAAATAAAGAAGTTACAAGTATTTTTAATTTTTCGTAATTTTGAACTTTTGTTAATAAGAATGTAGAAATTGAAAAATATACAAAAATTTCAAAGTTCGATAACTTTTTTATTTGTATACATACAAATAGTTATAACCTATCAAAAGATAGGAAATTTTCTTAAAAATTTAGAAATGTTATTACTTTTTTCATATCTTTTCTAGTTTTCGATATACGAGGGAATTACAAATTTTAACAAAAATTTTGTAATTCCCCCGTATATTGAAAACTATAAAAGATATGAAAAAGCTAATTAGAATTTTATATTTTTAAGAAAATTTCCTTTCTTTTGATAGGTTATAACTTTATGTACGTTAATTAATAAAAAAGTTACGAGGGAATTACAAATTTTAACAAAAATTTTGTAATTCCCCCGTATATTCAAAACTATAAAAGATATAAAAAAACTAATTCGAATTTTGGATTTTTGAGAAAATTTCCTTTCTGTTGATAGGTTATAACTTTCTGTACGTTAATACATAAAAAAGTTATTTAATTTTTCGTAATTTCGAACTTCTCTAAATAAAAATGTAGAAATTGAAAAATATACAAAAATTTCAAAGTCAGATAACTTTTTTATTTGTATACATACAAATAGTTATAACCTATCAAAAGATAGGAAATTTTCTTAAAAATTTAGAAATGTTATTACTTTTTTCATATCTTTTCTAGTTTTCGATATACGAGGGAATTACAAATTTTAACAAAAATTTTGTATTCCCCCGTATATTGAAAACTATAAAAGATATGAAAAACTAGTTGAAAATTGGAATTTGTGAGAAAATTTCCTTTCTTTTGATAGGTTATAACTTTTTGTACGTTGTCACGTTACGTTACAAAGCAGTTTACTCTTCTATAAGAAGTTATGACTTCAAAAATCGTCAAAACGGTGAAAAATCATATAAAACCTAAAAAAAAATGTAAGAAATACATGACAAACTGGAAAAAAATCGGACAAAATCGGGAAAAACGAGAAAATTTGTAATTTTTCAATGAAATAAAATTTTTCCATTTAAACAATTTATATTCAATGATAAGAAATGAATTAATTTAGTTTATTTTTCAAAGCTTATCTAAAGAAAGTGAATAAAATAAATTGCCATTGTTTTAACTTCATTATCAGTGATTTTAATTAAACATTTGACAGTTTCTAATGCCGTTTTTGCGTGTTTTCACTTCTCACGTGTGCAAAACATTTCCAATGTCAAAACATTTAACCACAATTTCTATTTATTTTTATCCTTTTCTACCGAATAATTTATTCTATTTATATTTTTTAATTAGATAAAGAAACATAATAGTTTGATTATAAACAATACTTTTAATTAATTTAATACAAGTATCAGAATGTCAAAATTGACAAATTTGTAATATCAAATGTCAAAAACGTATTGTCAAATGTCACGATTATCATATTTGTTAAGTCAAATGTCAAAATCGAGTGTCAAATAATGTCAGAATATATTATAAGATCAAAAGTGTCATAGTTCTAACGTCACATGTCAAAATTAAAACGTCAAATGTCATTTAATATGTCATACTTACGTGAAAATTGTCAAGTGTCAAAATTGTCATATTTGTAATGTAAAATGTCATTATTATCAAAATTGTTCTATTAAAATTTGAATGTGAAATGTCAAAAATTGTTTATTTCAAAATTATAGTATCAAATGTCAAAAATTGATGTATAAGTATTTGTAAACGTCTAAATTGTCATATTTGAAATGTCAAATGTCAAAAAGTGACATATAATTGGGTTAAGTGTCAAAATTATAGTATCAAATGTCAAAAATTGATGTATAAGTATTTGTAAACGTCTAAATTGTCATATTTGAAATGTCAAATGTCAAAAAGTGACATATAATTGGGTCAAATGTCAAAATTATAGTATCAAATGTCAAAAATTGATGTATAAGTATTTGTAAACGTCTAAATTGTCATATTTGAAATGTCAAATGTCAAAAAGTGACATATAAATGGGTTAAATGTCAAAATTATAGTATCAAATGTCAAAAATTGATGTATAAGTATTTGTAAACGTCTAAATTGTCATATTTGAAATGTCAAATGTCAAAAAGTGACATATAATTGGGTTAAATGTCAAAATTATAGTATCAAATGTCAAAAATTGATGTATAAGTATTTGTAAACGTCTAAATTGTCATATTTGAAATGTCAAATGTCAAAAAGTGACATATAATTGGGTTAAATGTCAAAATTATAGTATCAAATGTCAAAAATTAATGTATAAGTATTTGTAAACGTCTAAATTGTCATATTTGAAATGTCAAATGTCAAAAAGTGACATATAAATGGGTCAAATGTCAAAATTATAGTATCAAATGTCAAAAATTGATGTATAAGTATTTGTAAACGTCTAAATTGTCATATTTGAAATGTCAAATGTCAAAAAGTGACATATAATTGGGTTAAATGTCAAAATTATAGTATCAAATGTCAAAAATTAATGTATAAGTATTTGTAAACGTCTAAATTGTCATATTTGAAATGTCAAATGTCAAAAAGTGACATATAAATGGGTTAAATGTCAAAATTATAGTATCAAATGTCAAAAATTAATGTATAAGTATTTGTAAACGTCTAAATTGTCATATTTGAAATGTCAAATGTCAAAAAGTGACATATAAATGGGTTAAATGTCAAAATTATAGTATCAAATGTCAAAAATTGATGTATAAGTATTTGTAAACGTCTAAATTGTCATATTTGAAATGTCAAATGTCAAAAAGTGACATATAATTGGGTTAAATGTCAAAATTATAGTATCAAATGTCAAAAATTGATGTATAAGTATTTGTAAACGTCTAAATTGTCATATTTGAAATGTCAAATGTCAAAAAGTGACATATAATTGGGTTAAATGTCAAAATTATAGTATCAAATGTCAAAAATTGATGTATAAGTATTTGTAAACGTCTAAATTGTCATATTTGAAATGTCAAATGTCAAAAAGTGACATATAATTGGGTCAAATGTCAAAATTATAGTATCAAATGTCAAAAATTGATGTATAAGTATTTGTAAACGTCTAAATTGTCATATTTGAAATGTCAAATGTCAAAAAGTGACATATAATTGGGTTAAATGTCAAAATTATAGTATCAAATGTCAAAAATTGATGTATAAGTATTTGTAAACGTCTAAATTGTCATATTTGAAATGTCAAATGTCAAAAAGTGACATATAAATGGGTCAAATGTCAAAATTATAGTATCAAATGTCAAAAATTGATGTATAAGTATTTGTAAACGTCTAAGTTGTCATATTTGAAATGTCAAATGTCAAAAAGTGACATATAATTGGGTCAAATGTCAAAATTATAGTATCAAATGTCAAAAATTGATGTATAAGTATTTGTAAAAGTCTAAATTGTCATATTTGAAATGTCAAATGTCAAAAAGTGACATATAAATGGGTCAAATGTCAAAATTATAGTATCAAATGTCAAAAATTGATGTATAAGTATTTGTAAACGTCTAAATTGTCATATTTGAAATGTCAAATGTCAAAAAGTGACATATAATTGGGTCAAATGTCAAAATTATAGTATCAAATGTCAAAAATTGATGTATAAGTATTTGTAAACGTCTAAATTGTCATATTTGAAATGTCAAATGTCAAAAAGTGACATATAATTGGGTTAAGTGTCAAAATTATAGTATCAAATGTCAAAAATTGATGTATAAGTATTTGTAAACGTCTAAATTGTCATATTTGAAATGTCAAATGTCAAAAAGTGACATATAATTGGGTTAAATGTCAAAATTATAGTATCAAATGTCAAAAATTGATGTATAAGTATTTGTAAACGTCTAAATTGTCATATTTGAAATGTCAAATGTCAAAAAGTGACATATAATTGGGTTAAATGTCAAAATTATAGTATCAAATGTCAAAAATTGATGTATAAGTATTTGTAAACGTCTAAATTGTCATATTTGAAATGTCAAATGTCAAAAAGTGACATATAATTGGGTTAAATGTCAAAATTATAGTATCAAATGTCAAAAATTGATGTATAAGTATTTGTAAACGTCTAAATTGTCATATTTGAAATGTCAAATGTCAAAAAGTGACATATAAATGGGTCAAATGTCAAAATTATAGTATCAAATGTCAAAAATTGATGTATAAGTATTTGTAAACGTCTAAGTTGTCATATTTGAAATGTCAAATGTCAAAAAGTGACATATAATTGGGTCAAATGTCAAAATTATAGTATCAAATGTCAAAAATTGATGTATAAGTATTTGTAAAAGTCTAAATTGTTATATTTGAAATGTCAAATGTCAAAAAGTGACATATAAATGGGTCAAATGTCAAAATTATAGTATCAAATGTCAAAAATTGATGTATAAGTATTTGTAAACGTCTAAATTGTCATATTTGAAATGTCAAATGTCAAAAAGTGACATATAATTGGGTTAAATGTCAAAATTATAGTATCAAATGTCAAAAATTGATGTATAAGTATTTGTAAACGTCTAAATTGTCATATTTGAAATGTCAAATGTCAAAAAGTGACATATAATTGGGTCAAATGTCAAAATTATAGTATCAAATGTCAAAAATTGATGTATAAGTATTTGTAAACGTCTAAATTGTCATATTTGAAATGTCAAATGTCAAAAAGTGACATATAATTGGGTTAAATGTCAAAATTATAGTATCAAATGTCAAAAATTGATGTATAAGTATTTGTAAACGTCTAAATTGTCATATTTGAAATGTCAAATGTCAAAAAGTGACATATAAATGGGTCAAATGTCAAAATTATAGTATCAAATGTCAAAAATTGATGTATAAGTATTTGTAAACGTCTAAGTTGTCATATTTGAAATGTCAAATGTCAAAAAGTGACATATAATTGGGTCAAATGTCAAAATTATAGTATCAAATGTCAAAAATTGATGTATAAGTATTTGTAAACGTCTAAATTGTCATATTTGAAATGTCAAATGTCAAAAAGTGACATATAATTGGGTTAAGTGTCAAAATTATAGTATCAAATGTCAAAAATTGATGTATAAGTATTTGTAAACGTCTAAATTGTCATATTTGAAATGTCAAATGTCAAAAAGTGACATATAAATGGGTCAAATGTCAAAATTATAGTATCAAATGTCAAAAATTGATGTATAAGTATTTGTAAACGTCTAAATTGTCATATTTGAAATGTCAAATGTCAAAAAGTGACATATAATTGGGTCAAATGTCAAAATTATAGTATCAAATGTCAAAAATTGATGTATAAGTATTTGTAAACGTCTAAATTGTCATATTTGAAATGTCAAATGTCAAAAAGTGACATATAATTGGGTCAAATGTCAAAATTATAGTATCAAATGTCAAAAATTGATGTATAAGTATTTGTAAACGTCTAAATTGTCATATTTGAAATGTCAAATGTCAAAAAGTGACATATAATTGGGTCAAATGTCAAAATTATAGTATCAAATGTCAAAAATTGATGTATAAGTATTTGTAAACGTCTAAATTGTCATATTTGAAATGTCAAATGTCAAAAAGTGACATATAATTGGGTCAAATGTCAAAATTATAGTATCAAATGTCAAAAATTGATGTATAAGTATTTGTAAACGTCTAAATTGTCATATTTGAAATGTCAAATGTCAAAAAGTGACATATAATTGGGTCAAATGTCAAAATTATAGTATCAAATGTCAAAAATTGATGTATAAGTATTTGTAAACGTCTAAATTGTCATATTTGAAATGTCAAATGTCAAAAAGTGACATATAATTGGGTCAAATGTCAAAATTATAGTATCAAATGTCAAAAATTGATGTATAAGTATTTGTAAACGTCTAAATTGTCATATTTGAAATGTCAAATGTCAAAAAGTGACATATAATTGGGTCAAATGTCAAAATTATAGTATCAAATGTCAAAAATTGATGTATAAGTATTTGTAAACGTCTAAATTGTCATATTTGAAATGTCAAATGTCAAAAAGTGACATATAATTGGGTCAAATGTCAAAATTATAGTATCAAATGTCAAAAATTGATGTATAAGTATTTGTAAACGTCTAAATTGTCATATTTGAAATGTCAAATGTCAAAAAGTGACATATAATTGGGTCAAATGTCAAAATTATAGTATCAAATGTCAAAAATTGATGTATAAGTATTTGTAAACGTCTAAATTGTCATATTTGAAATGTCAAATGTCAAAAAGTGACATATAATTGGGTCAAATGTCAAAATTATAGTATCAAATGTCAAAAATTGATGTATAAGTATTTGTAAACGTCTAAATTGTCATATTTGAAATGTCAAATGTCAAAAAGTGACATATAATTGGGTCAAATGTCAAAATTATAGTATCAAATGTCAAAAATTGATGTATAAGTATTTGTAAACGTCTAAATTGTCATATTTGAAATGTCAAATGTCAAAAAGTGACATATAATTGGGTCAAATGTCAAAATTATAGTATCAAATGTCAAAAATTGATGTATAAGTATTTGTAAACGTCTAAATTGTCATATTTGAAATGTCAAATGTCAAAAAGTGACATATAATTGGGTCAAATGTCAAAATTATAGTATCAAATGTCAAAAATTGATGTATAAGTATTTGTAAACGTCTAAATTGTCATATTTGAAATGTCAAATGTCAAAAAGTGACATATAATTGGGTCAAATGTCAAAATTATAGTATCAAATGTCAAAAATTGATGTATAAGTATTTGTAAACGTCTAAATTGTCATATTTGAAATGTCAAATGTCAAAAAGTGACATATAATTGGGTCAAATGTCAAAATTATAGTATCAAATGTCAAAAATTGATGTATAAGTATTTGTAAACGTCTAAATTGTCATATTTGAAATGTCAAATGTCAAAAAGTGACATATAATTGGGTCAAATGTCAAAATTATAGTATCAAATGTCAAAAATTGATGTATAAGTATTTGTAAACGTCTAAATTGTCATATTTGAAATGTCAAATGTCAAAAAGTGACATATAATTGGGTCAAATGTCAAAATTATAGTATCAAATGTCAAAAATTGATGTATAAGTATTTGTAAACGTCTAAATTGTCATATTTGAAATGTCAAATGTCAAAAAGTGACATATAATTGGGTCAAATGTCAAAATTATAGTATCAAATGTCAAAAATTGATGTATAAGTATTTGTAAACGTCTAAATTGTCATATTTGAAATGTCAAATGTCAAAAAGTGACATATAATTGGGTCAAATGTCAAAATTATAGTATCAAATGTCAAAAATTGATGTATAAGTATTTGTAAACGTCTAAATTGTCATATTTGAAATGTCAAATGTCAAAAAGTGACATATAATTGGGTCAAATGTCAAAATTATAGTATCAAATGTCAAAAATTGATGTATAAGTATTTGTAAACGTCTAAATTGTCATATTTGAAATGTCAAATGTCAAAAAGTGACATATAATTGGGTCAAATGTCAAAATTATAGTATCAAATGTCAAAAATTGATGTATAAGTATTTGTAAACGTCTAAATTGTCATATTTGAAATGTCAAATGTCAAAAAGTGACATATAAATGGGTTAAATGTCAAAATTATAGTATCAAATGTCAAAAATTGATGTATAAGTATTTGTAAACGTCTAAATTGTCATATTTGAAATGTCAAATGTCAAAAAGTGACATATAAATGGGTTAAATGTCAAAATTATAGTATCAAATGTCAAAAATTGATGTATAAGTATTTGTAAACGTCTAAATTGTCATATTTGAAATGTCAAATGTCAAAAAGTGACATATAAATGGGTTAAATGTCAAAATTATAGTATCAAATGTCAAAAATTGATGTATAAGTATTTGTAAACGTCTAAATTGTCATATTTGAAATGTCAAATGTCAAAAAGTGACATATAATTGGGTCAAATGTCAAAATTATAGTATCAAATGTCAAAAATTGATGTATAAGTATTTGTAAACGTCTAAATTGTCATATTTGAAATGTCAAATGTCAAAAAGTGACATATAATTGGGTCAAATGTCAAAATTATAGTATCAAATGTCAAAAATTGATGTATAAGTATTTGTAAACGTCTAAATTGTCATATTTGAAATGTCAAATGTCAAAAAGTGACATATAATTGGGTCAAATGTCAAAATTATAGTATCAAATGTCAAAAATTGATGTATAAGTATTTGTAAACGTCTAAATTGTCATATTTGAAATGTCAAATGTCAAAAAGTGACATATAAATGGGTTAAATGTCAAAATTATAGTATCAAATGTCAAAAATTGATGTATAAGTATTTGTAAACGTCTAAATTGTCATATTTGAAATGTCAAATGTCAAAAAGTGACATATAAATGGGTTAAATGTCAAAATTATAGTATCAAATGTCAAAAATTAATGTATAAGTATTTGTAAACGTCTAAATTGTCATATTTGAAATGTCAAATGTCAAAAAGTGACATATAATTGGGTCAAATGTCAAAATTATAGTATCAAATGTCAAAATTTGATGTATAAGTACGTGAAAATGTCTAAATTGTCATATATTTGAAATGTCAATTGTCAAAAAGTGTCATATAAGCATGTCAAAATTCAAAATGAACATATTTAGTTTGTCAAATGTCAAAATTATTATATTTAAGCGTCAAATGTCAAAAATTGACATATAAACACGTCAAATGTCAAAATTATCGTATTTAAAGCGTCAAATGTCAAAAAGTGACATATAAACACGTCAAATGTCAAAATTATCGTATTTAAAGCGTCAAATGTCAAAAAGTGACATATAAACACGTCAAATGTCAAAATTATCATATTTAAAGCGTCAAATGTCAAAAAGTGACATATAAACACGTCAAATGTCAAAATTATTATATTTAAAGCGTCAAATGTCAAAAAGTGACATATAAACACGTCAAATGTCAAAATTATCGTATTTAAAGCGTCAAATGTCAAAAAGTGACATATAAACACGTCAAATGTCAAAATTATCATATTTAAAGCGTCAAATGTCAAAAAGTGACATATAAACACGTCAAATGTCAAAATTATTATATTTAAAGCGTCAAATGTCAAAAAGTGACATATAAACACGTCAAATGTCAAAATTATCGTATTTAAAGCGTCAAATGTCAAAAAGTGACATATAAACACGTCAAATGTCAAAATTATCATATTTAAAGCGTCAAATGTCAAAAAGTGACATATAAACACGTCAAATGTCAAAATTATCGTATTTAAAGCGTCAAATGTCAAAAAGTGACATATAAACACGTCAAATGTCAAAATTATCGTATTTAAAGCGTCAAATGTCAAAAAGTGACATATAAACACGTCAAATGTCAAAATTATAGTCGTTTTTCCTATTTTCCTAAATTTTCGATATTTTCCCATTTTTTTTTTTTTCGATTATTCGAATTAATATTTTTTTTTTTTTTTCATTAGAATAGAAATTTTATGGTGATTCAGAATTTATTTTAATATTTAAACAAAAATAATCGAGTAATGCTAAAATTTTTAATTTTACATTGGAAAATACATTTTTTTTTTTTATTTTTAAAGATTCAGATTTCTTTTCTGTGAATTTCTAATATTTATCATTAAACATCATAAAATCTATGTACACAAAAATCTATTTCTAAATAATCAAACAAAAACAGAGGAAATGGTTGAAACGAGCTTTTATTTGTTTAAAAAAAAAATTTAACAGGACCGGAATTTTTATTCCATAATTATTATTTTATCTTAAAAATATGTTAAAAATTTAATCTTTAAATCCGGTCCTGAATAAGCAAATAAGTAAATATAATAAAAAAAAAATTATACCGTTAAAATATTTGGTTTACTTTTTTGTTTACAACGGAACACTTCCTATTTGAAATCAAATTGATTTTTTTATTATTAAAAACAATTTAAAATGTTGAAAATTTTTATAACAAAAAATTGATTTTGTCTCAAAAATATAAAAAAAAGTGAGAGGTGTCAAGGGATACCCGGATGGAACGAAGTTCCTTTCGATTAATTAGTGAAGGAATTGTAATTTTTAAACACAACAGAGTGTTTATACATACATAAGCATTCATTATTGTCTATATAAAATCTCTACTTACCTAACTCTATCAGCAATATCAGGAACTTGTGCAGAAAGAAACACTGTCAGGATACATTATTGTTTTTATTTTCTATTTTTTTAATCTAATATATTTAAACGAGCAATTCTTGTATATATATATATATATATATATATAAAAAGTAGTAATTTCGACCGACAATTATAATAAAACAAAGATTAAAATTTTCGGGTATGCGGTCTGTTTAAATAAAATCTTAAATTATCTTAAAACTCAATATTTCGCTGTTTATTTGACAGCATCATCAGGAGTAAACTACAAAGAAAATATTATGTAGGTACTAAGAACAATAACAAATTAAAACGTATGACTTACAGAAGTTAAAAGATTTCAAGTTGACATTAAATTAAAATAATTAAAAAAAAGTCATATCACGTTCAAAACAGTAATCAAATAAAAAAAATAGATATATACACATATACACATATATACACACATATACATACATATATACACATATATACATATATACATACATACACATACATACATACATACATATATATATACACATATACATACATACACATACACACACACATATATGTATATATACTGTACAAAAAGTAATGATAAAATGTTATAGATCATAAATTTATTAATAAGGTTAATTGTTTATTAAGGTCTACTGATATTTTTACAAGAAGTTATATTTATTTTGTCCAATAAATTGCAGTAAATGTTGCTTAACTGTCCGGTGTCTGTTTTGTAATTTAAAGTACCAACTCTATTTAAAAGCAATGTTGTTTACGAATTACCTTGCCTCAGTTGCCATAAAAGTTACATTGGACAAACATCACAATGGTTGAAACAACGAATCACACAACATAAAAGTGATTGTCGCCTAAGTAAAAAAACATGTGCAGTAGTTGAACACTATGAACAAACAGGACATCAACTAGACTACAATAATGCTCGAATTTTAGCACACACTGACAATTATAAAAGCAGACTGTTTCTTGAAATGTATCACATAAACAAAAACAAAAATACTTTAAATTACAAAACAGACACCGGACAGTTAAGCAACATTTACTGCAATTTATTGGACAAAATAAATATAACTTCTTGTAAAAATATCAGTAGACCTTAATAAACAATTAACCTTATTAATAAATTTATGATCTATAACATTTTATCATTACTTTTTGTACAGTATATATACATATATGTGTGTGTGTATGTGTATGTATGTATATGTGTATATATATATGTATGTATGTATGTATGTGTATGTATGTATATATGTATATATGTGTATATATGTATGTATATGTGTGTATATATGTGTATATGTGTATATATCTATTTTTTTTATTTGATTACTGTTTTGAACGTGATATGACTTTTTTTTAATTATTTTAATTTAATGTCAACTTGAAATCTTTTAACTTCTGTAAGTCATACGTTTTAATTTGTTATTGTTCTTAGTACCTACATAATATTTTCTTTGTAGTTTACTCCTGATGATGCTGTCAAATAAACAGCGAAATATTGAGTTTTAAGATAATTTAAGATTTTATTTAAACAGACCGCATACCCGAAAATTTTAATCTTTGTTTTATATATATATATATATATATATATATATATATATATATATATATATATATATATATATATAATAAGCAAAGTGCCAAGAAAACGCGTATTAATATAAACAAAAGAGGAAAATTATTGGGCATGTACGAGTTATAAGTTGATGACCTGTAATATCCGATACCCGATTTCCTTTCAATGCAGCGGACTTCCCAATAGCAAATTCTGCAATTCAACAGGATGTTACACTCGAGGAACCAAACTTGCAATTCTGCAAGTCTGACGTTTCGATTCCATTTAATCATCAATAATTTTAGTATAAATAGTTGTAAATTTATAATATCAAATCAGTTCTAATTATTTAGTAACCATAGTGCATTTTTGTGTAAAGTTCAGTATAAAGTTTGTTAGTGTAAATTTTGAAAATAAAGTTTTTAAAAAGTGATTTTTGTGAGAAGAAAATATTTCTGGCGCAGTCATAAGGATAGCGGGAGAGTCTTTGAAGATCCTCGTCGTTCTTAAACGTTTGCTCGCTAACCGACCTACTCAAGGGAACATTCAACTGTCAACCTGAGGGCCATCAAGAAAACCATATTAAAAAAGAAAAATAGGAAGAGTATGCACTTCAGCATCATCTTTACCCTGTAAGTTACACATGTCTCAACCATCCACACCACAGAACCCCGTCCTTAGACCTCCTACATTAATTATATCCCAATCAATACAACAAACTTCAGAAAACCCAGAACCAATCATCGAAACAATCACCATGACACCACAATTTAACCTCAAGGATTTGTGCGTCCTCTCAGAATTCGATGGAAACCCCAACGAGCTCTACAGCTTCATCAATGTAGCTACAATGATCCTAAATCATCACTGGAACACAATCGATCCAAACCACTTTCAAAACCACATGCTTATACAAGGAATCCTTAGCAAACTCAAAGGAAAAGCAAGAGAAGTAATTTCTGTATTCGGATGCAAACAGTGGGTGGAAATAAAAAATACCTTAATCCAACACTTTGCCGACCAAAGAAACGAAAATTCATTAACTAGAGATTTAGTTAATCTACGCCAAGGGCCCAACGATTCTCCACAACAATTTCACGAGAAAGTAATGGGACTCCTAAGCACAATCACTAACTATATCGAACTACATGAAGAGAACGAAGCAATAAAGCGAAGTAAAGAGAATTTTTTCCAACAACAAGCCTTAACTACCTTTCTGGCAGGACTTCGCGAACCAATGGGTTCTACTATCAGAGCCATGAGACCGACGTCACTATCCATAGCTCTACAGTACATCCAAGAAGAAAATAATATAAGGTATCTGCAAAGGGGACTAAACCCTGTACCACCTACGAACAGAACACAAACCACCAACCCTACAGCGAGGCCGCTTCATTTCCCAAGCACCACTAACTTTTTACGGCCACAATGGCAGCAAACCAATACAGGACCACGACCATTCCCGCAATTCAAGGTTCCACAATTCCAACAGCATGTAAATAACAATTATACAAGACCACCCTTCCAACAACAACCTAGATTTCAAGGAAATAATCAATTTAGAACACCGTTCCAACAAAACTCGTTCAATAGACCAGGACCATCTCAACCCTATAAACCGACACCCATGAGCATAAGCACAAGAGCTACCAGCCAGAACAAGGCTCCAAATCAAGGAACATTCTTTAGAAACCAAGGACCTTCGGGATTTACATCCGAAGAACTGTTTAATATCGAGCAAATCGACGAAGCCTACGGGTACGATATGAATACGTATGGTCCCGACGAAGACCAAGATAACTACAACCATTATTGTGAACAACCATACTACACCCATGATAATCAAGAAGCAGAAAACCTACAATACGAGGAAGAAAATTTTCCAGAAGTTCCAAGAAAAAACACAGAAACGTAGTCGAACTTCATTCCTATGCCGACAAAAAGGAGCTACCATACATATCAATTGCTAATCCACCTCTCAAACTATTAATCGATACCGGTGCTACCAAATCTTTCCTTAATCCCGAAATTGCCTCAAAATTCTACTGTAACAATATCAAACGTGAACCTTTCATTGTCACATCTATATTCCAAAACCACAGTCAAGATTATTGCGCAGACATTCCAATGTTTCCTGAATTAAAAACGAACGGCAATTTCAAATTTTATCTTTTTAAATTTCATAAAACTTTTGACGGTCTTATAGGCCTAGACAATCTAAAACTTCTCAAAGCTCATGTCAATCTCCCAGATTCAAAACTCATTACTGAAAACTCGATTCTTCCAATTCATTATTACGAAAGTAATAAAACACAATTCTATACTATTCAACTTGAACCACAAACAATTACCAAAGTCCGTGTACCAGTCAACGAAGATACAGGAACCCTAATTCTTCCAAGACAAGAAGTTCAAGGCGCAGTTCTAAGAGAAAGTCTTACCACCGCTTGCGATCATCTGGCTTGGACAGAACTAATAAATGATACCGATGAGCCAATACAAATATCATTAACGGAAGCAGTAAAAAGTACAAAAATCAACCCTCAAGAATATCATCTCTATACTACAGACGTCCTCCCTCAAGAAGAATATCAATTAAACATCGACCCACAAATTAGAACAGACCACCTTAATACAGAAGAAGAGAAACATATCAGAAAACTGTGTAGAAGATATTCAGATATTTTCTATAACCCAGATGCTCCACTTACATTTACGAACCAAGTCAAACATAATATTCGTACCACCGATGAAGTTCCTGTTTACACCAAATCCTATAGATACCCTCACATCCATAAGGAGGAAGTTAAAAAACAGATATCATCTATGCTGGACCAAGGAATTATTAGACCCAGCCAATCTCCATGGTCATCTCCAATTTGGGTCGTCCCAAAAAAACCCGACGCCTCAGGAAAAATAAAATGGCGGATCGTGGTAGACTATAGAAAAATAAATGAAAAAACGATAGATGATAAATACCCGATTCCAAATATATCTGACATCTTAGACAAACTGGGAAGATGCCAGTATTTCTCAACGCTGGACTTAGCGAACGGATTCCACCAAATCGAAATGGCAAAAGAGGACATACAAAAAACTGCCTTCAACGTGGAAAATGGCCACTATGAATACGTTCGAATGCCATTTGGACTTAAGAACGCTCCTGCAACATTCCAACGGGTCATGGACAATGTTCTTAAGGGACTTCAGGGAGAAATCTGTCTCGTTTATATGGACGATATAGTAGTATTTTCCACATCCCTACACGAGCACATGGTGAACCTCGCAAAGATCTTTCAACGTTTACGAGAAACCAGGTTCAAAGTGCAAATCGATAAATGCGAATTCCTTAAAAAAGAAGTTGGATTCTTAGGTCACATTATAACTACAGATGGAATAAAACCTAATCCAAATAAAATACAAGCAATCCTAGATTATCCAATACCAAAAACAGCAAAGCAAATTAGAGGATTCCTGGGATTACTGGGATACTACAGAAAATTTATAAAGGACTTCGCAAAGATTACTAAGCCATTGACGCTATGTCTCAAGAAAGACGCAAAAATCAAGCACACACCAGAATTCTTAAAATGCGTAAAAACTTGCAAAAACTTGCTCACAAACGAACCACTTCTACAGTATCCCGATTTTTCGAAACCATTTAACTTAACGACAGATGCAAGCAACATCGCAATTGGTGCTGTGTTATCACAAGGTCCAGTTGGAAGCGATAAACCGATCGCCTATGCGTCTAGGACGTTAAATGAAACAGAGCTAAAATATTCCACTATCGAGAAAGAGATGCTAGCTATAGTATGGGCTACGAAGTATTTTCGCCCATATCTGTTTGGAAGAAAGTTCAAAATTCTCTCAGACCATCGCCCTCTCCAATGGCTCTTTTCTTTAAAGGATCCAAATTCAAAACTCGTCAGATGGCGCCTTAAGCTAGAAGAGTTTGATTACGAAGTCGTATACAAAAAGGGTAAATTAAATACAAACGCCGACGCTCTATCTAGAGTCGAAATAAACACCAACGAGACTCTTAAAATCCAAGATAGTGAACTAAAAGATAACGAAAAAGAATTCGATGAAATCTCCCTTTTCAACCATCCGGGATCAATATACGACCCAGTTGAAGACATAATAAACAACCCACTAGGCGAATTAAATGCAGAAGAACAAGATATCGTAAACGAGCTTCTTCGAAATGAAAAATCAAAAGAAGATAACAACATAGCAGACGACAATAGCGATATAACCAGACACACCGCTGAAGAGGACCCTATACTTGGTATACCCATAAGCGAACGAGCAATTAACCATTACAATAACCAAATTATCCTCAGACTCGTTAATTTCAACCCTGCTTCGCCAATTAAAGAAGAGATTTTTATTAACAAAAAACGATTTCACATACAAATTGGGAGAAACAATCTTGACAATGAAATCTTCAAATTTTTCAAAGACTTTATCGATCCCAAGAAGAAATACGCCTTGTTTTTCGAAGATGAAGAGCTCTACCCAATCCTTTGTAGGATTACAAGGGAAAAATTTAAGAACTCCGCATTCAGCTTAGTTAAATGCAATACAATTTTAGAAGATGTAAATTCCACCGAAAGACAAAAACAAATAATATTAGGATATCACGAAAGCAAGACGAATCACAGGGGAATAAATGAAGTAGAAGCAGAAATCCGAAAACTTTTCTACTGGCCAACTATAAAGAAGGACATAGAAGAGATTATAAGTTTATGTGAGATCTGCCAAGTTAGCAAGTATGATAGGAACCCACCAAAACCTAAGTTTATGCTAACCCCAACTCCAACTAAGCCTATGGAAATAATTCACCTAGATGTATTTCAAGCCAGCGGACAAAAATTCTTAACTATAGTTGATGCCTTTTCAAAGTACGGACAAGCCTACCCGATAGAAGGAGCAAATGCAATCAGTGTCCTAAATGCTCTCCTTGTGTTCATCACCCATCATGGACTTCCACACCTTATAGTGACAGACAGCGGAACCGAGTTAAAGAATGGTCTGATGCAAGAATTCGTCGATATACACAAGATCTCTATTCACTACACCACCCCGGATAGCCCGCAGTCCAACGGAATGATTGAAAGGTTTCACTCTACAATTCTTGAACACCTTAGAATTATTCGAGAGAAAAAGAAATCCTCAAATATAAAAGAACAGATGCTATATGCCATACTAGGGTACAACAACTCTATTCATTCAGTGACCCAACTTAAACCCATAGACGTTCTGAACGGCCATCTGGAAGCTAAAGATCCATTCGACATTGATATAAAAAAGACTCTGCTTAATAACTATACACAATGCCATCGAGATAAGACCAAAGAAATGTATAAGGAGATTAATAAGAAAATCCAGGGAATAAAAATCAAAAATATCGAAAAAAGAAACGAAAAACGAGATGTGCCAATAACATATAAACCCTTTTCAAAAGTATATTCCAAAAAAATAGTCAGAAGGAACAAACTCCTCCCACGATTTTCCCCAAAAGTCGTCCAAAACAATAATCCCGTCACCATCGAAACTGAAAAAGCAACAATACACAAAAAGAACATCAAACATAAACCACAAAATTTATTGCAGATGTACATTCAGCATGGGACAAGAAGTAAAAATGAAGAACTTACAAGACAACCCCGGAATACTACCTGTGAACCAGGGCCAAGCAAGAGTCCAAACAAGCACGCATGACTTTATACATTACCTACCACTTCAACCAATAGAAGAAGAAATTAAATCAGTAGAACAACAATACGAAGCCGTTACCACTGCGATTCAAAATGGGTTAAGCCACCCTTACTTCATTAGCTTACAAAACTTCGATCAAGCCCTGCGCTACCAACTGCAGAGCGTCAAAGAAAAATTTCGCTCCATTTCACCAGTCACCAGACCAAAAAGGGGACTTTTCAATGGCCTGGGAAGTATCATAAAAACCATATCCGGAAATCTCGATCAAGAAGACGCAAAATACTATAATAAAGCAATAGAAAAACTAAAAGAAAACGAACAAAATCTGACTTATCAAGTAAACCACCGCATCAGTCTAAATACAAGAATAATAGAAAAATTCAACGAATCAATATCACTCATCAGTCACAATCAGGAAATCGTCGCCTACGAGATCGAAACCATCAACTCCAGACTTAACAAATTGGCCTTCGACTACAACCACTATCTACAAACGAGAAACGTTTTAGATCAGCTAAACGTTATCCTCCAAATCATTCTTCAATTATTAAGTGACCTCGAAGAAGCAGTAACATTTGCTAAAATGAACATTCTTCATAATAGTCTTATTAAAGTAGAAGAAATTCAGTGGATAATGAAGTCAATCTTAAATATCCACCCGAAAGATCAACTGCTATATCCTAATGAAGAAGACTCTCATAAATATTACGACATCATCAACGTCGACGCCTACTTCGCCAACAACATTATTGTGTTTATCCTACATATCCCTATCTTTTTCCCAAGTTCATTTACATATTACCACTTATTTTCTATCCCAACACAGAATTTTTCAACTATTATTCCTCCTGCTCCCTATCTTCTTGTAAACATGGAACTATTCCAGTACAATGAGTTACCATGCAAGAAAATCGACCAAAACTATCTATGTCAAGAAAACCTTCTACAACAGAGAACAGGAAGCGAAGACTGCATTATCCAAATCCTTCAGATTGAAAACGAAGCAGCATCTTGTGAGAATATTCCCGTAACACTTAATAGCACAATAATCGAAGAAGTTTCAAACACTCACTATATTGGTATCTTTCCAACACTAACAAAAATTCATACTCGCTGCTCCACCTCGACAATAGCAGTCTTGCAGGGAACATATCTGATAGAAGTGCCCCCACGATGCGAATTCAGGACCAGCCAAGAGAGTTTCTCAAATTCCCAAACAACTGCCGCAACAATACCCTTAACACTACCCAAAATTAAGACTATCAATATCAAAGATGCCGTCAAACTGAAACCAGTAAAATTGGACAAAATCCACTTAGATGAGTTACACAAATTAATTAAAGAAGAAGAACATTTGGAACCCGTATCCATACAGGGATGGAATTCTGGAAATAATCATTATTGGATGACTCCTATCTACATCATCGTAACAATTCTTAGTTTTTTCACAGGTTACAAGATCTATTTGAAGAAGAAAAACGAAGCCACAACCACACAAAAACCAACCCATGATCAACCAGAGTCCAAAGTTTTGTTCGTCCCTTACAAAACTTCCCCAGGGGATGGACAAGTTATAAGTTGATGACCTGTAATATCCGATACCCGATTTCCTTTCAATGCAGCGGACTTCCCAATAGCAAATTCTGCAATTCAACAGGATGTTACACTCGAGGAACCAAACTTGCAATTCTGCAAGTCTGACGTTTCGATTCCATTTAATCATCAATAATTTTAGTATAAATAGTTGTAAATTTATAATATCAAATCAGTTCTAATTATTTAGTAACCATAGTGCATTTTTGTGTAAAGTTCAGTATAAAGTTTGTTAGTGTAAATTTTGAAAATAAAGTTTTTAAAAAGTGATTTTTGTGAGAAGAAAATATTTCTTACGCAAAAAGGATCAATAAGGCCACGAGTAGGAATGGTAACCGCAGACATGCATGTTTCTGGCTCATTAGCCGTCATCAGTGCGGCATAACCAAGTAGGGTATTGCACTTGGCTAGCAAAAGTGTTGGGTACTTGGGAGCAAAGGATGTTGGGGAAACATATGTAAAGAAACATAAAAACACAAAAACAACGAAAGCTCACACAGGAGTCCTATCGCCATTTTGTGCTATTAAATGTCAAACAATCTATTTCTATTTTTTTCCTTAAAAAAAAGAATAAACATTTTTAACTTTTTCACAGATCTCTTCAACACTCCCACATCGAATGGAATCTTTCCATAAACAACAACAACAACAATCCAAGTAGAGAAATCAGATCAGGAAAAAGATCAATTTGTGCTCGAGCTAGAAGAAGATATGGTTTTGTAAAAAGTCAAGCGAAATTATGTCGAAATGAAATGGAAATAATGCCACATGTTCAATCAGCGGCCATTTTGGCATCGGAAACATGTCGAAATATATTCAAATATCGTCGATGGAATTGTTCTTCGATTATTTTAGCGCCATATTTACCACCTGATTTAACTAGAGGTAAACAGTTTTTTTAATATTTTACGATTTTTGTCATTGTCAATTGTCATTGTCAATTGTCAATTGTCATTGTCAATTGTCAATTGTCAATTGTCAATTGTCAATTGTCAATTGTCAATTGTCAATTGTCATTGTCAATTGTCATTGTCAATTGTCAATTGTCATTGTCATTGTCAATTGTCATTGTCAATTGTCATTGTCAATTGTCAATTGTCAATTGTCAATTGTCATTGTCAATTGTCATTGTCAATTGTCATTGTCAATTGTCATTGTCAATTGTCATTGTCAATTGTCATTGTCAATTGTCATTGTCAATTGTCAATTGTCAATTGTCAATTGTCATTGTCAATTGTCAATTGTCAATTGTCATTGTCAATTGTCATTGTCAATTGTCATTGTCAATTGTCATTGTCAATTGTCAATTGTCATTGTCAATTGTCATTGTCAATTGTCATTGTCAATTGTCATTGTCAATTGTCATTGTCAATTGTCAATTGTCATTGTCATTGTCAATTGTCATTGTCAATTGTCAATTGTCAATTGTCAATTGTCAATTGTCATTGTCAATTGTCATTGTCAATTGTCATTGTCAATTGTCATTGTCAATTGTCATTGTCAATTGTCATTGTCAATTGTCATTGTCAATTGTCATTGTCAATTGTCATTGTCAATTGTCATTGTCAATTGTCATTGTCAATTGTCATTGTCAATTGTCATTGTCAATTGTCATTGTCAATTGTCATTGTCAATTGTCATTGTCAATTGTCATTGTCAATTGTCATTGTCAATTGTCATTGTCAATTGTCATTGTCAATTGTCATTGTCAATTGTCATTGTCAATTGTCATTGTCATTTGTCATGTGTCAATTGTCATGTGTCAATTGTCAATTGTCATTGTCAATTGTCATGTGTCAATTGTCATGTGTCAATTGTCATGTGTCAATTGTCATGTGTCAATTGTCATGTGTCAATTGTCATGTGTCAATTGTCATGTGTCAATTGTCATGTGTCAATTGTCATGTGTCAATTGTCATGTGTCAATTGTCATGTGTCAATTGTCATGTGTCAATTGTCATGTGTCAATTGTCATGTGTCAATTGTCATGTGTCAATTGTAATAATATGTCAATTGTGAATTGTCATTTTACATACAAATGTCAAAATAGGCTGTCAAAGTCAAAATCTCGTTTCAAATGTCAAGAATTCATGTCAAATGTCAAAAATTAACGACGAATGATTTGACTTAAAAATTGCAATTTTAAACTCAAATGTCATAAAGATCATGTAAAATTTCACTTGAACATTGGTTCACAAAATCGAGTATATCTCGAAAACTATTTTATATTTTTGGAAAATTCGAAAAACCTGTTAATACAGACAGTTTTTCACACATTTATACAAATTTTGATTAAAATTTGTCAAACAGTTTTTGAGAAAATTTCATGTGAATCCCCCGAAGAGTTTTTCGATTTTTTTTTAGGAAACACGCGAACATTGGTTCACAAAATCGAGTATATCTCGAAAACTATTTTATATTTTTGAAAAATTTGAAAAACCCATTCATACAGACAGTTTTTTACACATTTGTACAAATTTTGATTAAAATCTGTCAAATAGTTTTTGAGAAAATTTTATGTGAATCCCCCGAAGAGTTTTTCGATTTTTTTTTTAGGAAACACGCGAACATTGGTTCACAAAATCGAGTATATCTCGAAAACTATTTATTATTTTTGAAAAATTCAAAAAGGCTATTATTAAGGATACTTTTTTACACATTTGTGCAAAATTTTATAAAAATGTGTTAAATAGTTTTCGAGAAAATTCCATGTGAATCACACGAATCACGTTTTACAAAACATCCGAACATTGGTTCACAAAATCAAGTATATCTCGAAAACTATACTATATTTTTAAAAAATTCGAAAAGCTTATTAATAAGGACAGTTTTTTACACATTTATGTAAAATTTTATTAAAATCTGTTAAATAGTTTTCGAGAAAATTCCATGTGAATCACACGAAGAGTTCTTCAATTTTTTTTTAGAAAACGCCCGAACATTGGTTCACAAAAACAAGTATATCTCAAAAACTATTTATTACTTTTAAAAAATTCAAAAAGGCTATTATTAAGGATACTTTTTTACACATTTGTGCAAAATTTTATTAAAATCTGTCAGAAAGTTTTCGAGAAAATTCCATGTGAATCACATTTAAAAAAAAAAAAAGTTATAATCAAAAGAAAATCGTAATACTTAATTAGAAACTTTAGATATTGCGATACACACATCCCGTTTAAAAAAAAAAAAGTATAAAGTTTTTCCCGTTTTCCGAGCACGTTTTCTACCGGATTTCTCTTCTTCTTCTTCTTCTTCTTTTTCGTTTTTCCTAAGGTAACTTTTCTCATCGTCATTGATATGAAAATAAAAGTATATTGTCTGAGAAGATTAGGAAGTTTTTCGTTGAAAATTGATCCAACTCCGACAAAAGGCACTTTTTGCTATTGACTTTCCGTTTGTTCATTAGAAAATTTCGTGTGCGGAATACACATTCGTAAAATCGTATGCAATCACAGTGACGTGCAAACTAGATTTTTTGTATTTACTATTTTAGAATCGATTTTCTCATAAACTAATCGAATGATTTTTATAATATTTGGTATAAATGTGTAGAAATGTGTCTTGGTTAAAAATGTTTTTGAATTTTGGAAAAATATGAAATAGTTTTCGAGATATACTCGTTTTTGTAAATCAATGTTCGGGTGTTTCCTAAAAAAAATCGAAAAACTCTTCCTGTGATTCACATGGAATTTTCTCGAAAACTATTTGACACATTTTGATAAAATTTTGTATAAATGTGTATAAAAGTATCCTTAATAATAGCCTTTTTGAATTTTTGAAAAATATAAAATAGTTTCTGAGATATATTCGTTTTTGTAAATCAATGTTCGGGTGTTTCCTAAAAAAATCGAAAAACTCTTCCTGTGATTCACATGGAATTTTCTCGAAAACTATTTGACACATTTTGATAAAATTTTGTATAAATGTGTAAAAAAGTATTCTTAATAATAGCCTTTTTGAATTTTCCAAAAATAACAAATATTTTTCGAGATATATTCGTTTTTGTAAATCAATGTTTGGGTGTTTCCTAAAAAAAATCGAAAAACTCTTCGTGTGATTCACATAAAATTTTCTCGAAAACTATTTGACACATTTTAATAAAATTTTGTATAAATGTGTAAAAAAGTATTCTTAATAATAGCCTTTTTGAATTTTTAAAAAATAACAAATATTTTTCAAGATATATTCGTTTTTGTAGATCAATGTTCGGGTGTTTCCCAAAAAAATTCGAAAAACTCTTCGTGTGATTCACATGGAATTTTCTCGAAAACTATTCGACAGATTTTGATAAAATTTTGTATGAATGTGTAAAAAAGTATTCTTAATAATAGCCTTTTTGAATTTTCAAAAAATGACAAATATTTTTCAAGATATATTCGTTTTTGTAAATCAATGTTCGGGTGTTTCCTAAAAAAATTCGAAAAACTCTTCGTGTGATTCACATGGAATTTTCTCGAAAACTATTTGACACATTTTGATAAAATTTTGTATAAATGTGTAAGAAAGTATTCTTAATAATAGCCTTTTTAAATTTTCCAAAAATAACAAATATTTTTCGAGACACATTCGTTTTTGTAAATCAATGTTCGGGTGTTTCCTAAAAAAATTGAAAAACTTTTCGTGTGATTCACATGAAATTTTCTCGAAAACTATTTGACACACTTTGATAAAATTTTGTAAAAATGTGTAAAAAAGTATTCTTAATAATAGCCTTTTGAATTTTCCAAAAATAACAAATATTTTTCGAGATATATTCGTTTTTGTAAATCAATGTTCGGGTGTTTCCTAAAAAAAATCGAAAAACTCTTCGTGTGATTCACATGGAATTTTCTCGAAAACTATTTGACACATTTTGATAAAATTTTGTATAAATATGTATAAAAGTATTCTTAATAATAGCCTTTTTGAATTTTCCAAAAATAACAAATATTTTTCGAGATATATTCGTTTTTGTAAATCAATGTTCGGGTGTTTCCTAAAAAAATCGAAAAACTCTTCGTGTGATTCACATGGAATTTTCTCGAAAACTATTTAACACATTTTGATAAAATTTTGCACAAATGTGTAAAAAAGTATTCTTAATAATAGCCTTTTTGAATTTTCTAAAAATAACAAATATTTTTGGAGATATATTCGTTTTTGTAAATCAATGTTCGGGTGTTTCCTAAAAAAATCGAAAAACTCTTCGTGTGATTCACATGGAATTTTCTCGAAAACTATTTGACACATTTTGATAAAATTTTGTATAAATGTGTATAAAAGCATTCTTAATAATAGCCTTTTTGAATTTTTAAAAAATAATAAATAGTTTTCGAGATATACTCGATTTTGTAAACCAATGTTCGCGTGTTTCCTAAAAAAAATCGAAAAACTCTTCGGGAATTCACATGAAATTTTCTCGAAAACTATTTGACACATTTTGATAAAATTTTGTAGAAATGTGTATAAAAGTATACTTAATAATAGCCTTTTTGAATTTTTTAAAAATAACAAATATTTTTCGAGATATATTCGTTTTTGTAAATCAATGTTCGGGTGTTTCCTAAAAAAAATCGAAAAACTCTTCGTGTGATTCACATGGAATTTTCTCGAAAACTATTTGACACATTTTGATAAAATTTTGTATAAATATGTATAAAAGTATTCTTAATAATAGCCTTTTTGAATTTTCCAAAAATAACAAATATTTTTCGAGATATATTCGTTTTTGTAAATCAATGTTCGGGTGTTTCCTAAAAAAATCGAAAAACTCTTCGTGTGATTCACATGAAATTTTCTCGAAAACTATTTGACACATTTTGATAAAATTTTGTATGAATGTGTAAAAAAGTATTCTTAATAATAGCCTTTTTGAATTTTCCAAAAATAACAAATATTTTTCGAGATATATTCGTTTTTGTAAATCAATGTTCGGGTGTTTCCTAAAAAAAATCGAAAAACTCTTCGTGTGATTCACATGGAATTTTCTCAAAAACTACTTGTCATATGTCAATTGTCAAATGTCAATTGTTATTTGTCAAATTTCAATTGTCAAATGTCAATTGTCAAATGTCAAATGTCAATTGTCAAATGTCAATTGTCAAATGTCAATTGTCAAATGTCAATTGTCAATTGTCAAATGTCAAATGTCAAATGTCAAATGTTAATTGTCAAATGTCAATTGTCAAATGTCAATTGTCAAATGTCAATTGTCAAATGTCAATTGTCAAATGTCAATTGTCAATTGTCAAATGTCAATTGTCAAATGTAAATTGTCAAATGTCAATTGTCAATTGTCAAATGTTAATTGTCAAATGTCAATTGTCAAATGTCAATTGTCAAATGTCAATTG
The DNA here is from genome assembly GCA_964028335.1 of Altica lythri. Taxonomy (NCBI): domain Eukaryota; kingdom Metazoa; phylum Arthropoda; class Insecta; order Coleoptera; family Chrysomelidae; genus Altica; species Altica lythri. The sequence continues at coordinate 16,024,789 of OZ034811.1, read as the reverse complement.
TCAAATGTCAATTGTCAATTGTCAAATGCCAATTGTCAATTATCAAATGTCAATTATCAAATGTCAATTGACAAATGTCAATCGTCAAATGTCAATTGTCAATGTCAATTATCAATTGTCAAATGTCAATTGTCAATAGTCAAATGTCAATTGTCAATTGTCAATTGTCAATTGTCAAATTTCAATAGTCAAATGTCAATTGTCAAATTTCAATTGTCATATGACATTTTGATAGCAATTTTGATTTTTTTTTCACAGCCACCCGAGAACAAGCGTACGTTTACGCAATAAGTTCAGCAGCCCTTACATACACAATGGCTCGAGCATGTTCGAGTGGCGCCCTCTATCACTGCACATGTGCAACTAAATCGAGAAATCTATCATTAACAGATGATGAAGAATTTCAATGGGGCGGTTGTGGGGATAATGTCGATTGGGGTGCGCAATTTACAAAAAAATTCATTGATAACGTTGAGAAGAATACGTTGGAAAAATGGAAAAAAAATTTAAAAATTATTGTTGGTTTGGAAAATAATAATGCAGCAGCTGCAGCTGTTAATTTACATAATAATCGAGTTGGAAGAAAGGTAAGTCACAGTAAAATTTGTAATTCCCTCGTAACTTTTTTATTTATTAACGTATAAAAAGTTATAACCTATTAAAAGAAAGGAAATTTTCTCAAAAAACCAAAAATCCAATTAGTTTTATCATATCTTTTATGGTTTTCAATATACGGGGGAATTACAAAATTTTTGTTAAAATTTGTAATTCCCTCGTAACTTTTTTATTTATTAACGTACAAAAAGTTATAACCTATCAAAAGAAAGAAAATTTTCTCACAAAACCAAAAATCCAATTAGTTTTATCATATCTTTTATAGTTTTTAATATACGGGGGAATTACAAAATTTTTGTTAAAATTTGTAATTCCCTCGTATATAGAAAACTAAAAAAGTTATAAATTAAATAGTTACACTTTTAAATTTGTGAGAAAATTTCCTATCTTTTGATAGGTTATAACTTTTTGTACGTTAACAAATAAAAAAGTTATCGAACTTTTTTTTTTAGGTTATAATTGAAAATTTAAGAATTCAATGTAAATGTCATGGAGTTTCTGGTTCTTGTAATATAAAAACTTGTTGGAAATCACTTCCAACGATGTTCGAAATTGGTATTAAACTAATGGAAAAATATACAAATGCTTATGAAATTTCCACAAATATAATCAAACAAATTATATCGAATAATTTAGATAAGAAAATGAAAAATATTGTAAATTCACATTTATTGGTTTTTATATCGAAATCGCCCGATTATTGTACGAAAGATGAAACATTAGGAAGCTTTGGAACAGTTGGAAGGTAAGAAATTTGACATTAGTAATGTCATCTGTGATTTTTTATGTAAACTGTCACTTAATTGTGTTATCTTATTAACTGTTAGTTATTATTCTTTCGTATTATTTACTTATTTGTTAATTGTCATTTTTGTCATCTGTCACTTGTCATCTTTTACTTGTCGGTTGATATATAAAAATTGAATACAAATTTTCTTTAGGCAATGTAATGTTTCTTCGAGTGGTCCAGAAAGTTGCAGACAATTATGTTGTGGACGAGGCTATCGAACAGTAGTTGATGAAAAAATCGAAAGATGTCAATGTAAATTTTATAATTGTTGTTATGTTAAATGTAAAATTTGTCGAACAAAAACACAAATATTTGAATGTTTATAAGAAAAACTATCTATTAATTAATTAAACTTGTAAATAAATAAAAACTTATATCGTAAGATTAAAATTTAAATCCACTTACCTTGTCAACTAACAATACACTTTCTATTGAGTTATTACGTTCAAAACTTCAAAGTTAATGAAAATAACCAATTATAACATAATTAATGCATTAAATAAGTAAGTTAATGTCAAATAAAGCGACACTCGAGCTATTTTTTATCGTTAAATTTCATTTATAACGCCTAAATTAACGTTAAACTTGTGCACTAACCACGAACTCACACAACTGTCATTAAACTACAATTGTCACTTTCTATTGTGTTATTGCGTTATAGAAATATCCTATTATACTCTAATTAATGTAAATTAGACTAAAAAACCGATACTAGAGCTATTAATTACTGTTTAATGCCATTTCTAATACAAATAATCAACTTAACACTTAAATAAACGTTTTCTTATATTATTTGACAGTATTGACACTATTTACCCCAATCTGTCAAAGTCTTATCAAATTAATCAAATAAACACACTTTTCCTAAACTAACTTTTAGATTATTAAAAATGTCAACGAAAATTGAGAACAAACTACTTTCCAATCAAAAATTTATATCGTAAGATTAAAATTTAAATCTACTTACCTTGTCAACTAACAATACACTAATATGGCCTCTTTTTATTGAGTTATTACGTTATTAACTTCAAAGTTAAATGAAATATCCAATTATAACATAATTAATGCATTAAAAATGTGAGTTAAACTCAAAAAAACAAAACTTGAACTAAAGCCATTTATAAAGCCTAAATTAACGTTAAACTTGTGCACTAATCACGAACTCACTCATCATTACACTAAAATCTTCTTTTTCAATTGTGTTATTAAAATAGCTAATTATACCCTAATTAATGTAAATTAGACTAAAAAAACCGATACTAGAGCTATAGTTCACTATTTAATGACATTTGTAATAAACAAAAGTCTAACTAAACGTGAATTTGTGTATTTTTGTATTAGTAAAATAATAATTTGACAGTTGGTAACACTGTTTCCCCCAATCTGTCAATGTCTGTTTACAATTTAGTTAGATTTTAGATTGGCATGTAAACAATTTGTGCTGCAATAAAGACAAGTTTATTAAGGTGTGGTTGTTTTGTGTATAAAAAAAACATTAAAAATGATCAAATCTAACATTATAATCTCATATTTTAATCAAAATCAAGTGTGTGTTAAGTGATTTTTACTAATTGTGTATATTTATTTGTATTATGTATCGGAATTTGTATAAATGTCATAAAATTGAGGTTATGCTCTAGTGATTATTTAGACTATTAGGAAAAAAAACAGTTTTTTCGTGTTTTCGCGTTGAAATGAGCAATTGGGCGGCTAGAATGCACAGGCGAGCGGCCACTTTTGGTAATGTTGTGACTTCTTGTGGACATCCAACGGCAGCTTTTCCGAGGAGATTGGAAAAAGTGAAATTTGGCGTTCCGCTTGAAGAAGTTTGTAAAAATGATATTCCGGGACCACTTTTGGTATGTAAATTATAAAAAAATTTATTTATTGGTATAAAATTGTAGTTTAAAGTGTCATTTTTTCGGTGACCTAATTATGTACATAAATTTGAGGTTAGATTATTCATTTTTATCATTTAATACTCATTAAGTTGTGTAAATAAGATTATTATGATTATTATCTGTTATTGTATTTAAATTTTATGTGAAAAATTTAAACAATTGTTTTGGAGATTATAAAAAATGATATAAAATTGTTGAAATCCTTTTTAAAAAAATGTTAAATATTGTAGAAATTATATAAAATCGTGAATATTTATAAAATATCTTAAATATCGTTGATAAATATAAAAAATCGTAAAATCTATTGAAAATTGTTTATGATTGATATTTGATATTTATACCAACTTTGATATTAGATATTTTGTTACATTTATGACATTTGAGGTTCCAGTTTTTGACATTTTACATTTCTGACAGTTAACTAATTTGACATGTGACAATTTTGACATAGTAATTCTTGACATTTTGATTAAATTTTCTATAAAATTTTTCAGGTACTAATATTAAAATTGAACAAAGAAGCCCCATATCGAAGAGATGTTTTTCGAGCACCAGGTCATCAAGGAGCCATGAAGAAGCTTATTCATTTTTTACAAACTGGTCGATTAGTAAATATGGATAATTTTAGTGTTCATACAATTGCGAGTGTTTTAAAAAAATTCCTAAGAAAAGTACCAGGTGGCGTTTTCGGAAGAGATATTGAAAAGAAATTTTTTCAAATAATTGAAATTGTCGATTTTCGAACGCAACAAGAGGAAATTAATAAGTAAGATTTTCTTTTTTTTTTCTCACACTTGACATTTCTAACTTGATCAATCTGACATTTGACATTTCTGACAGTTAACCTCTTTGACATTTGTCGATTTGTACATTTGACAGTTTTGACAGACACTTTTTGTCATTTGTGAATTTGACATTTAAGTTCGATTTTCGACCACATCAAGAGGAAATTATTAATTTTTTTCAATTTTTTTAGTGTTATCACATCTTTACCAATACACACTCAACGACTTCTTGTTCTTCTTTTTGGTACTTTTCGTGTAATTGCGTCAAATAGTGCAAAAGCCGGTACTGGAATGAGTAGTGAAGCTCTAGGAGTGAGTGTGGCCCCCAGTTTTTTTCATTCTTGTGTCAGCGATGGAAAAACCGCTCGAATGGAAGATGTTAATAAATTCAAGGTAAGAGTTCAGTTTTTGACGTTTCTGACAATTTTGACAGCTGACAGATAAATTTTGACAGTCGCGGCAATATATAGTGCTGACAACTTTGACATCTGACAGATAATTTTTAACAGTTGGTGTTTCTGACAATTTTGACAGCTGACAGATAATTTTTGACAGTTGATATTTCTGTCAATTTTGACACCTGACAGATAATTTTTGACAGTTGTGTCAGTTGATGTTTTTAACACTTTTGACAGTTGATGTTTCTGACATATTTGACATTTGTGACATTTGACGTATAACAATTGACATTTTGAAATTTCTTTGATTTGATTGATTTCTTTTTTTTTTTTTGTAGGTTGCATCACGTGTAATGAAACATTTAATTGAAGAATTTGCAAGTTGTAATTTATTTGGTCGAGAAAATTATGAATATTACGCTCGAGTTACAGGAAGAGTTCTTCGTGTTCAAGGCGAATGGATTTGTTCTTTTCAATATCCTCCACCACCACCAACAAATACCAATTTTACCAATGAGTATACGGCTTTAGAACGATATTTACTTGGTAAGTAAAACTAACTTTATCTGATTTTCTTTTTTTTTTTTTTTTTTTTTTTTTTTTCTAACAACGTTAACTTATCTTTTTGATATATTTTGTGGATTTGTTGCAATTTTTTACACTTTCTTTCATTTTTCGATATTCTTTAGGTGAACTATAAACTTCATACCTATGTCAAATTTCAAATGTCAAATTTCATCTTTCAAATGTTACATGTCAGGTTTCAACTTTCAAATGTCAAATTTCAACATTCAAATGTCAAATTTCAACCGTTAAATGTCAAATTTCAACTTTCAAATGTCAACTGACAAACGTCAACTTTTAAATGTCAAATTTCAACTTTCAAATGTCAACTGACAAATGTCAACTTTTAAATGTCAAATTTCAACTTTCAAATGTCAACTGACAAATGTCAACTTTTAAATGTCAAATTTCAAATGTCAACTGACAAATGTCAACTGACAAATGTCAACTTTTAAATGTCAAATTTCAACTTTCAAATGTCAACTGACAAATGTCAACTTTTAAATGTCAAATTTCAACTTTCAAATGTCAACTGACAAATGTCAACTTTTAAATGTCAAATTTCAACTTTTAAATGTCAACTGACAAATGTCAACTTTTAAATGCCAAATTTCAACTTTCAAATGTCAAATTTCAACTTTCAAATGTCAACTGACAAATGTCAACTTTTAAATGTCAAATTTCAACTTTCAAATGTCAACTGACAAATGTCAACTGACAAATGTCAACTGACAAATGTCAACTGACAAATGTCAACTTTTAAATGTCAAATTTCAACTTTCAAATGTCAACTGACAAATGTCAACTTTTAAATGTCAAATTTCAACTTTCAAATGTCAACTGACAAATGTCAACTTTTAAATTTCAAATTTCAAATGTCAACTTTTAAATGTCAAATTTCAACTTTCAAATGTCAACTGACAAATGTCAACTTTTAAATGTCAAATTTCAACTTTCAAATGTCAACTGACAAATGTCAACTTTTAAATGTCAAATTTCAACTTTCAAATGTCAACTGACAAATGTCAACTTTTAAATGTCAAATTTCAACTTTCAAATGTCAACTGACAAATGTCAACTTTTAAATGTCAAATTTCAACTTTCAAATGTCAACTGACAAATGTCAACTTTTAAATGTCAAATTTCAACTTTCAAATGTCAACTGACAAATGTCAACTTTTAAATGTCAAATTTCAACTTTCAAATGTCAACTGACAAATGTCAACTTTTAAATGTCAAATTTCAAATGTCAACTGACAAATGTCAACTTTTAAATGTCAAATTTCAACTTTCAAATGTCAACTGACAAATGTCAACTTTTAAATGTCAAATTTCAACTTTCAAATGTCAACTGACAAATGTCAACTTTTAAATGTCAAATTTCAACTTTCAAATGTCAACTGACAAATGTCAACTTTTAAATGTCAAATTTCAAATGTCAACTGACAAATGTCAACTTTTAAATGTCAAATTTCAACTTTCAAATGTCAACTGACAAATGTCAACTTTTAAATGTCAAATTTCAACTTTCAAATGTCAACTGACAAATGTCAACTTTTAAATGTCAAATTTCAACTTTCAAATGTCAACTTTTAAATGTCAAATTTCAACTTTCAAATGTCAACTGACAAATGTCAACTTTTAAATGTCAAATTTCAACTCTCAAATGTCAACTGTCATTTATGATATTTGTTCCAATTTGACATTTCTGACATTTGACTTTTCTTGTATTTGACATTTTGCATTTTTAACATTTCTGATGTTTCTGACATGTGACGTTTATGACATTTCTGGTGTTTGATATTTCTGAAATTTGACACTTTTGATATTTAAATTTTCGCTCTGACATTTAACAATTTTGACATTTCACATTTGTGACATTTCTTATAAATGAAATTGATGACATTTTTGTGGTGATGGGTTAAAATAATTCAAATTTTATATTTGTTTTTTGTTTTTATAATTTGTTTTATAATTTTTTGATATATTTTAAAGGGCAATTGAAACTGGGTAAAAAAACATGGCTTCAATGCGAAAATTATGATCATTGGAACAGTAATTTCAATTTGGAAAATAACGATGATGATGATGTTGTTGATGATGATGATTTTATTCATTCCAATAATACTTTTTAATTCAATTAATTAATTAATTAATTATTATCAATTAATTAATTATAATTACCTTACATTTTTTTTGTACGTATAGTTTCGTTTAACGTTAATTTTTCCTCTTACACTTTTTGCCGACAAAAAGGAAATCTTCTGTCGGTATTTTTTGTCAGCATTCTTCGTCATTATTTCATTTTTTCTCATTTACACATCATGCCGACAAAAAAATCTTGTCGGCATTTTTTGTCATTATGAATTTTCTATTGCATGAGTCCATTGTCGGCATTATTTGTCATTTTTCCTTTTTTGTCGGTATTTTTTGTCATTTTTTCTTTTCATTTATAAATCTTGTCGGCATTTTTGGTCTTTTTTGCATACACTTCATACCGACAAAGGAAATCTGTCGGCATTTTTTGTCGTTATAAATCCTTTGTCGGCAATCTTTGTCAATCTTCCTTTTTTTGCATTTACATTTTAAGTCGAGAAAAAATGTCGACAGAAAATACCGACAAAGGAAATCTTTTGTCTTCATGAATTCTTTGTCGGCAATATTTGTCATTTTTTCTTTTTTTTTGCATCTACACTTTATTTCGTCACAGGAAATCTGTCGGCATATTTTGTCGTTATAAATCCTTTGTCGGCGATCTTTGTCAAGCTTCATTTTTTTGCATTTACACCTTAAATCGAAGAAGAATGTTGACAAAAACTACCGACAAAGGATATCTTTTGTCTTCGTGAATTCTTTGTCGGCAATATTTGTCATATTTTCTTTTTTTGCATTTACACTTTAGGAAATCTGTCGGCATTTTTTGTCGTTATAAATCCTTTGTCGGCAATCTTTGTCATTCTTCCTTTTTTGCATTTACATTTTCAGTCGAGAAAGAATGTCGACAAAAAATACCGACAAAGGAAATCTTCTGTCGGCATTTTTTGTCGGCATGAAATGGAAATAAAAAAAATAACTTTGAACGAAACTATAATTTATTTCCAGTATTTTTTCACTTTATTGTTACTTAACACTCTGTGATATAATTAAGTATTTTTTTTTTGTTTGTTTGTTTTTTTGTAGATAATAAATTGAGTCATATTTTTTAAAAAATTTTGTTTAATTTTGTGTTTGTTTTCTTCTTAATTTGCTAAACTTTTTAAACACGCAAATTTTGCAATGTTTTTTGTGAAAAATGTGAATAAAAAAAAATAAACTCTTTTATTTGAAGATTATGAAGATTTGCATATGAAATTTAGGTGAGTTATTTTAAATGAATTAATGAGAAAAAACTGGGTGGAGGGGTAGTTCATTTGCATAAAATAAAATTTTCATTTAAAATTGCTTTTTAACGTCATTTTTTGCATGTTGGCTTTTTTTAATATCATTTTCGATTTGTGACATTTGACATTCAGACTTTTGTCATTTCTGACCGTTGACATTTCCGACATTTTACATTTGACAGTTGCTTTGACATTTCTGTCATTTGATTTTTCTCATATTTGACATTTGAAATTTCTTGCATATGACATTTCTGGCAATTGACACAATTGGCAATTCTGACATTTGAAGGAAATCTGTCGGCTTGTTTTGTCGTTATAAATCCTTTGTTGGCAATCTTTGTCAATTTTGCATTTACATTTCAAGAATAAATGTTACAAAAAATACCGACAAAGGAAATCTTCTGTCGGCATTTTTTGTCTTCATAAATCCTTTGTCGGCATTCTTTGTCATTTTATCTTTTTTTTGCATTTATACTTTATACCGTCACAGGAAATCTGTTGGCATCTTTTGTCGTCATAAATCCTTTGTCGGCAATCTTTGTCAATATTGCATTTACATTTTAAGTTAAGAAAGTATGTCGACAAAAAATACCGACAGAGGAAATCTTCTGTCGGCATTTTTTGTCTTCATGAATCCTTTGTCGGCATTCTTTGTCATTTTTCTTTTTTTTTGCATTTACACTTTATTCCGTCACAGGAAATCTGTCGGCATGTTTTGTCGTTATAAATCCTTTGTCGGCAATCTTTGTCAATCTTCCTTTTTTTGCATTTATATACATTTTTTTGTACGTATAGTTTCGTTTAACGTTAATTTTTCCTCTTACATTTTTTGCCGACAAAAAGTAAAACTTCTGCCGGTATTTTTTGTCATTTTTCCTTTTTTTGTCGGCATTCTTCGTCATTATTTCATTAAATCACATTTACACATCATGCCGACAAAAAAATATTGTCGGCATTTTTTGTCATTATGAATTTTCTGTTGCATGAGTCCCTTGTCGGCATTCTTTGTCATTTTTTCTTTTCATTTATACATCATGTCGACATAGCAAGTCTTGTCGGTATTTTTTGTCTTTTTTGCATACACTTCATACCGACAAAGGAAATCTGTCGGCATTTTTTGTCGTTATAAATCCTTTGTTGGTAATCTTTGTCAATCTTTCTTTTTTGACATTTACACTTTCAGTCGAGAAAGTATGTCGACAAAAAATACCGACAAAGGAAATCTTCTGTCGGCATTTTTTGTCTTCATAAATCCTTTGTCGGCATTCTTTGTCATTTTATCTTTTTTTTTGCATTTATACTTTATTCCGTCACAGGACATCTGTCGGCATTTTTTGTCGTTATAAATCCTTTGTCGGCAATCTTTGTCAATCTTCCTTTTTTTTGCATTTATATACATTTTTTTGTACGTATAGTTTCGTTTAACGTTAATTTTTCCTCTTACATTTTTTGCCGACAAAAAGTAAAACTTCTGCCGGTATTTTTTGTCATTTTTCCTTTTTTTGTCGGCATTCTTCGTCATTATTTTATTTAATCTCATTTACACATCATGCCGACAAAAAAATATTGTCGGCATTTTTTGTCATTATGAATTTTCTGTTGCATGAGTCCCTTGTCGGCATTCTATGTCATTTTTCCTTTTTTGTCGGCATTCTTTGTCATTTTTTCTTTTTATTTATACATCATGTCGACATAGAAAGTCTTGTCGGTATTTTTTTGTCTTTTTTGCATACACTTCGTACCGACAAAGGAAATCTGTCGGCATTTTTTGTCTTCATAAATCCTTTGTCGGCAATCTTTGTCATTTTTTCTTTTTTTGCATTTACACTTTTAGTCGAGAAAGTATGTCGACAAAAAAATACCGACAAAGGAAATCTTCTGTCGGCATTTTTTGTCTTCATAAATCCTTTGTCGGCATTCTTTGTCATTTTATCTTTTTTTTTGCATTTATACTTTATTCCATTACAGGAAATCTGTCGGCATTTTTTGTCGTTATAAATCCTTTGTCGGCAATCTTTGTCAATCTTCCTTTTTTTGCATTTACACTTTAAGTCAAGAAAGTATGTCGACAAAAAATACCGACAAAGGAAATCTTCTGTCGGCATTTTTTGTCTTCATGAATCCTTTGTCGGCATTCTTTGTCATTTCTTCTTTTTTTTTTGCATTTACACTTTATTCCGTCACAGAAAATCTGTCGGCATGTTTTGTCGTTATAAATCCTTTGTCGGCAATCTTTGTCAATCTTCCTTTTTTTGCATTTATATACATTTTATGTACGTATAGTTTCGTTTGACGTTAATTTTTCCTCTTACACTTTTTGCCGACAAAAAGTAAAACTTCTGCCGGTATTTTTTGTCATTTTTCCTTTTTTTGTCGGCATTTTTCGTCATTATTTCATTTAATCTCATTTACACATCATGCCGACAAAAAAATATTGTCGGCATTTTTTGTCATTTGAATTGTCTGTTGCATGAGTCCCTTGTCGGCATTCTTTGTCATTTTTCCTTTTTTGTCGGCATTCTTTGTCATTTTTTCTTTTCATTTATACATCATGTCGACATAGCATGTCTTGTCGGTATTTTTTGTCTTTTTTGCATACACTTCGTACCGACAAAGGAAATCTGTCGGCATTTTTTGTCGTCATAAATACTTTATGGCAATCTTTGTCTATCTTCCTTTTTTTGCATTTACACTTTTAGTCGAGAAAGTATGTCGACAAAAAATACCGACAACGGAAATCTTCTGTCGGCATTCTTTGTCAATTTTTCTTTTTTTTTGCATTTACACTTTATTCCGTCACAGAAAATCTGTCGGCATGTTTTGTCGTTATAAATCCTTTGTTGGCAATCTTTGTCAATTTTGCATTTACATTTTAAGTCAAGAAAGTATGTCGACAAAAAATACCGACAAAGGAAATGTTCTGTCGGCATTTTTTGTCTTCATCAATCCTTTGTCGGCATTCTTTGTTATTTTTTCTTTTTTTTGCATTTACACTTTATTCCGTCAAAGGAAATCTGTCGGCATTTTTTGTCGTTGTAAATCCTTTGTCGGCAATCTTTGTCATTCTTCCTTTTTTCCATTTACACTTTTAAGTCGAGAAAGAATGTCGACAAAAAATACCGACAAAGGAAATCTTCTGTCGGCATTTTTTGTCTTTATGAATCTTTTGACAGTTGCTTTGACGTTTTACATTTGGCATGTTTGACATTTCTGTCAGTTGATTTTTCTCATATTTGACATTTGAAATTTCTGGCATATGACATTTCTGGCAATTGACACAATTGGCAATTTTGACATTTGACATTTTTTCACTATTAATTAAGAGATATATATAATTCCATTTCTTTCGGGTAAAATTCATATTATTAAAAGAAGCTATACTCCGCTTTATTCCCATGACTCATTTTTTATTTATTGTTTTCTCATTTCTATCTTTTTTTCAGCAATGTCACAAGTTGAAGAATGTCAATCAACGCCAACTTTATTAGAAGCCGGAATTCAGCCACAAGTCAGTCTGACATCGTTAGGAATCATAGTTGGCCATGAATTACTCGAGTCGTGTACGAGATTGTCGGTTTCACTCGAGCAAAATGGTCTATTTCAGGTAAAAAAAAAATTATCCGTTATTCAATTTAAAATGAAAATTGTCGTATACGTGCGCGCGTATTTTTCTATATAATGCGTTATTTACCTTAAAAAAACACCAAATTTTTGATATTTAACCATTTTTGGTATTGACATTTGACAGTTTTGACATTTTGGACATTTCTGGCATTTGACATTTTTGGCATTTCATATTTATGACATTTGACGTTTCTGGCATTTGACATTTATAACATGTGACGTTTTTGACATTTATGACATTTTTCATTTTGACATTTATAACATGTGACGTTTTTGGCATTTGACATTTCTGTGTTATTTGACATTTATGACATTTGTTTTTTTTTTTTTTTTTAGAATAAAACTTCCCGATCACTCAGTACGAGTCAATCATCGAGATTGAGTCAAAATCATTCAGGACTCAAAATGACATTAGAAGAATTGAAAGCTGTCAATAAATATGCAGAAAGTACAAGAAGTTTAAGTTATTTATTACAAGTAAGTTTTATTTTTCACATTTACAACAAAAATCCCTTTTTTCTAACACTTTTGGGCTTTATAATCCATTAAAAAGTAAAAATTCCCGTTTTTCTAACACTCTTGGGCCTTAAAAAGCATTAAAAAGTAAAAAAATCCCGTTTTTCTAACACTCTTAGGTCTCATAACGTAAAAATCCCGTTTTTCTAACACTCTTGGGCTTTAAAAAGCATTTAAAACTAAAAAATCCTGTTTTTCTAACACTCTTGGTTGTTAAACTTCTTCTGTCAACATTATTACGAAATTTGACATAATCAAATGACATTTTTGACATATCTAAATGTCATTTTTTTTAGGTACACGAACGTCAAACAGAACGAATGAAAACCCGATCTCAATGGTTTCTAGGTTCGCCGGTAGATTGCGCTAGTTGTCGTAATTCATTAGAATTTCCATTAAACGAAATGGACGTTTCGGCATTAACAAATGCATTTTTACGTAAATCATCATCAGGAACTATTGTCGGTGTGGCCGGATTGTCAATTAGTGCCGAATCGGTTCAAAAACGACCAAGTGTCAAACGAACTAATTCCAGAGATAAAAGGCTTTTACATAGAACTACTAGTCGAAGAAATAAGGAAAATAATCCACGTTAAAATGACATTTGACGTATTTGACATAATCTTATGTTGTTTTTTGTATATTTATACTATTTTGACGTAATTGACATATGACGTGTTTTTTTTTCTATATTTATAATTTTTTCTGTATATTTAGTCAAGTTTCTTTTTTATAAAAGTGTATTTTAAAAACAACAATTATCTGTGATATTAATTTGTAATGAAATTTGATGTATTATTTATAATAAAATTAATGTCTGTATTGTTTTTCTATAAAAAATGTAAAAAAAAAGAAGATTTCAACAGAGGCCAATAAGAAAAAAGAAGAAGAAGAAGATTCTAAATCACAAATGAGTATAAAACTTTGAATATAAAACATCATGTTTTATATTCAAAGGTATAAAACCATATATGTAATACTTTCAATTATCTTTGATTATGTTATACACGAAACAAAACTTATTTGTCAATTTAACAAAAGATTTTTATTAACTAATAAACACAACTTTACTTATTTACTTAATACATAACCGTATAGTTAAAAAGATGAAGAAGAGAAACGTCATTATTCATATTGACATTTTTGACAGTTCCCAGTTAATTTTTATTGCGAATATGAACAGAATTTTACATTTTTCTTTAAGAAAAACACGAAAATTTAGTAATTTAGCAAAAGATTCGAATATAAGTGAGTTCCAACGACTTGTTCCAACATCAAGAATTGCATCTAAAATCGATTTAGAGAAATTACCAACAAAAACGAAAATCGATTCGGATACAATTTCACTACTAGAACGTCTTTCTTTGGTCGATTGTGAGAATCAGGAAAGTATAAACTATTTGGAATCGAAATTGGAATTTGCTGATCAAATTTTACAAGTTAATACTGATAATATTGAGCCGATGTTAACACCACTTGAGGATATGTGAGTAATTTAATTTTAGGTTATGTTTACTATTATTTTTTATCAATTTTTAGTCCATTACGAGTAAGAGAAGACATTGTAAACGAAGGAAATATACGTAAAGATATCCTAAAAAGTGCATTTTTAGTAGAAGAAGAATATTTCGTAGCTCCACCAGGAAATATTCCATTAGAAACCGAAAAAAATGTTAAAAAAAATTCTCGATCTAGCGAGTAATAATCGATTTTTAAATCGATCAATTTTACCAAATTACAATATCGATCAATACAAAATCGGACCAATCGGAATGTTTTTATGTCAAAATTTATACGAGGAATGGTTTAATAATATTGTTATAAATAAAGAATTAACTGTTGTTTTAAATAATGATAATATTAACGATACTTTTGATTATGTGAAAAAATTTTGTTCGGAAAAATTACCGTTTGGTATTGCTGATAGAAAAAAATATGAAAATTCGTATAGTAATCAGGAAATTATCGATTATTATAAAAATGCTGCTTTAGGAAAAAATGTGCGTTTTGAAGATTTACTTCGAAATGAAAAAGGAGTTTTCTTGAAATTTTCTTTATTTGTTAGTCCGAATGAATCGATGAGGTTTTTTTATTATTTGCAAAAACAACGAAGAATTTGGTATCGAAAGGTTAGTATTAAGATTTTGACAGTTGACATTTCTTACATTTATCATTTCTGACATTTGACATTTTTAATATATCCGACAATCTCTATCTCAGAGAATTAAACTTTTTGACATATCTAGTATTATCTCATACATTTAACGTTTTCCACAGTTGACATTTTATCTCATTTTGACAGCTAATATGTCAAAACTGTCTAAATTTGACAGATATTATCAATTTACTAATTTTATGTCATTTTGACAGTTAATATGTCAAAATTGTCTAAATGTGACAGATATGATCAATTTACTACTTTTATGTTATTTTGACAGTTAATATGTCAAAATTGTCTTAATTTGACAGATAATTTTTCAAAACTGTCACATTAACAGCTAATATGTCAAAACGTTCTACATTTGACAGCTAATATGTCAAAACTGTTTACATTTGACAGATAATATGTCAAAACTGTCTAAATTTGACAGATATGATCAATTTACTAATTTTATGTCATTTTGACAGTTAATATGTCAAAATTGACTACATTTGACAGATAATATGTCAAAATTGTCTATATTTGACAGATGATATGTCAAAACTGTTTAAATTTGACAGAGAATATGTCAAAACTGTCATATTGACAGATAATATGTCAAAACGGTCTACATTTGACATCTAATATGTTAAAACGATCTACATTTTACAGCTAATTTGTCAAACTGTCTACATTTGACAGATAATATGTCAAAATTGTCTATATTTGACAGATAATATGTCAAAACTGTCTAAATTTGACAGATAATGTCAAAACTGTCACATTGACAGATAATATGTCAAAACGGTCTACATTTGACAGCTAATTTGTCAAAACTCTTACATTGACAGATAATATGTCAAAACTGTCTAAATTTGAAAGATATGTCAAAACTGTCTATATGATATGTCAAAACTGTCTAAATTTGACAGATATGATCAATTTACAAATTTGATGTCATTTTGACAGGTAATATGTAAAAATTGTCAATTTGACACTTAATATATAACATTTTTTACATATCTGACATTTGTTAAAATTTTTGATTTGACAGATATGACATTTACTATCTTGGACAATTGAAATTTTCGAATTTTGACATTTCTGATATATTTGACATTTATAACATTGTGCTATCACAAACATTTGACAATTGACAAATGTCATATGACAAATGAGATATTAAAAGTTTGTTTTCTACCCAAATTTAAATTTTTTTATTTTCTATTACAGTTTTCTACAAATCCGGAACGTTATTCAATCACAGATATAAAAAACGAAGAAAATTGTGCACGCGTTGACATTTTCGCAAAATATCCATGGGGAAATCAAATATTAGAAACGATAGTGATTAATAAACAAGATTCGAATTATACAAATGAACAATTACAATTTAAAGATAGAAATAAATATGTTTCTGCACATACAATATCGAGCCAAGTAAATTTGACAGTTTTATTATTGAATGCATTATGTGATTGTTTCGAAGAATCTTCGGATAAAAGTCGATCTTCGTTTAAATTTCATCGAAAATTAGCTCCATATAAATTAAGTTTTGCAATAACAGGTGCTTGTAAGTAAATTTTTCTTCTTTTTTTTAATTAACATATAACTGCTATTTCAGCGACATCTATTAACAATGGATTCAATGAAATTAAAAATGTCATGTGTCAAACATGACAAATATCAAAGCCGAAGGTTTTGTGGTTAGAAAAATGTTAAATGTCAACAATGAATTTTCACATCTTTGATATTTGACAGTTTTCTAACCGCAAAACTCATTTGTCATGTTTGACACATGATATTTGTTCACTTTTGACATTTTTCCAATAGCAAAATCTTTGATGTTATTTCAGCGACATCTATTAACAATGAATTGAACGATTTGGCGTTTTATATGTGTAAACAAATTAGAAATGTGCATATTTCTACATTATATCTTCCTACTGCTTCAAAAAATACATTAGAGTTTCAATATAAACAATATGATGAATTGGGAATCCCATATACGATTGTTTTGAATGAAAGAACTTTGAAAGATGGCGTTGTAAATCTACGTAGTCGAGATACTACTTTAAAGGTAAATTTTAACAATTTTTTTTTTATTGATAAAATTTTCTTTTTTTACAGGAGCAAGTGCATGTTAGCGATTTGATTACGTATATTCAACAGATTTTTCAAAATTATTGAATTAGGAATTCAAAATATGTTATTTTGTATGAATAAAAGTGCTTTTTATTTGGAATTTAGCTGTTTTAATTTACTATGTCATGTCAGATACTATGCCATTTCATATGTCAAGTACTATCATACTACGACACTATATGTCAGCTACTATGTCTTGTTATATATCATGTACTATGTGCGATCAAATACTGTGTCAGATTGAATATCATGTCAGTTCAAATACTATGCCATTGAAAATTCTATGTCAGATAAAAAAACTGTGCCACAATAACTTATATGTCATGATATATACTATGTCAGATCAAATACGAAGTGGAGATACTAAATTATATCAAATTTGGTGTCAGATAAACTATGCCATATCGACTAATATGTCAGGTCAAATACTATGTCAAATAAATAATATGCCATATCAACTAATATGTCATATACTACGTCAGATCAAATACTATCGCAGAACGAATACGGTCCTATACCAAATACTATGTCAGATCCTATAATGCCATTTCAAATGATGTCAGATCAGAAATTATGGTATATCAAATACTAAGTCATTTTATATGCTGTCAAATATTAAGTCAGTTCAAATACTATGCCATAGCAAATGAAATGTCAGATCAAAAATTATGGCGTATCAAATACAATGTCATGTCATATGTTGTGTCACTTCAAATACTATGGCAGATGAAATATTATGTCAGTTCAAATACTATGTCATAGCAAATGATATTGTCAGATCAAAAACTATGCCATTTTGAAATATGTTGATTACTATGTCATGTCATATACTATGTCATGTCAAATACAAAATCAGATCAAATACTATAGCATACCAAATACTAGGTCAAATCACATGTGATATACTATGTCATATCAAATATGTCAGATCAAATACTGTGCTATGTCAGATCAAAAATTATACCATATACACTACTGTGTCCTGTCATATACTATGTCAGACCAAATGCTACGCCAGATCCAATACCATGGCGGATCGAATACTATGTCAGATCAAATACTATACTATATCAAATATTATGTCATTTCAAATACTGTCACAGCAAATACGTTATATCAAATGATATGTCCGATGAAAAAATATGCCATATCAAATACTATGTCATACCATATGTTATGTCTGGTCAAATACTGTCATATTAAATATAATGCGATCAAATAATATGCCATAGCAAATACTATATTAAGATGTGTCAGATCAAAAACTGTCATAAGAATACTATGTCATGTAATATACTATGTCAGGTCAAATGTAATATATTAAATATGTGATCAAAAACTATGTCAGATCACATACTATGTCATGTCAAATACTACGTGATATCAAATACTATGTCAAATCAAATACTATGTCTGTACGATACGATATTTTGAAAACTAAAACTGTTTGATTAGAAACTTTGTAGAATAAATGAAAACACAATTTATTTATACATTTATTAACTTTTGATACGAAAAATTCAAAATACAAATTATGAACATAAAAATAATCGAGATTTCCATATTTAAACTCCTCTATTCGGCAGATCTTTAACTTTATAAATCCTAACTAGCCAATGTTCAGTTGTATAGGCCTCTTCTAAAACATCCAATTCGAAATCTTTATTTCCAATTTCGGCACCACGTACGCGATCGTATCCCGGTGGTTTACCACCTTCGGTGTACACTTGTCCGAATCGATAGTAACACATTTTGTACATAAGACAATTGAGAAGTGTTTGTGAACCTTCTTTGTCTACGCGAAATTCACCGTTTGGCGAATAGTAGTCCCATTCTTTTATGTGTGCCCCTTTTTCGGTACTGCCACCTAAAATATAATCAAATTTTCGTTTATTTTATCTGACATTTTACAATTGACAATGACAATTGACAATGACAATTGACAATTGACAATGACAATTGACAATGACAATTGACAATGACAATTGACAATGACAATTGACAATGACAATTGACAATGACAATTGACAATGACAATTGACAATGACAATTGACAATGACAATTGACAATGACAATTGACAATGACAATTGACAATGACAATTGACAATGACAATTGACAATGACAATTGACAATGACAATTGACAATGACAATTGACAATTGACAATGACAATTGACAATGACAATTGACAATGACAATTGACAATGACAATTGACAATGACAATTAACAATGACAATTAACAATGACAATTGACAATGACATGATTTTTGACATTTGAAAAAATAATAACTCACCTATACGAACCATCCATAAAAATTTGTTAATATCATCTGATGAATAACCAGTTAAACCACCAAAAATAACCAAAACATAATCGACATCTAATTCTTTCATAATTTCATAAGCTTTTTCCTCACTACTTGCCATTGCCTGTCCAACGCGACTTATATGCGTATTATTCCACGTATTATTATCGACTAAAATTGTTCGATTTGCCATTGCTGTTATTTGATAACCATAATCCCACCATGACATTATACGAGCGTTTTCTGGAGTGTTCATTTTCAACCTGGAAAATCATTATTTTTTTTTTTTTTTTTTAATTTGAAATCCTGTAAAATTTATTTTAAAAAAGTTTAATCTAGTTACCGGCAGTTACAGATTTGCTTATTTTTAATAAAATATTGAATTTTTGATAAAAATATTATCAAATTTTGATAATAAAGTATTAAAATTAATCAAAAATGCAATTTTTTTTGAAAAATATACGAGGATGGTCGAAATATTTGCTGATTTCAAAATTTCTTGTAAAAAATTATAATCTATTATAGTTACCGACAGTTACAGATTTGCTTATTTCCGATGAAAATTTTGAATTTTTGATAAAAATATTATCAAATTTTGATAATAAAGTATTAAAATTAGTCAAAAATGCTATTTTTTTTGAAAAATATACGAGGATGGTCAAAATATTTGCAGATTTCAAAATTTATTGTAAAAAATTATAATCTAGTTACCGACACTTACAGATTTGCTTATTTTTGATAAAAATTTTGTTTGTTTGGTAAAAATATTATTAAATTTTGATAATAAAGCATTAAAATTAATCATAAATACAATTTGTTTGGAAAAATATACGAGGATGGTCGAAATATTTGCAGATTTCAAAATTTATTGTAAAAAATTATAATCTAGTTAGTTTGACATATGACAATTGACATTTAAAAGTAAAAAATTGAAAAAAAAAAACGTATTTACTCACCAATAATAAGCCTCTCGAAAATCATCAAAAATAATTCGTCCACCATCGTGCGATCTCGCACTCAAAACAATACTTGGCGAACTGTACGCTTCCGATGTAACCCAAGTACAATGAAAAGTATACGAAATTAATAAAACTGTAATAATTGCAACTAAAATCGATGAAATTTCACTACGAAAAGTCGAATTTTGATCGATTTTTTTCGATTTTTTATTCGACAATTCCGTTTGTTTCGGTGAATCCCAATTTTTCATAAATTTTGTAAGAAGATGAGAAACTGTTATTCCGCTTAGAATGCACATAATTGGGGCTAAAACTAACATTAGACGTACCATTACTCCCTGAAAATATAGAAAAAAAAATTAAATCCCTTTTTTTTAATGTTCTTTGGTAAGATTTGAGATTTATTGGTTGTGTATATGTGAAAACGATACACAGGTATATCGATATATCAAAAACTAAAAAGGATTGACATTTGACGTTATATTGACAGTTATAGTTTGACATTTAAGTGTAAAAAGTGACAAGATTGACATTTGACGTTATATTGACAGTTATAGTTTGATATTTAAGTGTGAAAAGTGACAAAATTGACATTTGACGTTATATTGACAGTTACAGTTTGACATTTAAGTGTGAAAAGTGACAAGATTGACATTTGACGCCATATTGACAGTTATGAAAATGAAAATACTTACAGCAAAATAAATACTAGTAATTCCATACAAAATCAAAAAAATATTCGAATCCGTCAATTGTTTGAAACAAAAATACAATCCAGCTGGAAATAGAAAAACTAAAATTTGTAAATCGAAATAAAACGAACTCCATGAAGTTGGCTGATGTTCGGAAACGCTTGCTATGATTGGAATGTGATTTTTTGCATATGAAGGATCTAAAAGTGAATAAAATCGACCAGTCCATGGAGAAATTTTACCGGAAATTGTTAAAATTCCACCAATTATCAAAATTGCTAAGCCAACTGAATACACAAGAAATTGGTATAAAAGTTCAAAATCCGATTTTGATAATTTACTTCTTATGTAATCGATGAATGCGACTATTTGGCATAGACCGAATACTCCTAGGGCCTGAAAAAAGAAAACATTCTTGCTAACAATTGACATTTGACAATTGACATTTGACCATTGACATTTAGAAAAAAAACTTATACTTACAAGCATATGTTCCGAACTTTGCACAGGTTGAAATCCAACAAATGAAATTTGCATCGATAAAATCGTACCAACACAATATAAAGTACTATAAGCTACATAAATCCGATGTCCAAATCGACCAGTTATCATTAATGCCAAAACGTGCAACGGAATCAAATTGATCAAAAAAACGTATCCACCCCAAGATGACACCTAAAAACAAAAAAACGTAAAAATTGTCAACTGTCAAATGTGAAAATTGTCAACTGTCAAAATAATTTTCTTACCATATAAAAGTAAGCTAAAGCACTAAAAGTACCCCATAAAATTGTTCCACTTTTAACCGCTTTAATCCATGCGAAATAAGTGAGTAACATACAAAAAATCGCAATTCCTTCATTATCATAACTTCCAGCTACCGATCGACTTATATATCCGGGAACTATTGAAACAAACGCAGCTGCTACTAATCCGGCACCGGAATTGGCCACTTCTTTTGCCAAAAGATACGTTATAATTGTGGTAAATGATGAAAATAAAGGTGCAAGAAATACACATACGTTTCGTATATCGATTGTGATGTTTAATAGTTGACATAAATGGTAAAAAGTAGCTGATGTTACCATTAAACCTGGATATATTGTACCTAATAAAAAAATATAGTTAATAATCCTGTTTATCTAAGCTTCTTGGGAGTAAAAAACTAACCTCCAATAATACGTCCTAAAGGATACCAAGCTCGATCATCAAACCAATTATGAAACGAATAAAATCCTTGTTCGGCCAAATATTTCGTTGTACGATAATTAAAATATGGATCAAATTCATGAATAACACTTTCAAATCTCAATACAGAAAACAATCTTGTTGCAAAAGCTAAAAAAAAGAAATCAGAACATTATATCCTCATTATGTATAATAAACAACCAATAAGATCATTCTATTCTTATTATTTATAAAAAAAATTACTTACAAAGTATCGCAGCTAGCGTTAAAATAGTCAAAATCAACAAAGTTTCTTGTTTTTCGGCACTTCGGCTCATTTTCGTACCGGAATTTAACATCATTTTGTATATGGAAGAACTCTTATTTATTTATAGACTGTTTTTTCAATAAAACTATACACTAAAACACATATTTGCACGAAATTCTTATCTTAATTATAATTTTTCTAGATTAATAACTTTAAAATACGTAAAAAATGAGAAAATTTAGAATTGTTGTACCGAAATTGTGATTTGGTGACGTTGACGTTTAAACCAATTCTTCTTCTTTTTACTTTATATGAATTTGATAGTTGGATCTGACAGCTAGACTAAAACAAATTTTTTTTTATTGTATTTTAATAAAACTATACAGTAAAACATATTTAAACTCAATTCTTATAGATTTATGACTTTAAAACATGTAAAAATGAGAAAATTTATAATTGTTTACCATAATTGACATATAAACTAAACTTTTCTTCTTTTTTATTATACTTCACTACACTTGATTTTCAATAAAACTATACACTAAAACACTTATTTGCACAAAAATCTTATTGTAATTATGTTTTTTTTTTTGATAAATAACTTTAAAATACGTAAAAAATGAGTTGTTGTACCGAAATTGACATTTGGAGGTTAACGTTTATACTAAACTCTTCTTCTTTTTTTATTGTCTGTCAGATAGTATTTACAATATAATAAATGTTTATATATTCAATAATTATAATTAAAAAGGTTAATATACTTGCTTTTTTTAATTATATATACCAAAAACAACAATTTAACTAAATATACTTATCTGTCAAATGCATTTATTAGCAATTAATATGAGAAAAAAAGAAGAAGAGAAATTGTCAATATTTTAATCTAGTACACAGCATAAAAATAATGTCTAATTATTAAAAATTACGTTAATAAGATTAATTTTAGTTGATTTAGATTATATTTATATCTTAATTTAGTATTTGTTATAGTTTTGTAAATGGATGACTGATTTACCGTATAACAGAGGCCACTAAGTATAATGAAGTTTGTAACAGATCGAACTGAAGCTATAAAAATCAAGAACTGTCATTTTGGTGTAGTAAATAACGATATTTATCAAGTTTTAAGTGTTATTTCAATAAAAATGACGGCCCCAATGGAACGTATCCAAGTTTTAGACTCAATAGAAAAAGATATAATAACTTGTCTACACAGTGCAGGTAAATAAACCATCAAACCCAAACCTAACCTCAAACTAACTATTTTTCTTGTTTTAGGACAAGTTTTTGTTGAATTAAGTAAAGAAAAATCGAGTTTAAAACAAGCAGAAAATCACACACAAACATTTCTAAAAACTCTAAGTGCAGTTGAAAATAAATTAACTGATCAAATTAATTATTTAACACAAGTTTCTACAGGACAACCTCATGAAGGTTCTGGTTATGCTTCACAAAAAGTTTTACAAATGGCGTGGCATCGTTTAGAGCATGCTAGATCGAGAGTTAATGAATTGGAACGGATTAAAATTAAACATGTGCAAGGTAGGACTGCGCAAAGGAGTATTACGGGATCGAGTAATGTGGGGCCAATTGGAGGAACGAATACTGGGAGTTAATAATAGATTTTAAAAAACTGTTTTTCTATATTGAATATATTATTTATATGTGTGAAAATTGTAGTGTTAAATGTCAAAAATTGACATAAAAGTATATGAAAATGTCATATTTAGACAGTCAGATGTCAAAAAGTGACATATAAGTATGTCACATGTCAAAAATATCGTATTTGACACGTTTAATGTCCCAATTGGATTAACTAAGAGTTAATAATAGATTTTTAAATAAAATAAAATAGGTTAGTATATTTATTTATAAATCTGGCAGTTTCGAGATCGTTTTCTTTATATATAAAAATATAAGTTTGTAATATATAAAATTTTGTATTTTTATTTAGTGTTTTTCTTGCCATATTTTTACTTCTTTTTTTATTCTCGTTACATCCATTGCGTATGTTCTACAACATCCTCCTATCCATTTCACACCCAAATCCAACCAGTTTTGAATATAATTTTCAACAGGTTCGCATTTATCTCGATTTAACCACCTGGAAATATTTCTTCAAATAAATCGATCGGTGATATTTCTTTTATGAATGTATGATATCTAAGATGGAAAATGTGAATTTAGGTTATATTCGATATAATGTGAAATGTCAATTGTCAAAAAGTGCCATAGGAGTATGTCAAATATATCGAATTTGATACTAAAACGTCACTTTTTGATGCATTGCCATTGTGTGATGTTATTTTTGACATCTGTCAATTTGTCAGTTGGAAATTATGACAGTGTTGATAGACTAACTGTCAAATTCGTGCTAGTTGTCAAAAGTGTAAAATGTGAGATGTCAAAATGGTTATATGTGAGAAATATAAACTGTCAAATAGTGGAATAGTATATTGTAATACAAGTGTTACAATGACAGAGGTTTCGTAGTACGAGTTCAGTTTGTGAAACGAACCGCGAAGCGGTGAGTTTCGCAAAGAACGAGTACTACAAACCGTCATTGTAACTCGAGTGTTACATACTATTTTTTATAATGAACTTTTAAAAGTATAAAAAATATGTAAAATGAGAGTTTTTCGAAATATTTATTTATGTTGGCAATCTTGACACTTTTGACACTTGTCAGTTTTAATGATTTTAAATTTGAATGTTTGTCAAATTTGTATAAAATATTCCGAATTTAGCAAATAACGCTGATAATGTAGTTAATAATTTAGTACAACATACTTTTTGATTTACTACCTGAACTCTTTCATTGACAATCAGTGCAGTGCAACCAATTGTGTACAACAAAAAGTTACCAAAAACAGTGTTACAATGAATCTATTTCGATACTGTTTTTAGTGTCGAAATAGAAACTTTGTGAACGTGAATTATAAAAAATTGTTATACATACCCTTTTTCCACATCATAACTTTCACCACTATTAGGATAGACAATAAGAGGTATAGGATTTGATTTTCTATCTCTATTTATTCCATTAAGAAGAGACTCGATTAGACGAGGAGCACAACAATTAACTCCAACAGCCACTAATTGTTCCGGATTTAAATCGTAACAACGTGTAGCAACTTGTTGAAAATTTTCACCAAAAGCAGTCGATTCACCATCTTGCTAAAAAAAAAAAAAAATAAGCCCAATTCAACTTCATTACTCTATACGTATTCGAATTGGACCGAAAATTATATAATATTTCAAATACTTACGCTTACACTTAAAGATAGCCAAGCTTTAACTTTAGGAAAATCAGTTTTTATTAATTTTACCAACATTTCAGCTTCGAGTGCATTTGGTATAGTTTCAATAGCTAAAATATCGCATCCAGCTTCAATTAGAGCTTTCATTCTTGGTAAATGCCATTCTTTTATTATATCTGTTGATACAGTTTTGGCATATGATCCGGTATATTCGGAACCATCGTGTAAAGATGCTCCATAAGGTCCAACTGAACCAGCTATAAGTGGTTTTTCTGAAAAAATGTCATAATGTAAGTTATCATATGTCAAATGCTATCTGTCAACTGTCAAAATGACCATATTTGATACGTCAAATGTCAAAAATTGATATACAATTATGTTAAAATGTCAAAAAAAGTGATATATAATATATCAAATGTCAAAATTATTATATTTAATACGTCAAATGTCAAAATTATTATATTTGATACGTCAAATGCCAAAATTATCATATTTGATACGTCAAATGTCAAAAATTGCTTTACACTTATGTGTAAATGTCAAAATTGTCATATTCGAAGCATAAAACGTCAAAAAGTGACATAATAAGTATGTCAAATGTCAAAAATGTACATATAAGTCTATCAGAATGTCAATTTTGACATGTTCGCAGTGTTAAATGTCAAACTTGTATCATAATATGTATAAAAATGACGTATAAGTTTGTCAAATATCAAAAATGTATATATGGGTCCATCAGAATGTCAAATTTGACATGTTCGTAGAGTCAAATGTCAGAATTGTATCATCAAATATCAAAAAGTGATAAATAAGTATGTCAAATGTCAAAATTATTATATTTGCAACGTCGAAAATGTCAAAAAGTGACATATAAGTATGTCAAATGTCAAAATGTACATATAAGTCTATCAGAATGTCAATTTTGACATGTTCGTAGTATCAAATGTCAGAATTGTATCAACAAAGATCAAAAAGTGACAAATAAGTATGTCAAATATCAAAATTATTATATTTGCAGCGTCAAAAATGTCAAAAAGTGACATATAAGTATGTCAAATGTCAAAATTATCATATTTGGCACGTTAAATGTCAGAAATTGATATACAATTATGTGAAAATGTCAAATTTGTCATATTTGCAACGTAAAATGTCAAAAGTGACATATCAGTTAGTCAAATGTCAAAATTATTATATTTGATACGTCAAATGTCAAAAATTGATTTACACTTGTGTGGAAATGTCAAAATTGTCATATTCGATGTATGAAACGTCAAAAAGTGACATATAAGTATGTCAAATGTCAAAATTATTATATTTGCAGCGTAAGTTATCATATGTCAAATGCTATCTGTCAACTGTCAAAATGACCATATTTGATACGTCAAATGTCAAAAATTGATATACAATTATGTTAAAATGTCAAAAAGAGTGATAATATATAATATGTCAAATGTCAAAATTATCATATTTGATACGTCAAATGTCAAAAATTGATATACACTTATGTGGAAATGTCAAAATTGTCATATTCGATGCATAAAACGTCAAAAAGTGACATATAAGTATGTCAATTGTCAAAAATGTAGATATAAGTCTATCAGAATGTCAATGTTGACACGTTCGTAGTGTCAAATGTTAGAATTGTATCAACAAATATCAAAAAGTGACAAATAAGTATGTCAAATGTCAAAATTATTATATTTGCAGCGTAAGTTATCATATGTCAAATGGTATCTGTCAACTGTCACATATCAAATTTTATTTTTTAATTAGCAAATATGTCATCTTTCAACTGTGGAAGGCCATCTGTCAAATATTATCTGTTAATATTTGACAGTTGAAAGATGTCATCTGTTGACTTTTTATGCATTGTAAACGAAAATTGATTACTTACTTGTTTCTGGAAATTCTTCTAAATATCTTTCTACAGCAATTTTAGCTAATTCAACAGCTTTTTTTATTAAATTATATCCTTCTTCTTTTGTTATATTTAAATGTTTTTCAAACAGATTCACATCTGCTTGATATGTATTGGTTATGATCACATCAGCGCCAGCTAAAAAAAATTTTTACAAAAAAGTGAAAACAAGTCAAAAAAGGTCAAAGTCAAACACCAAACCATACGTCTACTAATGACACTCACCCCGTATATACAAAAAAACTCACCTTTAAGAAAGTCAAGATGTGTATCAATAACAGCTTCCGGATCGGTTGCTAGGAAACGAGAACTCCACAAAACATCGCCATCTATCGGTTGTTCGACATGACAACTTAATTGTGTTGCAAATCCACCGTCTAACACTCGAATTTCATTCTTATCGACCATTCCGTTCGCACTACTCTCAGAACGGATTTGCGTTGAATTTACTACACCAGGTGGCGCCATTCGAACAGACTTCTATAAAAAACTTAACTCGTGAAAAATTGGAAAATCTGGTTTTCCTGTAAATTTTCGCGTTATTTTCCATTTTTTTTACTTTTTTTCACTTTCCCATATCTTTCAGGACAACTTTAAACTCAATATTTCACCCGTATAGTTGTCATAAAAAATATAGAAAAATAAAAAAAAATGAGAAAAAATACTTTCAATAAAAAATTGACCTTTATAAACATTCCACTCATAAACAAAAACAATTTTTATCAAAAATGTATAAAAATAAACCCGTTATCAACAATTCAAACGAGACATTGAACTCTAAATCGATAAAAAAAAGTCCTTGTCAAATGTCAAATATGTCAAATTTTATATATTTGAAATGTCATTAAACCTATAAAAATTTCATATTATGTCGAAATCTTTGAATATAAAACATCAGGAAGGAGGGATCTGCGTATTGTCAATACTAAAAAGTGCGACGGAAACGGCCATGTTGGACAACCACTTTATGACTCATTTATTGTTTACGTTTGGTTGTGTTTAATGGTCTTTTCTGTTTTGTGTCTCTTAAATAGTCTATTTTTCGAGTGTTTTTAGTTTTATTTCTTTTGTGTATTTTAGTTACTGTTAAAATTACCCATTTATATTAATATTTTTGACAATTGTGTTATAATTTGAAGTTAATATAAAAACGTATTTCACAGCATGCAAAATCATGATAAAAATGGTTTAGAAAACTTTCCATCCAATTAATAAAATTGGTTTGTGATTGTTTTTTTAAATACAAGGATAAATTATATTTGTAAAAACTATATAAAAGATGAAAGCGTAAGAAGTATGTATACGAAACTATTTTTATTTAAGGGCCAATAAAGTTATATGTTTGTAACAGTTTTTTATTTCTGCTATTTAGTTTATTTAACTAGTTTCAAATTATTAATCGATTTATATTTGATGTTTTTAATGAATTGTTATAATTCGAATAAAATTTTATTAGTGTTAAAACAATACCAATTAATTAATATATAAAACACTAGAACAATACCAATCCTTTTTGTAAAAGTTTAATTCCGTAGATAAACCAACAATTTTATATTAGAACTTGAAGAAAACGCTGCGAATAATATGTATTTTAATTTTAAAACAGTTTTTTTCGTGAATTTTTAATAAATTGCTTTTTAAATCTGCATATTTTATTTCATATCTGTCTCAATCTTTATATTCAAAGGTCTCAATACACGCGCCACTACTGTAACGGAAACAGTCTTCCGCCATATGCAACAACCATCCCGGACCCACTTTTCTGTTTTAAATCCTCCTTCCTGAGGTTTTATATTCAAAGGTCGAAATTCATATATGTGAAATGTCATTGGCCTTATAATAGTGAAATGTCAAATTTTAAATACGTGAAATGTCATGTCATTGACCCTATAAAAGTGTCATATGTCAAATTTGAAACATAAAAAAACAACTTTCTATACATAAAACTAAAGAAATATTTACAATATTACCATGTTAGATATAATAAAATAAAATTTTCTCTTCACTCGTGTATTGTTTATAATGATTTTAAATGCATTAGTTATGAATTATTTATAAGTTCAAGACCCGGATTACACTATCACCATTTTCCCTCATTTTAAAATCATATTCTTGTCAGAAAATCCATATATAAACACACACTAATATAATCTATTCTAAATATTAAATATAACATAACTTACCTTTGCATATAATTCACTTTATCGATAAATCGTCCAACAAACTCGACTTATTCAGATCGAATGAGAAATTTCTGTACGGAAACAACATCGTCAACTTTGTTTATTGGAATTAATTTTTAATCTGTTTGTTTATTATATCGGACAACACAGTTCAGGGTCATTAAACAATGTTATTTATATATTTAATCGATATTAATGTGTTTTTTTGTGTTTAATTTCGTTAAATTACTGTTTTTATGACACATTGCACTTATTTATCGATGACATTGACAGATCGATTTAGTTCAGGTAGCACCAGAGATAATAGAACAGATATGTTGGTACCTAACATAAAGTTGGCAACAAGTTCCGACATCAGCGCGCCATGGTCTCCTGGAAGAAGCTCATCGATTTAAAAATTGGCGGGATATACAGCATATCTAGTTTAAACGTTATATTGGAATAGATACACTTATATTTTAAAATTTTATATTCTTACTGTGATTTAAAACAAGAATATATAAATTTTAAAATATAAGGTATATATTTTCTTACTAGTAAAAATAAAATCAACGAAAATCAAGTTTTAATAATTACTATTTTTATTTGAACACAAAAACATAAAAAATAAATACAATATTGCACAAGTTATGAATTTAAGTCTTAATAATAAATAACATATATGTTTAACAGATATTTTAATAGGTATGGGGTTTTTACACAAATTGGAAAGAGATGGTTCCGATGACTAGTTCTTTCTTACCATTTCTCAAAAAAGTGGTCTTTCTTCTGAATAGCATTTAACGGACACCTGAAGTATCAAACACCTGCATTTTCATGGGAAAGATAGAATATGGCAAACTACATTTAAAGGAAGCTAAGGTGGAGAATAATGAAAAAATGACAAAATTCGAATAAACCAGATAAGGATAAACTTTATAATGAAATCGGAAGAAGATAAATAACGAGAAACGCTGGGTTTTCTACTTCTTTTTGGTGACTGCGCGTTGTGTTAGGCTCCGTCTCACGGACACCTGAAGTATCAAACACTTGCATTTTCGTGGAAAAGATAGAATATGGCAAACTACATTTAAAGGAAGCTAAGGTGGAGAATAATGAAAAAATGACAAAATTCGAATAAACCAGATAAGGATAAACTTTATAATGAAATCGGAAGAAGATGAATAACGAGAAACGCTGGGTTTTCTACTTCTTTTTGGTGACTGCGCGCTGTGTTAGGCTCCGTCTCACGGACACCTGAAGTATCAAACACCTGCATTTTCGTGGGAAAGATAGAATATGGCACACTACATAAGGAAGCTAAGGGGGAGAATGATGAAAAAATGGCAAAAATCCAATAAACCAGATAGGAATAAACTTTATAATGAAATCAGAAGAAGGTGAATAACGAGAAACGCTGGGTTTTCTACTTCTATTTGGTGACTGCGCGCTGTGTTAGGCTCCGTCTCACGGACACCTGAAGTATCAAACACTTGCATTTTCGTGGGAAAGATAGAATATGGCACACTACATTTAAAGGAAGCTAAGGTGGAAAATAATGAAAAAATGACAAAATTCGAATAAACCAGATAAGGATAAACTTTATAATGAAATCGGAAGAAGATGAATAACGAGAAACGCTGGGTTTTCTACTTCTTTTTGGTGACTGCGCGCTGTGTTAGGCTCCGTCTCACGGACACCTGAAGTATCAAACACCTGCATTTTCGTGGGAAAGATAGAATATGGCACACTACATAAGGAAGCTAAGGGGGAGAATGATGAAAAAATGGCAAAAATCCAATAAACCAGATAGGAATAAACTTTATAATGAAATCAGAAGAAGGTGAATAACGAGAAACGCTGGGTTTTCTACTTCTATTTGGTGACTGCGCGCTGTGTTAGGCTCCGTCTCACGGACACCTGAAGTATCAAACACTTGCATTTTCGTGGGAAAGATAGAATATGGCAAACTACATTTAAAGGAAGCTAAGGTGGAGAATAATGAAAAAATGACAAAATTCGCATAAACCACATAAGGATAAACTTTATAATGAAATCAGAAGAAGATGAATAACGAGAAACGCTTGGTTTTCTACTTCTTTTTGGTGACTGCGCGCTGTGTTAGGCTCCGTCTCATGGACACCTGAAGTATCAAACACCTGCATTTTCGTGGGAAAGATAGAATATGGCACACTACATTTAATGGGAGCTGAGGGGGAGTATGATGAAAAAATGACAAAATTCGAATAAACCAGATAAGGATAAACTTTATAATAAAATCGGAAGAAGATGAATAACGAGAAACGCTGGGTTTTCTACTTCTTTTTGGTGACTGCGCGCTGTGTTAGGCTCCGTCTCACGGACACCTGAAGTATCAAACACTTGCATTTTCGTGGGAAAGATAGAATATGGCACACTACATTTAAAGAGAGCTGGAGGGGAGAATGATGAAAAAATTGCAAAAATCCAATAAACCAGATAAGGATACACTTTATAATGAAATCAGAAGAAGATAAATAACGAGAAACGTTTTCTACTTCTTTTTGATGAATACTCGCTGAGTTAGGCTCCTGCTAACCAACACCTGAAGTATAAAACACCTGCATTTTCGTGGGAAAGATAGAATATGGCACACTATATTTAGAGGAAGCTAAGGTGGAAAATAATGAAAAAATTACAAAATTTGAGTAAACCAGATAGGGTTAAACTATATAACGAAATCAGATGATAATGATTAACGAGAAATGCTGAGTTTTCTACTTCTTTTCTGGTGACTGCGCGCTGTGTTAGAAGAAACGCATGAGGGCGGAGAAATGGTCAGTTTTTAATAGGATTTTTCGAATCAGAATGCAACCAATACCATTGAATACAGTATACATTCTTCTTCTTTGTCTTCTTCTTAAGCAGTCCCTTCTAGGCCACTCCTGGACATAGGCCTCCCCTTGTCTTTTCAAACTTCGTTGGTCTTGAGCTAACTAGTGCTAGTTTTTCCCTACATGTTCCTTGATGTCATCGGCCCATCTTTTTGTGGTCTTCCTGCACCTCATCTATGTTGTCTTGACCTCCATTGTATTATTCGCTTTGTCCACTTTTCTTCGTTATCTCGTGCCACTTTGTTTTTTTTTTTTTAATTTGTAATTTCCGCCCTTTGGTTTTGTTTGCCTTGTTTTATTTCATTTATTGTATGAAATAACACGGTATACATTAGATAATGAAATCCCTAATCTTCTGTTTTATGTTTGCGCGCTCTTTTTCTTCTAGTTTATTATTCTTCTATATTTAATGCACAATTGAACAGCGCATTTGTTGGTAATATTAGGAGCGTTTTTTACGTTAAAATACGGGTAGACCTTTCTCGCCCCTGGGCAACAGCGAAGGAAGTTGTCTCGGAAAAGATGTTCCAGCTTATAGGAAGGATCTGTAATTAATAATGTTTAATATTAATTTTATTGTATTCTAAAACCAAATCTTTATTTTTTTAGTTAAAAAAATAAAATAAAAATAACTTAACACCTAACACATACTAAATTTTTAGTGAATGTTTACAGTTATGTACAAATAAAAAAATTGTATTTCAAATATAAAATCTACAGCAGCCAAAATCAAATCGTTCTAACTAAAATAATAACGATACTTACAAAGATAAAATTTTGTACAAAAACTATAAACTAAATGTTATTATCATACTTTATTTAAAAATAAAATATCACTTCTAAAACAAAATTGACTGTTTGTGTTACAATTCCCGAAACAAATGATTTATTCTTGTATCGAGCGAAGACTGACTCACATCCTTGTACAATCATCGGCATGAGTTTTTTCTATATATGATACGATAACAAGAATATAAAAAAGTATATGCACAAATACAGGGTACATGAAACGATACCAATTTAAATTTCACGCTGTTTGTGTCTGAAGTGCACATGCGCAGGTTTTATTTATTTTATAATAAAGAATAAAACAAATAAAATAAATTATTGATCAATTAAAATAATGGACCAATACGGACCTAACGCTAAAGAATACAATTTTGATTAAATTTGTCAATTTTGCATTGGATGGGGTACTAAAGTGTAGTTTTTTTTAGCCAAAATTTAAAAAAATATTTATGAAAAAACTAAAGGGGACCTAACGAAAAAATTGTGGGACCTTGAAGGACCTAACGGGGACCTATCGATTAAGGTCATTTTCGACCCAAAATTCCATGGATGGGGTGCTAAGTTTGCATAGGTATATTTAAGGCACTATAAACATAGGTATTATCGTCAGCCATGTTTTGTCCAATGTCAACCACAAAACCAGAGATAATAGAATAGATGTGTTGATGCTAATATAAAGATGGCAACAAGTTCCGACTTCAGCGCACCATGCTTAAAACTATTCACTATACTTCTACACCCTTTTTATGCTTAAAGTAACTTAAATTTATATTAAAACAACACTACTAGTACTTACTAAGGCACTATACGATTATAACTACTTTTCCGCTTTTCGAGCTACCAGCTGGGTTAGTTCCTATTTTCACCACTACAAAATATGATTGCACGTCACTTTAATTTGTTTCTGGTCTGACACGTGAATATAGTGACATTGGACAAAACATGGCTGATGATAATACCTATGTTTATAGTGCCTTAGTATATTCAAAGGACACATCGCACTTACTTATCGATGACATTTGACAGATCGCTTTTGTTCACAGAAAGCACTTATTTATTATAAAATTTAACTAATATTACTTGATTTTCATTAATTTAATGATTAAATTTAATTAAATTCATTAGTTAAATTACAACATTATTACACTAATCAATGACATTGATAGAAGAATTATAAACAAAGATTATACCTTAATCTGTGGTAGAGACACAGAAAAGTATCGATACTAATGTGCTATAAAGTAAAAGGCCAACTAACGTCAATTGTCAAGTGTTGGTGTTGATAAAACAACAAAAATATAATTAATTTAACAATAAATAAGTTAAAAATGGAATCTCGTGAAACGTCTGAACTACAACAATTAGTTTCTAGTGATGCAGAAAATGAAGATAGTATTATTCAAGATGAAACCGAAGGAAAAGTTGTATCTCCAATTAAAAGTAATAAAGTGGTAAATAAACTTCGTACTATCTTGTTTCTTATTATATAAATAATTACTTTTTATTTAAAATAATTTAGATATCGTCTTCTGGTAATACAAGTCGTAGTTCTATAGTGCATAATAATAAAAAAGGTGTACCTGGACCGAGTGGATCTAAAATAACGTTTGTAAATGAAAGAAAATTGAGAGAAGGAAATAAAAGTAGTACAATAAGAGCAAGAAATACACATAAAGGTAGGTTATGGATTAAATAGTACTTTAGTTTCTTTTTTGTTTTTATTATTATTTTTATTTTATTGTAAAGTAGATAGCACAGATAATACAGATACTCGACATCATTCTTTTATATCTCAAGTGCCAGATGTTCGTCATATGGAAAGAGCGTTATTAGGATTATTAGAAGATTTTCATTCTGGTAAATTACGTGCATTTGGTAGTGGTTGTACGATGGAACAAATGACAAATATTCGTGAACAACAAGAAAAACTTGCCAAATTACATTTCGATTTAGCTTCAGCTTCAATACCAAGTTTAAATGATGAACATATACAAAGTTCGCAAAATACAATGAGTCAGTTAATACAACGATTAGAACAACTTAGTGTTTCTATTGAAGCTTTACATAATACTTCTAATAAATAAAATAATAGTTTTTTTATACAAATTGCTTTATTTCGTATTTTTATTGTTAAATAAATTCGATTTTATACATTTTATCTTGTTTTAACAGGACCTGGATCAGTTCTACGTCTTTCTGAAAATAAAAATTTATATTAATATTATAGAAACTCTCTCTCTCACTCATCTTTCTCCCCTCTTCTCTCTCTCTCTCTCTCTCTCCTCTTTCTCCTTTCCTCTCTCAAACAAAAAATAAATGAGGTATTTGAATATGGAATTTTGTAAATTTTAATGTACATCATTCTAGTTTTTCGCAAATATTTCAAAAACTATAAAAGATACATTAAAACTAAATACACCATTGGAAAGATAATGAAATTTCCTATAAGTTCTATACATAAAACAAGTTGAGGCGATATATAATAAATGAGATATTGGAATATAAAGTTTGAGGTTATAATTTTGTAAATTGACTCGTACATCATCATAGCTTTTTGCAAATATTTCCAAAACTATAAAAGATACTGTAAATCTAAATACACCATAGGAAAGATGATGAAATTTCCTATAAATTCTATATATTAAACAAGTTGAGGCGATATGTAATAAATGAGATATTGGAATATAAAGTTTGAAGTTAGAATTTTGTAAATTGACTCGTACATCATCCTAGCTTTTTGCAAATATTTCCAAAACTATAAAAGATACAGTAAAACTAAATACACCATTGGAAAGATAATGAAATTTTCTATAAGTTCTATTTATAAAAAAAGTTGATGCGTTGTTTAATAAATGAGATATTGGTACATAAAGTTTTAAATTGTATGATTATAGTAACGATTTTGAGGTTAGGAATGTATTAACACATTATTACTTACGTTTGGTACTCTTATTAATCATTTAATCCATTAAAAATATTATTTTACACATTATTACACTACACTAAACATTAGAAACACTTTATTTGTTTAAATAATTCAATATTTATATGCTCAAAACTGTTAAACAAGTCTTTGACGTTTGTTTGTATTACGAACTAGAACTATTAATGTCAATGTCAAAATAGACTCAACCCCTAATTTCTTGGAATTTTAATAATGGCCGACTGATATCAGCCAATAGGAAATTAGTTCAGATATTGCGTTGCTATGGAAACGGCAGAAACGGCTGGATTATTGAGAGTGTAAGAGAGATCTAATGAGAAAGATAGAGAAACACAAAAATTAATAACCTTAAAAACTTACTTATTTTATTTTCAGCTGCATTTGATGCACTAACGAAAGTTCGTTGTAATTTAGTTTTTTTATTTTCTCGATATTCTTCAGCAACATCTTTTGATAATTCTGCTATTCTTATCATTAATGCTGATGGATAATTACAACCCATAAATTCGATATTTGTAAATGTTCGTGCCAAAGCGACTAAATAATCTTCAGAAAATTTACCTTTATGTGCTTTCATAAAAGCTTTTCTTAATTCCCAATGATGGTCAGGTTCGGTATCATCTTTATATTTTTCTATATCCCAATTAACTGGATATGTTTTAGACATTTCTTTTTAGTATAAAAAATAGAAAATACTAACTTGGAAAATGTAACCACACCACAAGTTTGTTTATAAATATGACAGTTGACAGTTCTTCTTCGTTTTTTTAGATGTTATTGTTTTAAATATAATATACAACATACTTTTATTAGAATTAAAGATTGGATTTACTTTAATCTGTTATTACAATACTAATAATTTAATTTTATATAACAATTGAGTAATTTTCTAAAATTGTATTTACTGAATGTGACAGGTTGCAAACACCTTGTTGCCAAATTAAATTTTATTACTGTCATGTTTTCAATAATTATTAAGCAAAATAGATAAATATAGAAAACTGTAAAACTAAATAAAGAAGATTATACCATCGCATAAATATCATAATAGAATTAATTAAGATTACAATATTAAAAATAATATCGAAAAAGATCTGGCAATAATGTACGCAGTTTATCCATCGGTGAAATTAAGTTTGACTTCCCGTTTATAGATGGCGCAATTTAATTTTTGTTTAAATACAATTAAAACAATTTTGTTTAAAGTTTATTTTTATAATAAATCTATATTTAGATTATAAATAAATAGATCATTTATATGTAATGAAGTTATAAGTTTTGTTTAAAATTTGTTAATTTTTTGTATTAGTACAAGGCCATTATAGAATTAATGTAGCTAACTTCATGTTTGTTTTATGACAATTTTCTATGGTGATAATGATATTTTTGTTATATTGTGCATTGTTATCTATATTTAATTATACAAGTAAACGTTTTTTATTATTAAATATTACATTTTTAAATTGTTTATAAATGTTTTAATAATATATTTATATGTTAAAATTATAATAAGTGATTATGGCTTCCCTATCATTACCCAGAGTGCTTCATCCAAGAAAAACTAGTTTAGAAATAGAAAGAGAATTATTCGAAAAATCACAGGTAAGTTTATATTATAAATATAAATAAAATAAGTTAGTTTTAGATAAATTTTTAACAGGATGTATTAAATTAGTTGTTTAAAAAGGATGTTTTGTTTATATTGAATCATCACGAATGTTAACACCCATTTTATAATAGATTTTAATTATAAACAAATTGTAATTGTATTTAAATTTAATAAATGTTTATTTAAAATTTACATTTTTTTTAATAAAGTAAAGCGCATGTGTAATTATAAAATCATTCTTATCATAATTTATCAGTTTGTCGACATAATTTATGAATTGATAAAGTAAATCTATTTTATTTTCAGATTTTGCATGCATAGCTCTAACCAAAAGTATTATTATTTAATTATTATTATTATTCTTATTAATATTAACAATTAGAAAGTTTTGCATGCGTTACAGCAATTAGAAAATGGCTCGAGAATACAGTGTGAGAGATCTTGAAAAATATGTGAGTTTTCTTTATTTAAACAACAATTTTGTTGTTTTTTGGTGACGGTTTTGTTATCTGTGACGTTAATCTGATTTATAATTTTGTAAATTTCGATAATTTTTTTTAGGCACAAGCTTTACAAAAAGCTATAAATAGTAATGAAACTCCAGTTAAACAAAAACATGTTCGATCAGCAATTATTGGCACTTTTCATACACAAAGTGCAAAAATTTTTTGGGCATATGCACTTCGTCTTCCCGCAATGGATGACAGAATCGTTGCTTGGAAATTATGTCATGTTGTTCACAAAGTAAGAATGTTAAAATGTCAATTTAAATCTGTCAAATCAATTGAAACATGTCAAATGTCAATTTAAATCTGTCAAATCAGTTGAAACATGTCAAATGTCAATTTAAATATGACAAATAAACTTAATAATGTCAAATGTCTTTGAAACATGTCAAATCAATGGAAAAATGTCAAATGTTAGTTCAAATATGTTAAATCAATGGAAAAATGTCAATTGTCATTTGAAATCTGTCAAATCAATAATAAAGTGACAAATTTCAACTTAAGAATTTCAAATCAGTTAAAAAATGTCAAATGTATTTGATTTTAGGTATTACGAGAAGGTCATCCATTATGTTTAGTAGATAGTCAAAGACATAAAAATGATTTAAATGAAATTGGTAAATTATGGGGACATTTAAAAGAAGGTTATGGACGTATGATAAAATTATATACAGCATTATTAATAAATAAATTAGAATTTCATAGAAGAAATCCAAGATTTCCAGGACATTTAGGCGTTACTGGTGAAGAATTGGAATCGATTGCTGGAAATGATATTAATAATTATTTCGAAATGACCGTTGAAATGTTTGATTATTTAGATCATATTTTAGAATTACAAGAAGCTGGTATGTATTAGATTAAATCTTTATGTCAAATTTAATATCAATCTGTCAAATTTACTATTAATCTGTCAAATTTGCTGTCAATCTGTCAAATTTGCTGTCAATCTGTCAAAATTATTGTCAATCTGTCAAATTTGCTATCAATCTGTCAAATTTTCTGTCAATCTGTCAAATTTACTATCAATCTGTCAAATTTATGGCCAATCTGTCAAATTTGCCATTATCTTGTCAAATTTGCTGTCAATCTGTCAAATTTACTATCAATCTGTCAAATTTATTGTCAATCTGTCAAATTTGCTATCAATCTGTCAAATTTACTATCAATCTGTCAAATTTAGTGTCATCATGTCAAATTTACTATCAATCTGTCAAATTTACTATCGATCTGTCAAATTTGCTGCCAATCTGTCAAATTTGCTGTCAATTTGTCAAATTTATTGTCAATCTGTCAAATTTACTATCAATCTGTCAAATTTATTGTAAATCTGTCAAATCTACTATTAATCTGTCAAATTTACTATCAAGGTGTCAAATTTACTGTCAATCTGTCAAATTTACTACCAATTTGTCAAATTTATTATCAATCTGTCAAATTTATTGTCAATCTGTCAAATTTACTATTAATCTATCAAATTTACTGTCAAATGTAATAAACACGTTTTCTTTTTTTAGTATTTGGTTCATTAAACATGGCTCGATCAAATTCGATGACAAGTGCTGGTCAATGTCGTTTATCTCCATTAATTTCTTGTATACAAGATGCATCAAAATTATACGATTATTGTGTAAAAATAATGTTTAAACTTCATATGACATTACCAGCTGATACACTTTCAGGACATCGTGAAAGATTTTTGAAACAATTTCGTTTATTGAAGAAATTTTATGAAAATACCAGCAATTTGCAATATTTCAAAGATTTAATTGCAATTCCACCATTACCAGAGGTAATCGATTTAGAAGAGGATTTAATTAAATGTATTTCATTAAAAGAAATTGAAAATAATAATGAAAATTATTCACCGACTGCGCCTGATGATGAAAATAATCAAAATGTTGGAATACTTGTTGATATTTGAGTTAAATTAATGTCAAAAATGTTATATGTCAATTGTCATATGTCAAATTTGATGTTTGATATTGCTGTCAATCTGTTAAATTTGCTGTCAGTCTGTACTATTAATCTATCAGGTTTGCTGTCAATCTGTCAAATTTGCTGTCAATCTGTCAAATTTACTATCAATGTGTCAAATTTATTGTCAATCTGTCAAATTTACTATCAATTTGTCAAATTTACTCGCAATCTGTCAAATTTATTATCAATCTGTCAAATTTACTATCAATCTATCAAATTTACTATATATCTGTCTAATTTGCTGTCAATTTGTCAAATTTATTGTCAATCGTCAAGTTTACTATCGATCTGTCAAATTTACTATCAATCTGTCAAATTTGCTGTCAATCTGTCAAATTTACTATCAATCTGTCAAATTTATTGTCAATCTGTCAAATTTACTATCAATGTGTTTTATTTGCTATCAATCTGTCAAATTTTCTGTCAATCTGTCAAATTGATTGTCAATCTTTCAAATTTACTATCAATCTGTCAAATTTGCTGCCAATCTGTCAAATTTACTATCAATTTATCAAATTTACTATCAATCTATCAAATATACTATAAATCTGTCTAATTTTCTGTCAATCTGTCAAATTTATTGTCAATCTGTCAAGTTTACTATCAATCTGTCAAATTTACTATCAATCTGTCAAATTTACTAGCAATCTGTCAAATTTACTAGCAATCTGTCAAATTTAGTATTAATCTGCCAAATTTATTGTCAATCAGTCAAATTTACTATGAATCTGTCAAATTTATTGTCAATCTTTCAAATTTACTATCAATCTGTCAAATTTACTATCAATCTGTCAAACTTACTGTCAATCTGTCAAATTTATTGTCAATCTGTTAAATTTACTATCAATGTGTTTAATTTACTATCAATCTGTCAAATTTTCTGTCAATCTATCAAATTTACTATCAATCTATCAAATTTACTGTCAACTGTCAAATGTAATAAACACGTCATATGTCAAATTTGATATTTCAACAATTCTGTCATTTTATTATATTCTTTAACGGCTTTTGACGTTTTTTATTATTATAATATTATAAATAATAATTAACAATTCAA
This sequence comes from Altica lythri, assembly GCA_964028335.1. NCBI lineage: Eukaryota > Metazoa > Arthropoda > Insecta > Coleoptera > Chrysomelidae > Altica > Altica lythri. The sequence continues at coordinate 15,983,438 of OZ034811.1, read as the reverse complement.
ATAAATGTTATCTTAATGCATGTGTTTTTATATACAAATCATTAGATTAGAATATAAAACAATAAAATTTAATTATTTATTATTCAAAAAATAGGAATGTTAAACAAATATTTATTCAAAGATAAAATCTTCTTCTTTTTTTTATATATTACAATTGCACGTTTTATATTTTAGAATCCGCCAAATTTTTTAATAATGGGCGACTTTAGAACTTACGTTACACAAGAAGTTGTTGTACCACAAGAACCAGAACAAGAAGAAGAAGTTTTAATTGAAGGTAATTTAATTGATACAACTGAAGAAGAAGAAGAACTAATTAATGTTAATTATGAAAGAGTTATTAAAGAAAAAGAAGTTTTAACTTTACAATACGAAAATTTAAGGTAACATTGGTTTTGTTTTGTCAAATTTGACATTTATATTTAAAAAAAATAATGTTTAGACGTGAAGTGAATTCATTGATGCAGAAGAACCAAAAAGAATTAACAAAATTACAAGAAAAAATAATAAATTTAGAAACGGAATTAGCAACAAAAGAAAGTGAATTAATGCAAGAACGTCAAATTAAAGAAGATTTATTAAATCAATCTTTTGTTGTTGCTCAAAATCAAGATTCTGAACGTAAGTTAAATCATTTTTTTAATATTTATATTAAAATAGGTATAAATCGTTTTTAACAACAATTAGAAAGATTGAGATATTGATATTTTGAAAACTAAAAGAGGTATCAAAAAACGGTTTTTGTGTTTGATTAGGAATTTAATTATTGATTTAAGAGCATTTTGAAATTTTGAAAAATTCTAAAAAATGAGTGAGATATGAAGATTTTTGTTATATCATCATTTCCCAACCATCATGAAATCTAGAAATATTGAGATATCAATATTTTGAAAACTAAAAAAGATATCGAAAAACGGTTTTTTGTGTTTGATTACAAATTTTGTACCTGATTCTAGAACATTTTGATATTTTAAAAAATACTTATCATCGAGTATGATATGAACATTTTTAATATTTGATCATTATTTTTTTTATATATAGAAAAAGTTAAAAATGAAAAATTCGATAAACTTAAGGAATTGTACATAAAATTACGAGATGAACATATACAAAAAATACGCGAAAAAGCTGATATAGAAAAAAAATTGATAAATGCATTAAAATGTGTTGAACGAATATCAGAATTAGAAATGGAAAATGAAAAATTACAAGAAGAAGAAAAACAAAAAAGTACAGAATTAACTATTTTACAAAAAGATAAGGAACTATTTAACATGGAAACAGAGGTAAATATTAATTTTTTTTTTTGTAAAAAAAAAAAAAAAAAAAAAAAAGGTTAGGTTAGGTGAGGTTTGGTTACAAGTGGTGGGTTTCAGAATTTTTTTTTTCCCGTCTTATATTACCTCATTCTACCCTACAGTAGCGATTTTAGGGGGTGAAAAATTTTTTGGAGCGATTTTTGTCTGGAGCCCCAATTCTCGATAATTACCAAACTCAGATAAAACAACTTTTGCTATTAAAAAAAAATAATTTTTTTTAGATATTAAAAAAAAGTGTAATAGACGCTTGTCGTGATCGAGATAACATTAAAACAGAATTAATAAAAATAATCGAAGAAAAAGAAGAATTAAAAAAATCAACAGAAGAATTATCATATAAACTATTAAATCTCGAAAAACAATTAAATAAAGAACAAAAAGATAATGAAAATCGAATAAAAGAAATAATTAGAAAATCGATAGAAAGTAATGAAGAAATATTAAAAAAAGCAATTGATGAAATTGATAATCCAGCTTTAACAGCACTAACGTGTACACCGGATTATTTGAGAAGTCTTACAAATTCTTGTAAAGAATCATTGAATGATTGTGTGAATTTATCGGGAAATGATTATGTTTCAATTATTACAATTGCTAATAAATTAGCTCATAGACATGCTAATTATATATTACAAGGTAGAGCTACTTGTAATACAAGTCCTGATATTTCTTATGGAGAAAGTAAGTATATTTGATATTTTAGACAGTTGATAGGAAATTTTCTCAAAAATCCAAAATTCCAATTAGTTTTTTCATATCTTTTATAGTTTTCATTATACGAGGGAATTACAAAATTTTTGTTAAAATTTGTAAAAAAAAAAAAAATAGATCTGGGTGGTGTGCCCCCAACTCTATCCCGCGACCCTAGAAAGACCGACAGAGCAGCTTACGCTTCTCGGTTGGAAAGGGCTCTGCGGGAGCTTGGAGTCACCACATCCGGAAATAATAGTGATCTGGAACGGTATACAACAACGATAGAGAACACAATCATCAAGTCTTACAAAAGCTCTTGCCCCCTAAGGCTGACTAATAATAAAGGCAACTTCACCCCTTGGTGGTGCCCAGAATTAGAACGCCTAAGGAAAATGGCGAGAAAGGCTTGTAACAAGGCAAGTAGTTCAAAACTCCTCGAGGATTGGAACTTATACAAGCTCCACCTTAAGGAATACAAAAAAGTCGTTAGGCAAAAACAGAGAACGGCATGGAGAACCTACTGTGAAGAAATCGAGGATTTTCCACAGACAGCGAGACTCCAAAGAGCCTTAACAAAAGATCCATATAGAGATATTGGTATACTTAAGAAACAGGATGGTAGTCAAACTACCAACCTGGAAGAAAGTTTACATCTCTTGCGAGAAATACACTTCCCCGATTCTGTTGCCACGGTAGAGGCAAAGTGGAACGAGGAACATCACATACCCTCGACAGAGGACTGGCACATTGCCAGACTCATTGTTACCGAGGACAAAGTTAAATAGGCAATATCTAGCTTCTCCCCCTTCAAATCACCGGGAATGGATGGAGTTTATCCAGCCCTGCTGCAGTGGGGTCTGGAGGAACTTCTTCCTCACCTAGTGCAAATATTCAGAGCTTCCCTAGCTCTGAATTATATACCGAAGATGTGGAGAGAGGTAAAGGTTGTATTCATACCAAAACCTGGAAGAATGGATTACTCCATTCCAAAAGCTTACCGGCCTATTAGCCTTACATCGTTCTTATTAAAAACGCTAGAGAGGCTAAATGAAAGGTACATAAGGGATACAGTGATAAACACCAAACCACTGCATCCCAACCAACATGCATACACAACAGGGAAATCCACCGATACGGCCCTACATCATGTGGTTGGTCAGATCGAGCGATCATTGGACAAGAAAGAGTCCACCCTGGGCGTATTCATAGATATCAAGGGAGCTTTCGACAAAACCACGTTCCCTAAAATAATGCACTCGCTTACTGATCGAAATGTACCTACAACAGTAAGCGGATGGATTCTCAGCATGCTCTCCATGCGTGCAATAGAAATAACTGTAAATGATGTCAAGATACGAGGCAAGGTTACGAGGGGCTGCCCACAGGGAGGGGTTTTATCACCTCTACTGTGGAACATTGTTCTAGACAGCCTAATTCACCGCCTCAATGAACATGACAAAATCTATAAAGTAGCCTACGCAGACGACATTGTTATTCTGCCAACAGGAAAGTTTGAAAGCACCCTTTGCGACAGAATGCAAGTGGCTTTCAGAACTTTAGAGACATGGTGTAAAGAACAGTCGCTGTCTATTAACCCCAAAAAGACAGAGATGGTTCTTTTCACGAAGAAAACGAAACCTAGGGGCTTAAACGCACCCAGTCTTTTCAACGTTAAATTAAGCTTTGCTACAGAAGTGAAATACTTAGGTGTTATCCTTGATAGCAAGCTGACTTGGAACTCACACATAGAAAGCAGAGTTAAGAAAGCATTTATATCTTATGAACAATGCCGCCGAACCATAGGACAGACCTGGGGATTATCCCCCAAGGTCACCATGTGGATCTACACGGCAATCATAAGACCTATGTTAACATATGGTGCTGTCGTGTGGTGGCCTAAAGTGAAACAAACGACAGCTATCAAAAAATTAAACCAAATTCAAAGATCAGCATGCCTTCTCGTAACAGGAGCCATGCGAAGCACACCGACCAGCGCAATGGAAGTCATACTTGGTCTCACCCCCCTTGATATATTTGTTAAGGAGGTCGCATTGATGACCATGGTACGCTTTCGCACGGTTGGTATCGAACCCACTGTAGGGACTGGCACATGTAGGGATAGTCTGTGGAGGGAATCGATAAGAGTGATACCACTCTTACAGGCAGTCACGGATGCCGTCGCACCAAGATTTGTCTTTGACAAACCATACAAAATATTAACAAACAAGACAGCAGACCCCAACGTAGTGAACGCTCTGAGCGTATATACGGATGGATCAAAAACAAAGCAAGGTGTGGGATGTGGAATTTACTCTAGATCCTTAAGCCTAAAAACAAAATGGGCTATGGATGGCTTGTCAAGTGTGGTTCAGTCAGAACTCACAGGCATAACCATAGCTGCAAAAGAATTAATCAATAGGAACATCACAGGCAGGAATATAAATATATATACAGACTGCCGACAAGCACTACTGACCTTGAATAGACCACGTTTCACTTCAAGTTTAGTACTAGAATGTCACCAATCTCTAACTGAGGCCAGCCAGAATAACGTGGTCACTCTCAGCTGGATCAAAGGACATGGGAACTCTAAAGGCAACCGCATTGCGAACAATTTAGCAAAGAGGGCTGCGGGCTACAGATATGTTAGCCCTCGCCCATCTACCAAGCTAACATTGTCCGCAGTCGGGGACCTTATCAAACAGCACTCTCACCAAAAATTTATACAGTGCTGGGATGAAACTACGAACTGTAGACTGGTCAGAGAGTTATTACCACATCCTGGCGAGGAAACAGCAAAAAAATTTAAGGCATTGACCAGACAAAATCTCCGAACAGCTGTGGGAATCCTGACAGGTCACTGCCAATTGCGACAACATCTCTTTAGGATAAAACTAACAGAATCGCCGCTATGCAGAGGCTGCGAACAAGAAGAGAAAACAGTAGAACACATTATGTATGACTGCTCTGCTTTTTCTGAACTCAGAAGAACCGTGTTGGGCGAGTATTGGCTTACACCAGCCGATGTCAGGGAGATCCCCCTCGGGAGCCTCATCACCTATTTTAAATCAATAGGCCTGGTGACATCCTGAGGTGAGGCTATCCCTACATACGGGAGGATGCACAATGGGTTATATGTGGCTTCAGTGCTGGCTGAGCACTAGCTCGCCCCTCTCAAATTTCCAGATCCAGATCCAGAGCTAGGTTATAACTTTATGTACGTTAATAAATAAAAAAGTTACGAGGGAATTACAAATTTTAACAAAAATTTTGTAATTCCCCCGTATATCGAAAACTATAAAAGTTATGAAAAAACTAATTGGAATTTTAGATTTTTGAGAAAATTTCCTATCTTTTGATAGGTTATAACTTTTTGTACTTCTACAAATAAAAAATTGATCAAACTTTGAAATTTTTGTAGTTTTTTCCAATTCTGTGACGCACTTTTTTCTTTTAGAGGTAACAGAAGTATGTAAAATCCTTGGTAAAATTGTATTAAACCTATTAATTAATTTAAAAGACAACAAAAATACCGAAGATATAGTAAAAGAAGCCAAAGAAAAATTAGAAGAATTGGCAACATTGGCAGATAATATTACAATTTCACTTTTAGGAGAAAAATCTGAAACTTTAGCTGATATGTTAGATAATGAAATGACAGCTATGGATAAAGCTATAGAAGAAGCTGCCAATAGAATACAGGTAAACAAAAAAACAGCTTCAATATCAAATTTTTGAAATTTAACTTATAGATGGACTTAGTGGTGCTAATCTTTAGTAATATTTGTAATAGATAATGAAATCTTTCCTATTTTATCGCATTTTGTAAGTTTTTTACCCTTTCTTATGACGCTTTCATCTGACATTTGACATTTCTAAGATTTGACGTTTTATGTATTAGACAAATATGACATTTGACAATTTTGTTGCATCTGACATTTGACATTAATGGGATTTTTAACATTCCTGATATTTCACATATATCTGACATTTTTGATGTATTTGACATTTGACGTTTATGACATTTGCTGTATTGGATGTTTTTCATTAAAAACTTGTTAAAACGACCGTTACGAATGATTTTTTTTTCTAGGATATGTTAACAGCTTCACGCGCAGCTGATTCTGGTATTAAATTGGAAGTAAATGGAAAAATTTTAGATTCGTGTACAACTCTAATGCACGCTATAAGAATATTAGTACAAAAATCGAAATTGTTGCAAGCTGAAATTGTTGGTCAAGGACGGGTAAATATTGACTTAAAAAATAAAAATAAAAAATGAAAATTTCCAAATTTTAGGGTACAGCAAGTGCAAAAGAGTTTTATAAAAGAAACCATCAATGGACTGATGGATTTATTTCAGCTGCAAAAGCAGTTGCAGTTGCAGCTAAACTTTTATTGTAAGTGTTGAAGCTATGAAACTGTCAATAGAATACAGCTTCAATAAGTAAATTTAAAATTTAAAACTTTTTTAGAGGTGCAGCTGATAAAGTGGTAATAAACAATGGAAAATTGGAGCAATTAGTTGTTGCTGCTCAAGAAATTGCAGCTTCAACAGCTCAATTAGTCGTAGCAAGTCGTGTTAAAGCTGATAGAAATAGTACGAATTTACAACAATTAACAATGGCCTCGAAAGGTGTTACTACAGCCACTGGTGCTGTTGTTGCAACAGTTAAAGATTGTAGTGAACTTATTGATGAAACAGGTAATTAATTATCATTATCTTGATAACCAGAAATGATATCTAAACGTGGTTTTCAGTGTTTGATTATAAATTTTAAATACAATTAAATACATTTTGAAATTAAAAAAAAAAAAATTAATTAATCTATTTAAATTTCAGAAGAACTGGACGTTTCGAATTTGAGTCTTCATCAAGCAAAACGATTGGAAATGGATTCACAAGTGCGTGTTTTAGAATTGGAAAAGGAATTGGAACAAGAACGATATCGTTTATCAAAATTACGTAAACATCATTATCAATTAGCCGGAGAAAATGAGACTTGAATAAATTGAATTAACTTCTTTTTTTAATATAAATATTTAATTCTTATTAATAATGATAATAACTAAGATTGAATGTGTTTATGTATATGTAGTTTATACCATATATAAATATATAAATTCTGTTTACCATTATTATAATAATAATATTACTATACCCAATAAACCAAAGTACATCTTAAAGACGTATTATGTACATATACTTCAGACGTAGCATACGTCTTATGTACGTACGGTAATTCCTTATGGATATCTTTAAGACGTACATAGTACGTACTTTGTCCACCCTTTTTAACATCTTATGTACGTACTTTGTCGCAATATTTCTGACATATATATGACATATATAGGACGTATCTTTTTTCTCATATGGTATTTGAATTAAAAAAATATATAATATAATTACAAACATTTTATTTATTTTTTCATAAAAATGTTACCAAAAATATTGATTTAAAAAAAACAGTTCTAACTTAAAAGAAAAATTCTGAATTATTTGTTCTTTGATTTCAGGCGGTCATTGGCTCTTCGAAGCCATGTGGCTATCGCATCTTCACTTTCCTTTTTGTTTTTTTGTATTTTGGATTCATCTGCAGCAGCTAAAATTTATTGTATTTTTAGGTCTCTTTATCCATGGATAAATTAATACAATAAGTTACTTCAAAACTTAGACTACAAGTAAACTAGATAACTTACCTCTAGAACAAGCTTGGCAAACAAAGTACTGCAAAACTTATTCTTGTCTCTGCGACCCAGCCAGCTATATGTGGTGGCAAGGGAATCAGTAATTAATAGACGCAGACATCTGGCCACAAATTCATAAATGGTTCGGCCCCCTAGGTTGGATAATTCAGCAACCTAATGAACAATTAATAATTAGTCACTTAAAACAATTTCAATAGGTACATATTAAAAAATAAATACGTCAATTTTCTTAAATATGTATTTTTGGCTATTAAGTTGGAAACGTTCACAAGTTTGGTAACAAAATTGTGGTGAACAGAACAGAAATTAGATTTCCCGTATGACAAATATTACATGCACATGCATTCACAAATTGCATATTTATATATAGGATGCAATTTGTGGCCGTGCTTTGTTGCCACACATGCTTAAGAAAACTGAAAGCAGTGGTTCTCAGTGGAGGAAGATTTTTATTCATACTTTTAATTCCATATTCGAAAGTCTCAAGTGTCCCATAAATTTGGATTATTACTCTAAGTCTACATTATAAAAGCTGTCGAGTTATTTAAAAAACGCCCAGTGTATAAATGATTTTTTAAGATGCAACACAGGCGTTTATATACAGACCATTAGATTTGGATGCTGTTTTGTTAGGTTAGGATGGAACATAAAATGGCGGCCGGCGTACTTTAAAATTATCATATTTTACCACTTACCTGTATACTGATTAGTAAGTCCAAGAACCTATTGTTTTTGTAAGTCTATTATTTTTTTTAAACACACCATAGAATTAAATTTTTAATTATACACACAGGCACGATGACACGAACCATCGATCGAACCAAACTTCTTCTACTTCAACAGAAAACAGTACACCCTGTCACGTCAGTCAGTCCTGTCTCCTGTCTGCTTGAGGCGAGTTCCGTCGCTACGTTGCCAGGTTTAAAATTTGTTAGCTACTTTCCTTATTTTTCTAAAATTTTGGGGGAGTTGAGAATTAAAACTTCAAAACTTCACTACTTATTTAAGTACCATGTCAAAGCAATTTCCCCAATACTTACGTAAATAAAATTATTAAAATAATAATTAAAATTTATCAAAGATTAATATTTATTTTGTTAGGTATATTTGGTTTTCCGGAAGGGACAATCAAGTCAACTGACAACACTGCTTTAAAGGTAGACTGGCTCTCAAAAATATCTGTTAATGATTTTAAAAAATGTTCTTTGAGATTATCGATCATGACAAAACAGTTATAACGTTATAACTCAGAAAAGTTTATATAGCTCTAGTAAAATAGATAAGTACTGATGTAGTGGTAACTACGTCTTATGTACATATTATGTACGTACCAAATTTAGGACCTATGTACATCCCAAAATGTACGTACATAATACGTACATCTTATGTCCATGGACGTATGGACGTAAATATGATATAAAATGTACGTCTTATGTATGTACTGTGTTTACTGGGTATTTTGTATTAACTAATTATATTGTACTATTTACATTATTAAATTATTTGTATTAATAAAAACGTCCTTTTCATATTTCAAAAAGTTCAATATACGGGGGAATTACAAAATTTTTGTTAAAATTTGTAATTCCCTCGTAACTTTTTTATTTATTAACGTACAAAACGTTATAACCTATCAAAAGAAAGGAAATTTTCTCGAAAATCCAAAATTCTAATTAGTTTTCTTATATCTTTTATAGTTTTTAATATACGGGGGTATTACAAAATTTTTATTAAAATTTATAATTCCCTCGTAACTTTTTTATTTATTAACGTAAAAAAAGTTATAACTTATCAAAAGATAGGAAAATTTCTCATAAATCCAAAATTCCAATAGGGAACCGGACAACTTTTCAAATAGTGTTTAAAAATAATCTTTATTCATATATATAGCCATAAAAAATAATATTTTAATTAAATAAATCCTCTGGAGTACTTGAAAACGTCAAAAACATAATTTATTTCAAATTGCCGCGAAAACAGCACTTCATGTCAATTCAGATCAAGTGACGTCATGTATAAGGTAAACAAACTTCTAACCATATTAAAAGTGATCAATGCTTGGATAAATGAAATATTTTGTGTTTCTTAATCATCATGGACCGAAAAAGATATCGTTGGTGTGTTGTACCTTGATGTAGAAATACATCAGTAACTACTCCAAATAATTTTTGGAACGAAGTTCCCTTTCGCGCGTTACGACTGACGGGAGCTAGCCCAAAAAAATTCATACCAAAAGTTGTCACGACACAATGCACCTACACATGCATGTTTCTCTCTCTCACAGACCAAAAAATAAATAACTCTCTCTTCCTCTCTCTCATAGATATATTACAATTAAAAAGACACTATTTTAAATTAAAAGAAAATGTACATTAAAAAGAAAATACTGTAGAAAAAAACATAATTACCTATAATAGTACTATATTTTATTTCATCCTGTTTTTATAAATTAATAAATTCATAAACATTTTAAAAATAGTTCGTAACTTGACTACGTCAAATTACCTTAACTGTCAGTCACTGTAAAATATTTTAATTTTAAATTTTTTGTATTGAATTGTTAATTCCTGTTTTAAATTATAAAAAGTAATTTTAAAAAGATGTGTTATTTAAAGCTCTGGTATTGTATAACTTTTGTTAAAAGAAACGAACTGTTAGGTAAGTAGAGATTTTATACAGACAATAGAGAATTATGGCACACTTCAAATACTGACCGGCATTATTACTGCTAAGCCGTATTTAATTACGGACTGACTTTATTTTGTCAGTGTAAAACAGTATTCCGGCACGTATCGTTTGGGATTTATTTAGGTACGTCAAGCCTTATTTTTGTTTTAATTTCGGACACCTAACCTCTAAACCGCGTTCTAGTCGTTTTTCTGAGTGAAATTATGGAAGATCAATTGGAAGCTGCAATTTTGGGGAATGCAAATGATGATGAGATAGAATATCTTATATTAGATAACATTCTCATTAATAGGGACAATTTGCAAAATGTGAATAATGGAGGAAATCATTTTACGGCTGCGGGATCTCTAAACGGATTCTCTGATAGAACTTCTCTCAACAGCGTTAAATCGTCATTATACGTAAAACGTAGCCTTTTGGACTTATTTAATTGGGCCATATTCACTTTTACCGTCTATCACAAAATTTAGCCAAACCAAATCTTTTTTCAAATTTAAATTAAAACGTTCAAAACACAACAGTCGAAATTAGAGGTTATAGAAAACATGAAACGTAAAACAAAATTTTGTCCTATGATATAAAGGCATGGTTGTACCAGGAATAATCTAGCCACAAATAGTGGCAGGCAGTAACTTTAATAATTCCAGGCATTATTTTTGTTTCACTGCGCATGCTTAGATGTCAAATACGGCCAGGATTTATTAGTGCCTGGCGTTATGAATTTGCCATAATTCTCTAATAATAAATGCTTATGTATGTTAAACACTCTGTTATGTTTACAAATTACTAATTCCTTCACTAATTAATCGAAAGGAACTTCGTTCCATCCGGGTGTCCCTTGACACCTCACACTTTTTTTTTATTGATGTAAGAAATGATTAGACCTAGCAAGACGAAAGTGCGATGGAATGTCTGTTACTTCACCAATTTACTTTTGTGAAGATCACTTTGATGTAAGTACTGTACCTAGAGTGTTATTACACAGCCCATTATACAAATAATCATATTTAGTGTGTATGTAATTTAGGTGTTATAGGTTATGTCTTACGTAGAATGTTTTACGTGTGCATAAACAATCTTGTATTTGTGTTTTAGCTGCCAAAGAAGCTATAGAGAATATTTAAACTTAATTATATCTTTTATATACATTTTATTTTACTTTATATTGAGAATGTTAATAAATAAAACCATTGACAAATTGTGTATAATTACTTTATTTAGTGCTTTCATATAAAATAGGGAATATATTTTTTTCCAACATTCACTTATACTAGAGATATAATGTATAACTAAAGTTCTGTTATGACTATAGTCCTTCAATTCGTAACTAATTACAATTAAATATTTTTAGAAAAATGCAAATAAATCGTAGAAAAACGCGAAATAACATACAAAGCAGTACTGTTTACTTATGGCTACCTACACATGACGTTACGCACTGTGATAGGCGTTTGGGTTCTTACACGTCACAGATAATTTTCGCAACTTTATTTATTGATTTAAAAATATAAATCATTGTTATTTCTTAAAAATCTTTATTGAGTGATATTGTTGTATAACAAACTTTATTTTAAAACACATCTTAAATTTTTTTTCGATTACTGTCCGGTACCCTATTAGTTTTTTCACATCTTTTATAGTTTTCAATATACGGGGGAATTACAAAATTTTTGTTAAAATTTGTAATTCCCTCGTAACTTTTTTATTTATTTACGTACATAAGTTATAACCTATCGAAAGAAAGAAAATTTTCTCAAAAATTCAAAATTCCAATTAGTTTTTTCATATCTTTTATAGTTTTTAATATACGGGGGAATTACAAAATTTTTGTTAAAATTGTTAATTCCCTCGTAACTTTTTTATTTATTAACGTACATAAAGTTATAACCTATCGAAAGAAAGGAAATTTTCTCAAAAATTCAAAATTCCAATTAGTTTTTTCATATCTTTTATAGTTTTTAATATACGGGGGAATTACAAAATTTTTGTTAAAATTGTTAATTCCCTCGTAACTTTTTTATTTATTAACGTACAAAAAGTTATATCCTATCGAAAGAAAGGAAATTTTCTCAAAAATTCAAAATTCCAATTAGTTTTTTCATATCTTTTATAGTTTTTAATATACGGGGGAATTATAAAATTTTTGTTAAAATTGTTAATTCCCTCGTAACTTTTTTATTTATTAACGTACATAAAGTTATAACCTATCGAAAGAAAGGAAATTTTCTCAAAAATTCAAAATTCCAATTAGTTTTTTCATATCTTTTATAGTTTTTAATATACGGGGGAATTACAAAATTTTTGTTAAAATTGTTAATTCCCTCGTAACTTTTTTATTTATTAACGTACATAAAGTTATAACCTATCGAAAGAAAGGAAATTTTCTCAAAAATTCAAAATTCCAATTAGTTTTTTCATATCTTTTATAGTTTTTAATATACGGGGGAATTACAAAATTTTTGTTAAAATTGTTAATTCCCTCGTAACTTTTTTATTTATTAACGTACATAAAGTTATAACCTATCGAAAGAAAGGAAATTTTCTCAAAAATTCAAAATTCCAATTAGTTTTTTCATATCTTTTATAGTTTTTAATATACGGGGGAATTACAAAATTTTTGTTAAAATTGTTAATTCCCTCGTAACTTTTTTATTTATTAACGTACAAAAAGTTATAACTTATCAAAAGATAGGAAAATTTCTCATAAATCTAAAATTCCAATTAGTTTTTTCATATCTTTCATAGTTGTCAATATACGGGGGAATTACAAAATTTTTGTTAAAATTTGTAATTCCCTCGTAACTTTTTTATTTATTAACGTACAAAAAGTTATATCCTATCGAAAGAAAGGAAATTTTCTCAAAAATTCAAAATTCCAATTAGTTTTTTCATATCTTTTATAGTTTTTAATATACGGGGGAATTATAAAATTTTTGTTAAAATTGTTAATTCCCTCGTAACTTTTTTATTTATTAACGTACATAAAGTTATAACCTATCGAAAGAAAGGAAATTTTCTCAAAAATTCAAAATTCCAATTAGTTTTTTCATATCTTTTATAGTTTTTAATATACGGGGGAATTACAAAATTTTTGTTAAAATTTGTAATTCCCTCGTAACTTTTTTATTTATTAACGTACATAAAGTTATAACCTATCGAAAGAAAGGAAATTTTCTCAAAAATTCAAAATTCCAATTAGTTTTTTCATATCTTTTATAGTTTTTAATATACGGGGGAATTACAAAATTTTTGTTAAAATTGTTAATTCCCTCGTAACTTTTTTATTTATTTACGTACATAAAGTTATAACCTATCGAAAGAAAGAAAATTTTCTCAAAAATTCAAAATTCCAATTAGTTTTTTCATATCTTTTATAGTTTTTAATATACGGGGGAATTACAAAATTTTTGTTAAAATTGTTAATTCCCTCGTAACTTTTTTATTTATTTACGTACATAAAGTTATAACCTATCGAAAGAAAGAAAATTTTCTCAAAAATTCAAAATTCCAATTAGTTTTTTCATATCTTTTATAGTTTTTAATATACGGGGGAATTACAAAATTTTTGTTAAAATTGTTAATTCCCTCGTAACTTTTTTATTTATTTACGTACATAAAGTTATAACCTATCGAAAGAAAGAAAATTTTCTCAAAAATTCAAAATTCCAATTAGTTTTTTCATATCTTTTATAGTTTTTAATATACGGGGGAATTACAAAATTTTTGTTAAAATTGTTAATTCCCTCGTAACTTTTTTATTTATTAACATACATAAAGTTATAACCTATCGAAAGAAAAGAAATTTTCTCAAAAATTCAAAATTCCAATTAGTTTTTTCATATCTTTTATAGTTTTTAATATACGGGGGAATTACAAAATTTTTGTTAAAATTGTTAATTCCCTCGTAACTTTTCTATTTATTTACGTACATAAAGTTATAACCTATCGAAAGAAAGGAAATTTTCTCAAAAATTCAAAATTCCAATTAGTTTTTTCATATCTTTTATAGTTTTTAATATACGGGGGAATTACAAAATTTTTGTTAAAATTTGTAATTCCCTCGTAACTTTTTTATTTATTAACGTACAAAAAGTTATAACCTATCAAAAGATAGGAAATTTTCTTACAAATCTAAAAATCAAATTAATTTCTTCATACCTTTTATTGTTTTCGATATACAAGGGAATTACAAAATCTTGTCTAAAATTTGAATCAAAAACAACAAAAGCAAACATTCTGTATAATAAAACGATATAATAAAAAAACGAGTAATTGTAAAGATATATTTGTTTAAATAAGTAAATTATACAATAAAATACTTTTTTTTTTAATGAAATAAATCGTTACAAAATAAAACTTTTGAGTATAATACTAAAAAAAAAATTTTCTTTACATATAAATAAAACAACATATCTTAAAAAAGAAAAAAAAAATCAGTCCCGATTTGAGTTAAAAAGTTCTTCCCATCAAAATTTTCCCTTTAATAATTTCATGTGTATTTTCAATAAATCCTAATTTCCCATAAAAAGCATGCGTGTAATTATCCGATGAATTCATTACAACATGAACACCAAAAGAACCTAAAAAAATAAGTAAATATTATAAAAAAAAATTTATAAATATTCTAAAATAAAACTAGTGAAATATAGTGAAGAATTGTAAAAAATTTAAATTTTTATAAAAAAATTAAACAAAAAGTGTAAATTTTAACAATTTTAAGAAATTCAGTTTTCTTAGTGTAATTTATATGGTATAAAATCTACACTCAGAAAACTACATTTCTTCACAAAAATCCGAAAAATTATAAAATTTAATGAAATTATCGATATATTTTCATACTTGAATAGTTCTTTAATTTTTTAAATGAATTTTAACATTTTTTCAAAATATTGAAATTAAAAAATTCTAAAATAAAAAGCATTTTTTTCACACTATAGATATTTAACTAAAAATTTTTCGAATCATATTCCATTAAGGGTATAAAAATCGCTTTATCAATCTTAATTTTATACTTATTCTGAAACTTTTAAAAAAATTTAAAATCTGAGTTAACTCTAGTCGCACCTAAAGAAGTTTTACTTCAATAAATAATAATAATAAAAATATAATATTACCATTTGCTCGTAAAGCTGCTAAAAGACAAGTAACTAAACGTTTACTAACTGATTGATCCATAACTGATGGTAATAAACTACAAATCATACTCGAGGGATGTGTTGGACTGTTTACATACATTTCATCTTTAAAATTATGAAAATACGAAACTGCTTCCTAAAAAAGAAAAAAAAACGAAGTTAACAGTTCACATTTGACAAATGATATTTTTAACAGATGACAGTTGACATTTGTAATTTAAGTAGTAAAAAATGACATTCCATACTTAACAAATGACGTTTAACAGTTAATAAACAATTAAAAGTTGACGTTTGACATTTAAATAGTAAAATTAACAGTTTACACTTAACAAATGATGTTTTTGACAGGTTACAGTTGACATTTGTAATTTAAGTAGTAAAAAATGACATTCCATACTTAACAAATGACGTTTAACAGTTAATAAACAGTTAAAAGTTGACGTTTGACATTTAAATAGTAAAATTAACAGTTTACACTTAACAAATGATGTTTTTGACAGGTTACAGTTGACGTTTGTAATTTAAGTAGTAAAAAATGACATTCCATACTTAACAAATGACGTTTCACAGTTAATAAATAATTAAAAATTGACGTTTACATTTAAATAGTAAAGTTAACAGTTTACACTTGACAAATGATTTTTTGACAGGTGACAGTTGACATTTGTAATTTAAGTAGTAAAAAATGACATTCCATACTTAACAAATGACGTTTAACAGTTCATAAATAATTAAAAATTGACGTTTGACATTTAAATATTAAAGTTAACAATTCACACTTGACAAAATGATGTTTTTGACAAGTGACAGTTGACGTTTGTAATTTAAGTAGTAAAAAATGACATTCCATACTAAACAAATGACGTTTAACAGTTAATAAACAATTAAAAATTGACGTTTACATTTAAATAGTAAAGTTAACAGTTTACACTTGACAAATGATGTATTTGACAGATGACAGTTGATGTTTGTAATTTAAGAAGTTACCTGAAGAAATTTATGTTGTTCCTTGGCACAATCAATTGGATATTTTTCACACATTTCTGGTATCCAAGCTAATTCTTGTTTTACACGAAATTTTTTATAATCCGGTGCTGCACACGCATATCCAACAATTCCATTTTCATCTTCAACCACAAAACAAAATTCTGGATGTAATAATAAATATGGTCCAATGATTTTATCACCATGAATATCCTAAAAAAAAAAAAAAAAATTAATTAATATATAATATAATCAATAACAGTCGACAGCGATAATACTGAGAAAAGAATATTCTAGAGTGGTGATTTCTTACAACAGGGAAATATTCTCGAACAAGTCCAGATCGAGTTCATTTTAAAAAAATCGATTCCAAATCAAACAAATTTTGATAATTTAATTACCTTTAATTTATCAGGATAATTGATAGAATCCTCAAGTCCATCTTTGCATGTTCGAATCGCAATATTATACAAATTTTTTTCATCTTCTGGTAAATATGGTCGAATTGTAAATACTCGATTTGTTGGTACTTCGGGTACTTTATATACAAATAAATCATTACCAGAATCCACTGGAACCAATCGCTAAAAAAAATATATTCGATTTTATATAACTTTCTAGTTTAACCCTGTATAACTTAAGAACCGTAAAAGATATTAAAAAAGTGAGGATACGTATGGAAAAATTAAAGATTTTTCTGTAAATTTGCAAATTTTCATAAAGATTAAATAAATGGAAATATAGAAAATTTACCTGTAAATCAGCAGTAAGACCACCTCGAAAAACCCACGGTTCTTGATCACCACTCATAAAAGTCTCTTTCCATCCTTTCGAGAACCCTAAATTAAAAATAAATAAATAAATAAATATTTGTTTAAACAAACAAAAAACGCAATTTATCGCATTTTTTTCTTTATAAAACACTTTCAACTCTTACGCAGATTCTATTTATGAATTACGCGCATAAAAACTATTTTTTTGGTGATATTTGACGCAAAAAAGCAGCCTTAACATATACTAGAAATCTTCTTCTTTTTTTTTTTGTAATTGGATGATGCGTACATGTGTAAGTCCCCTGGGTGTACGAAGGCATCGATGGAGGAAAATGACCGCCGGCTTAACAAACAAAAACAGATTAATATCAAATATTTTACTATATATATATATATATATATATATAACAAAACATTCATTCATTTATCACAAAAATATATTTTTATTAAACTTTATAACTGTCACTTGTCAAACTTGTCATTTGTCAAGTATTAACTGTTAACTTTACTATTTAAATGTCAAAAGTAAATTTTTAATTATATTAAGTATGAACTGTCATTTTTACTACTTAAATAACAAACGTCAACTGTCATCTGTCAAAAACGTCAATTGTTAACTGTAAACTGGGTATAATATTGGAAAATATGTTAAAAAATTTTGTTTTAGAAATCAATTTTTAACACATTTCAACTTGTAGTAACAGAGTTTTATATTTAAGTACAAAAAGTGACAAGAATGGCATTTGACTTTATATTGACAGTTAGAGTTTGACATTTAATGTGAAAAGTGACAAGATTGACATTTAGCTTTATATTGACAGTAAAAGATTGACATTTGACGTTATATTAACAGTTAGAGTTTGAAAAGTGACAAGATTGACATTAGAGTGAAAGTTAGAGTTTTATATTTGAATGCAAAAAGTGACAAGAATGGCATTTGACTTTATATTGACAGTTAGAGTTTGACATTTAATGTGAAAAGTGACAAGATTGACATTTAGCTTTATATTGACACTAAGAATTTGTAATTTAAGTGTGAAAAGTGACAAAATTGACATTTGACGTTGTAGTGACAGTTAAAAATTTATATTTGAATGCAAAAAGTGACAAGATTGACATTTGACGTTGTAGTGACAAGATTGACATTTAGCTTTATATTGACGGTAAAAGTTTGAAATTTGAGTGTGACAAGTAACAAGATTGACATTTGACGTTGTAGTGACAGTTAGAGTTTGATATTTGAGTGCAAAAAGTGACAAGATTGACATTTGACTTTATATTGACAGTTAGAGTTTGACATTTTAATGTGAAAAGTGACAAGATTGACATTAAGCTTTATATTGACAGTAAAAGCTTGACAATTTAGTGTAAAAAGTTACAAGATTGACATTTGAGGTTATATTGACACTAAAAGTTTGAAATTTGAGTGTGAAAAGTGACAAGATTGACATTTGACGTTGTAGTGACAGTTAGAGTTTTATATTTGAGTGCAAAAAGTGACAAGATTGACATTTGACTTTATATTGACAGTTAGAGTTTGACATTTTAATGTGAAAAGTGACAAGATTGACATTTAGCTTTATATTGACAATAAAAGTTTGACATTTTAGTGTAAAAAGTTACAAGATTGACATTTCACGTAAAATAGACAGTTAGAGTTTGAAATTTGAGTGTGAAAAGTGACAAGATTGACATTTGACGTTATATTGACAGTTAGAATTTGACATTTATATATATAAAATACTTACCTAACCATTTAACATAAGAATTGAGTAACGATATAACTCCTCTCATATCCCATATATAAGCATATAAATCATATAAAAGTTCTCGATTATTACAACTCGATATATGTTCAAATAATCGATTCATTGCTAATGATATTTCATTAATTTTTTCAGATCTCGAAAACCATTCTTGAACCTATAAAAAAATTAACATAGTAACCCATATAGGAAAAGGCCATTTTATGACATATATCAACCATCCAGAAGATTCTATTAGTAGCTGTCAATTAAGTATAACTTTCGATAACTACGCTGTATTTTTCTGTGAAAAATCTCTGTTTTTAATCGAAAATTAGTGAAATTATCGTTAATAAGAATCTCTATTTTCGTTTATATAACTCTTTTTATATGGTTTTTGTGTAATTAGTGCTATAAGTGATATTTAAATAGTACCCTTTTATCGGTATATAATAACAGTTTCATTTGTGTCGTTTTTCCAAGTTTTGATAGTTTAATATGTAAGTAAAACTCAATTATGTTTTTAAATAAACATTTCTACATAGTTTTAACAATATATTATTGTATAAATTTGCTTTAAAATGATTAATAATAGGAAATTTACCGAGTAACTCATATACGAAAAGGCCATTTTATGACATATATCAACCATCGAGAAAATTATATCGGTAGCTGTCAGTTGCGTATACTTTCCGATAGTTTCGTGTTTTTTGTCGAAAATTAGTGAAATTATGATTAAGAGTGTCTATCGTGATTTCTATAATTTGGTTTATGTAATTTATGTGTATTTAGTGCTATAAATGATTTTAAATACTACACCGTTATCGTTATGTGAAAACAGTTAAATTTGAGTGTTTGTTTCAAGTTTTGATGGTTTAAAATGTAAGTGAAATTTGATTTAATTGTATTATAAACATTTTTGCATAGTATAAACCTTTTTAAATCGTACATTAGCCTAAATTATAAATAATTGCCAATGATTTTATGTAAAAACTATTACATATCAAGGTCAAGTTAAGGTTATTGGTGTGTTAACGTTAGCGCTGTGGATTAAAGTGAGATAGGAGTAATCTGCCTACTAGACACTAGATTTTCACATTTAACACGAGACTTTGAGACGATATTTTATCATTTGACATTAGGTTTTGACACTAGATTTTAATATTTGTCATAAGATTTGGACATTTAACACTAGATTTTGACATTTGATACGTGATTTGCGAGAATTCAGTTTTTTAATCTAAAAATTACCTCAGGATTAGAATGATCTTTTCTCTGATTGGCTATTATAACCAAATGCGCATTGGATTTTAACCAATTAAATTCTTGTAAAAGTTGCAAACCTTGTCCACCATGTTCAAATGGTAAATAAAATAAATCACATAATAAGGCTAAATCTTCACTACAAAGATTTGATTCTTTTCTAAAAAATAATAATATTTAATGTGTTATATAGTAAAAGGCCATATAATCATTGATGTGAACTTGTATATGTTAATTTAATTTTTTTACTTACGATTCATTTTCATTGTTACTTTCTACCAACATATGATTCGTATCGACTTGCATACTACCGCTAGAAGCCTAAAAAGTGATTAAAATTTTAATCAAAAAATCAAAATTGAAAATTTATCTATTTTGTTGATTTGAAAATGAATTTTAATAATAAAAATATCAATTTTCGAACATAAATGACTTTTTGATTGAAAAAAAATGGCATTTTAAAACCGCAAACGGTAAAAAAACCGGATTAACAAAAAACGTTCAAATCGTATTAAAAATATCAAAAACTGTTTTGAAATTATTCAAAACGTATTGTAAGATCGTTTTTCAATGATGCGATTTTTTTACCGCTTGCGGTAAAAAAACCGGATTGACAAAAAACGTTCAAATCGTGTTAAAAATATCAAAAATTGTTTTGAAATTATTCAAAACGAATTGTAAGATCGTTTCTCAATGATGCGATTTTTTTACCGCTTGCGGTAAAAAAACGGATTGTCAAAAAACGTTCAAATCGTGTTAAAAATATCAAAAACTGTTTTGAAATTATTCAAAACGAATTGTAAGATCGTTTTTCAATGATGCGATTTTTTTAACGCTTGCGGTAAAAAAACCGGATTGACAAAAAACGTTCAAATCGTGTTAAAAATATCAAAAACTGTTTTGAAATTATTCAAAACGAATTGTAAGATCGTTTTTCAATGATGCGATTTTTTTACCGCTTGCGGTAAAAAAACCGGATTGACAAAAAACGTTCAAATCGTGTTAAAAATATCAAAAACTGTTTTGAAATTATTCAAAACGAATTGTAAGATCGTTTTTCAATGATGCGATTTTTTTAACGCTTGCGGTAAAAAAACCGGATTGACAAAAAACGTTCAAATCGTGTTAAAAATATCAAAAACTGTTTTGAAATTATTTAAACCGAATTGTAAAATCGTTTTTCAATGATGCGATTTTTTTACCGCTTGCGGTAAAAAAACCGGATTGACAAAAAACGTTCAAATCGTGTTAAAAATATCAAAAATTGTTTTGAAATTATTTAAAACAAATTAATTGTAAGATCGTTTCCCAATGATACGGTAAAAAAACCGGATTGACAAAAAACGTTCAAATCGTGTTAAAAATATCAAAAACTGTTTTGAAATTATTCAAAACGAATTGTAAGATCGTTTTTCAATGATGCGATTTTTTTACCGCTTGCGGTAAAAAAACCGGATTGACAAAAAACGTTCAAATCGTGTTAAAAATATCAAAAATTGTTTTGAAATTATTTAAAACAAATTAATTGTAAGATCGTTTCCCAATGATACGGTAAAAAAACCGGATTGACAAAAAACCTTCAAATCGTGTTAAAAAAATCAAAAACTGTTTTGAAATTATTCAAAACAAAATGTAAGATCGTTTCTCAATGATGCGATTTTTTTACCGCTTGCGGTAAAAAAACCGGATTGACAAAAAACGTTCAAATCGTGTTAAAAATATCAAAAAGTGTTTTGAAATTATTCAAAACGAATTGTAAGATCGTTTTTCAATGATGCGATTTATTTACCGCTTGCGGTAAAAAACCGGATTGACAAAATTTCAAAATTTTACCGAATTTTCACTCATAGCTACATCTTCACTCGATCCATTAGTGCATTTATTAGATTGCGCATGCGCTGGTGAATAATTAGGAGTACTATTACAATCCATTGGTTCCATTGGACTCAAACTCGATTCCGTATCGGTATTCATACCACTATGTTCTTTTCCACTTTCTTCAATTTTCGATTTAATAATCGTTCCACTCAATATTGTAACAGTTTTCGTATCATCAATCGGAACCGATATCGGAATCGGAACGGGAGTAATCGGATTCGGAATCGATTCATTACAAATTACTTTTGTTGCTGATACGAGTGAATTCATAACTGGTATTGGAGCTGGTATTGTACTTTCACTACATGTTGATACCTACAAAAAAATATATTCTTTATCTTAATATAGGTGGAAAAGGTGGTTCATTGTAGCCATTTCTGTCATCTGTCATATCGGTTATAGGTGTTATCTGTCATACCGGTTATCTGTCATATTTGTTTACTGTCATATCTGTGATATAGGAAAATTTTAACAGTATCTTTATCAATAACAGTACTTACAGTACTACAAACTTCAGCTAAAGCTTGTAATTGATTGGAATTTACTAAAGTAGTGTTACTACAAGATGTGGTGGTACTTGTTGATGTTAAACTCATACAAGTGTTGATTGAAGGGATGATAGGCAGTGGTACCACTAAAAAAAAGAAAAATTTAACATTGTAGACAATAGGATTTCAATACAAACTATTATCACTTATTATACCTTTTTTGTACTGAAAATTTAACATTATAATAATAATAATAATTATAATAATAATAATATAAAGATTATACGAACCAGCAACTGCAGGTTGTGGTTTAGTAATAGGTCCCCAAGCGGATTTATGTTTAAAAAATTCCGGCAACCATTCTTTTATTGCATTACGTAAAGCTTGTCTTGGATGATACATATTTGGTGATAAAGTTGATGGTACATCTTCACCTGATAAACCATCTTCAGTTTCTGTTTCTAATTTTATATCAGCTGATACTGTATCATCTAAAAAAACAAATCAACAACTCAATAAATTAGGAATTCAACGAGTTAGTTAATATTTCAAAGTTGACAGTTAATGTTTGACTTTGACAGCTGTCATTTAAGAACGGACTTTTGACAGTTAACATTTAACAGTTGACGTTTTGTAACAGCTGGCTTTCGATAGATGACATTCAAAAGTTAATATGTCATAGTTGACAGCTGTCAATGTTTTATATGTCATTTTCGATATATTATTAATTTTGACATCTGTCATTATTTTTTATGTCAATTTTGATATAAACGTGTCTGAAATGTCATTTTTGGTATCTGTTATTATTTTTTACGTTAATTTTGACATCTGCGAATTTTGACAGATGACATTTTAAATTAGACAGCTGACATTTGACATTTGATTAATTATACTTACTGATGGAAGGATCTCTTTGCGCATCAACATTACATCTTGACCATTGCGCTAATGTATGAATAGCAACAAAATTGGCACCATATTCACAATTTGGATTTGTTAATACTCCACGTAATTTCGGTATTAAATCGGGTGATCGACCCGAATATGGACCTAAGAATACACGTTTTTGATCATAATCATTTGCATGTAAATTATCCCAAATAACAGGCGAACGTCGTAATACTTCAGTTATTTCTTGAATATTTTCTTTAGTTAAAATACGTGATATAACTTTTTGTCCTAAAAATTAAATAAAATTTTTAATTGTGTATTAAATTGAAATTCAATGAAATACAAACCTGTCCACATAATATCGATATCTTGTGATAATTTCGATCCTAGTGTGTTTAGATATTCAGAATTAGTAACATTTGGTACAGCTCGAGTTGAACAATATTGTGTAGGACATAATAAAAATTTCGGTTGTCCTAAATGTTGATAACATTCATTTGTAATAGAAACTTGCGCTTGTGCGAATGATTGAAATATTTCTTTATCAGCTTCCGACATTTCTGGTTCAATATCATCGAAAAGTAATGCAAAAGCATTACAACCAAATTGTGAAACTTGTTCTAATTTACGTTTTAATGTTGTTACTTCTTTTGAACTAGAATATGTGATGTCTAAACCTGGTGAAAGAGCGTAATAGAAAACTATATTTTGATCTTTTGCTGCTTGTATTAAACTTGTTAAATGTTCAGCTTCTTCTACTGTATATAATTCTCTCCAATAAGCACGATGTTTATAATCATCTTTTGGTGCGTAAACATATGAATTCATACCCCATTTTTTCATTCTTAAATACATTATATATATATATAACTAATTATAAATATAATATAATATATAAATACTTACTTTTGAAACAAATCTTTACGTTGTTCTGTTGTCCATGGTCTACCATAAAAACCTTAATAACAAAATTTCATTTATATACATAATTAATACCTAAACAATCAATTTATGTTTAAATAAACATTTTTCAACTCTGTTTTTATTAATTTTACATTTAACTAACATAAATTAACTTACCTTCAACCACACCACAAATGAAATTTCCATTCTTTGTATTAAGATTTTCAGATGTAACTAAATTCGATTCATCGGCCATTTTTGTGGCTTAAAAACTGTAAAAATGTATGAAGTTTATAATTTTAGCAAATTTAAATACATTTAGATAAGTTAATTCACGATTTAGTGCTTAATTAAACATTTTATACAAAAAAAACTAATTATTTATGCTTCACAATGTCAACAAATGTCATTTAATCGAGCTGTCAGAATTGTCAGATAATGGCCTTTTACTATATCAGTAATTCAGTCATATAAATTCAAAAATATGTATTATAAAAATGTCCTTTTCTTAACAACAAATATTATATCGTTTTAAAAAAGGAAAAATATTTCGAATATCCAGATCACGAAGTATGGATACCAGGAGTTTAAACGTAATGTTAAAAAATTGGTCTCAATTTAGAGGACAGAACTATTGCCGGTAGAGTGCGCTCGTGTTCCTAATATACTCGTTTAAATCCTTACGCGGGAAGTTTTGTTACTATTGACAGCTTTTATGACAACTAATTTTAAATAAATAAATTAATATTTAATTTCGCGAAATTTAAATGTCATAAACATCGGTTCTTATAAGGCTCTATAAGTTCTTATGGTTAATCGCGCTGCCAGTTGCAAAAATAGAACTATGATCTGGGTTGATTATTGAGACCAGAAATATTATGGAAAAGCCTATACCGTGTATCTATACTTCGTGATCCAGATTATTGAAATAATTGTGAAGTTAGATATTTCTAGTAAAATACAAACATAAAGTTAGATTTTTATTAAAATGAAATTAACTATTTTTGCGATTTACAATAAAATTCACATATAAAACAGAAATATATTAAATCTTAGCATTATTATGTCAAAATTGATGTATAAAACATTGACAGATGTCAAAAATAGCATCAACAATGTCACTGGATAAAAAAATGAGATATAAATAAAACGTTAATGTCAAAATTGACATATAAAACAGTGACAGATGTCAAAAATGTCATATAAGATACGTTGATATTAAAATTGACGTAAGAAACATAAAAAGCATTATTCTGTCAAAATTGATGTAAAAATCAATGACAGATGTCAAAAATGATACATAAAACGTTGACAGATATCAAAAATGACCCATACAACATTGACAGATGTCAAAAATGGTGTAAAAAATGTTGACGTCAAAAAGAAGTCTAATCCTAGCATTGTTCTGTCAAAATTGACGTAAAAATCAATGACAGATGTCAAATAAAACGCTGATATTAAAATCGATTTATAAAAGATTGACATATGTCAAAAATGACACATACAACATTGACAGATGTCAAAAATTGCGTATAAAACATTGACAGATGTCAAAAATTGTGTATAAAACATTGACAGATGTCAAAAATGATACGTAAAACATTAACATATTATGTCAAAAATGACACATAAAACAATGATAGATGTCAAAAATGACACATACATTGACAGATGTGAAAAATTGCATATAAAACATTAATAGATGTCAAAAATGACGCAAAACATTGACAGATTTCCAAAATGACACAACACATTGACAGATGTCAAAAATGACCTATACAACATTGACAGATGTCAAAAATGATACGTAAAACATTTACATATGTCAAAAATGACACATAAAACAATGACAGATGTCAAAAATAGCACATACATTGACAGATGTAAAAAAATGCATATAAAACATTGATAGATGTCAAAGATGACACAAAACATTGACAAATGTCAAAAATGACCTATACAACATTGACAGATGTCAAAAATTTTCGTATAAAACATTGATAATGTCAAAAATGATACGTAACATTGACAGATGTCAAAAATGATATGTAAAACATTGACATATATCAAAAATGACATAAAACAATGACAGATGTCAAAAATAGCACATACATTGACAGATGTAAAAAATTGCATATAAAATATTGATAGATGTTAAAGATGACACAAAACATTGACAGATGTCAAAAATGACCCATACAACATTGACAGATGTCAAAAATGTAAAACGTTGACATATGTCAAAAATGATACGTAAAACGTTGACAGATGTCAAAAATGACACAAAACATTGACAGAATCATAAAAAATAGGTTTTTGGAGGATATAACAATAAAACAACCAATTTAAATCTAGTTAATGAAAATTTATTTCACATTAATATTTAACCATACATTTTGTTTACTTACATAAATATAAAATCATCATGACATATTCCACATTTAAAAAAATTAAATCAAACAAAAAAAAATTTACATTCCTACAAAATTCCTATTAATTGTATCTAAGGTTAAAGAAGAAGAAGATGAAGAAAAACAAATCTTATTTCATATTAATTTTTTAATTTCAAATTTGTTTTTTACGTTTCTAGCGGCCGTTTTTCCTCATATCGAAAAAACAAAAAAAAATAATTAATAATTAAAATATAGACAAAAACAATTCATGTACTCGTGCAAAATTTTATTCGCTACTAACGCTTATCTGAAAAATAAAATTAAAATTTTTTTAGTAAATTTACACCAAAAAACATTTAATTTTTCTTATTAAAGAAATTTGAAAATCAGTAAATTTTTACATTACTAATTAAACCAAAAATATATATATGTATATAATATTACTTATTCAGCTGGTTTTTCTGTTGTTTCAGTTTCCTCATGACTCGCAGAATCTTCATCTGCTGCCGAATTTTTACTTTCATCTTGTTCTTCTTTCTTTTCTTTTTCTACCTCTTCTTCTTCGGAAGCGGGGGCGTCTACGCTATCTTCCTCTTTTGCGCCATTTTCAGTCGCTTCTGCTTCCTGTAATTCAACATTAATTCATCAATAATTCATTAATTAATGAAATATTCGTGTTAACAGGCGCAATAATTCATTAAAAGTATTAAAAGAGGATGTAAGTCTTTAATTAATGAATTTTACAGGATTTTAATAACCATAATTCATCAATTAATGAATTATTGGCATTTTTTAATGAATTTTACCGATTTTTTAATACTAGTAATTCATTAATTAAATGAATTATTAATGCAAAAAGATGATATGTTATTAATGAATTATTGATGCTTTCGTGCTAATAGAGAATATAAGTTATTAATTAATCAATTTTACCTGTTTTTAATACTAATAATTCATTAATTAATGAATTATTGTTATTAAAAGATGTTAAAATTTATTAATCAATGAATTATTGGTGTTAAAAGAGGATATAAGTCATTGATTAATCAATTTTACATGTTTTTAATAACAATAATTCATTAATTAATGAATTATTGGTATTAAAAGATGATATAGTTATTAATGAATTATTTGTATTAAAATACGATAAAATTCATCAATTAATGAATTATTGATGCTTTCGTGCTAATAGAGAGTATAAATTATTAATTAATCAATTTTACCTGCTTTTAATACTAATAATTCATTAATTAATGAATTATTGTTATTAAAAGGCAATAAAATTTATTAATCAATGAATTATTGGTGTTAAAAAAGGATATAAGTCATTGATTAATCAATTTTACATGTTTTTAATAACAATAATTCATTAATTAATGAATTATTTGTATTAAAATACGATAAAATTCATCAATTAATGAATTATTGATGCTTTCGTGCTAATAGAGAATATAAGTTATTAATTAATCAATTTTACCTGCTTTTAATACTAATAATTCATTAATTAATGAATTATTGTTATTAAAAGACGATAAAATTTATTAATCAATGAATCATTGGTGTTAAAAGAGGATATAAGTCATTGAGTAATTAATTTTAATGTTTTTAATAATAATAATTCATTAATTAATGAATTATTGGTATTAAAAGATGATAGAATTCATTAATTAATGGTTTATTGAAGCTAAAAGTGGATATTAGTTATTAACTAATGAATTATTAATGTTATATAATTCATTAATTAATGAATTATAAATTTACCTTAGAATCGTCAGTTTCGGCATTATTATTGGCCGATTCGTCTGTATGCGTAATGGAATTATTTGCATTTGTTTCTTGTGAATTTTCTTCAGTATCATTACTGTTACTTTTATTTTCTTCGCTTGCATTCGATTGTTCTTCGACTTCTTCCGATTTTTCGTCACTGCTCTCTTCCCGGGTTTTCTTATTTTTCGGTCGTCCTCGTCCTAAAAAAAAAACAACTTTTTTTATCGAAAAAATGATAAAAAGGGTGAAAAAACGTACCCTTTCCTGTACTTAACCTCTCTTTTTTAGCAGGGGGCGGAGGCGTGGCTGTGGCGGTTACTCCTTTTGCCGCCGACCTCGTCCTACGTCTTCCTTCTACCTCAGGAGCCAAACCCTACAATTCATCAATAATTACATAAACCATAATTTATTAATTAATGAATTACAATTAAAATCGTTGATGAATTACATAAAAGTTCATTAGAGATGGTAATTCATTAATTAATTACTTACTGAATACTTATATGTTAATAATTCATTTATCTATGCATTAATTAATGAATTACTTATCAATTACCTTTGTTATGGCTTCACTTTCTTCTCTAGCTCTATCAAGAGTTGAATAACGAGGTGACTTCGATTTTCTACCTCTCGAGCTTTTTTCATTCTAAAAATCAAATAAATTATGTCTACAAATAAAAGAATTAGAAAAATAAAATGTTATTTAAATATTCCCGCCAAATTCATCGATCTAATCATAGACAATCAACACAAAAATAAAGCGATTTAAACAAGCATAAAACCACGCTAAACGTACGTCGTTTCTAATTTCATTTAAACAAATTAATGGCGTATTTAACAATATCGAAACACAAATTTTAAAAAATTACACTTTAAACTATGTAATAACGTTGTTTTGGTTGGATTTTATTGAGTAATCACTAGTAATAATTATCACATAATAGTAACACTAGTAAAAATTTAACTACTCCAGCATTACGTGCACATTGCTCACTTGTTTCACTGATATTTAGTTAAAATTTAACACTTACTTGACTATTTTCCTCGCTAACAGCGTTTTTGGCGTTTGGAGAGTCGATTTCTGACATATTTTTAGCTAAATTTCACGTTTATTTAGATCAAATCTTTGTAAGAACACACAAGAACCGTCGCGGTCGTTGTTTATTCGGCGAAATGGCGGCTCGCGTGGGTCATGTGATCATTGATAGATTTGACACTGTCAAAACCCGCGAAATTTAAATATTTTATATTAATTTTTGTATAAATTCATCAAAATTAATAGCATTAGTTATTATTTTATTAAAATTTATCTTTGTTTTACTTATTTTGCAATAATTTATTTATAATTGATAATTGACGTATTCAACAGATATGACGTAATCAAGAGATATTATCGTATTATATTTATTTTTTAAATAGAACTTAATTTGTTAACGAAATAATATAAACACTGTTAACTTTACTAATTACGTTTATTTTAGTTAAAATTTATGTTATAATTATATTTTGCATTTAATTTAAGTCAAATAATACATGCAAGGCCTTTAACAACATAATACAACAGTTACATAATAAATTATTTGAAAGTAACTGTGACCAACTGTAGAAATTAATTTAAATTAAATGAACACAATTAATCATTTTCTAATTATTACAAGATGTACATTTACATAATTTTGCAGTCGTGAAATTCTAATTTAACGACGATAATCTTGAACACAAACAGGTTGACATTCCTATGCGAGTGAGTAAATTGCTTACACTGTTGTCAGATCAATTTTTTTCAGAGTAATATTTGGATAATTCTAAATTAGTTAAATATCAGAAAATGAAAACAATCATTATTTCAATAACGAAAAATCAGAAAAATAAGAAACTGTGAATTTTCAGAACAATACCTATGAAAAAAAAAGTGAAAAATATATTCACTTATGATAATCTCATTAACCCGTAAAAATTTCATTTAAATTTTGCAGTGAGAACTGACAACAGTGTACGAGTTTAACACTGTCAAGCCCGATTTCGAAACTGCTTTGGTTTCCGCTAGATGTCGCTAGTGTGATTGGATTGCATTGTTTCCTTTATCGAGTTTAATTTTAGTTTTATTTAATTTTGTAGAGAAATGGTAAACAAAATAAAGTTACAGAATTAAAAAATGAATTGCGTAATAGAAATGCAAAAAATAAATAACGAAATTAATCAAATGACAGCACCAAACTCACTAGCGCCATCTACTTTAAGTTTTTCAGATTTGCTATTAATAAATTGTTTTAATCTAAGTAAATTAATACATATTTAAATAAAACGATCAATGATTCTCTAAATATTATAAGATTTATATTTTGGTAATTTTGCAGTTGTAAGATCCGAGTATGATAGCGATAACCTTGAATACGAAATAGATTGACATTTTTACGCGAGTAGATAAATTGCTTACATTGTTGTCAGATCAATTTTGTTACAGTGATACTCAAATAATTCTAAATTAAACAAATAGCAATATAGTTGAATACATCCGTTTTTCCAATAATGAAAACGGAAAAATGGTCTATTTCTACAATAATATCTATAAAAAGGTAAAAAATATATCCACCTATAATGATCTCACCAACCCGTAAAAATTATATTTAAATTTCGCAGCGAACACTGGCAACATTGTACAAGTTTTGCTAACGGTAACGGTATCGCTGTCAATTGCCTGACATTTGCGCAGTTACAGGTTACAGCTATTAGTGAACAAATTCAAATATTAAAAAGTGTTAAAGTTAAAAAAAAGTTGTTTAATTCTTGATTTAAAGTTAGTTTAGTTAGTATTTGTGTACAAAAAGTTGTTTGAGGATTAAATTCGAACAGTAAGTATTTATTACTAGTTAATTAATGTTTATATCGTTATTTCGTTTATAAATCGAGTGAAACTAAATAGAAAGCTTATTTTGATAAACTGATAAATGAAACTGTGCAAATAAGAATAAAATTTTTGTTTGCAACTGCAAAATTAGCGATATTTTTATTAAAAGTGGCCTTGTACCTTATAACCTATATGACAGCTGATATATTTTTTTTTTTTTGATTAAAAATTTATACAGGTGTACCAAAATCAGGATCTCCAACTCCATCAACACCTAAACAATTTGAATTATAAACGTACCTCGCTAATAACTTCTCTTTTTTTTCTTCTTCACTAGGACATAACCTCAAACCTTTACCAATTCGTATATTTTTACCACCACCAACGTTTCTAAGAGGTTCTTTTTCAAAAAATAACGAAGATAAAAACGTGTTAATGTTTTCTTCGAATTGTGGTGGTGGTTTTTTTGAATTACCCGCTATAGAAATGTCATTTTTGACGTTTAGAGGTGATTTATCCGGGGTTTTGTGCGTTTTTTTGTATTTTTCAATTTCTTCCAATTCCGATTCAGTGGTTGAAATATCCGAGTAGGCGTACGAATTAAAAATACTTTGTAGTGTTTTTACACCGAAAAATTTCTTTTTTTGTTCATAAGAATATCCGAAATCGTCGCTTCTGTCACTGTCAAAATCTGACAGTTGTTGATTCGAGTTTGATTTTTTATCGATTTTACTGGTTTTTGATGTTAAATCTTCAGAATCGTTTGATATAATCGATAAATTATCATTCGAATAATTCGAATCGATATAAAAATCGGTACTTGTTTGCATTGGCGAGGATAAATTTTCATTTTCTGAGTTTATTGAAGCGTTTGAGGTTAATTTTGAATTATTTGTTAATATTATTGGTTGATTTGTAATGTTTTTGTTATGGTTTTTCGGTGACCTGAAATTTAGGTTATGTTAGGTTTAAATTCAACATATTTAGTATCTTTGTAAAAGTGACAGGTGTCAAAATATGACAGTTTGTGAAAATATGACAATTGATCAAAATATGACAGTTGTCAAAATCTGAAAGATGAACAAAATTACATTTGGTCAAAATATGACAGTTGGACAAAATGAGCTTTCAAAATAAGAAAGTTGGTAAAACATATGAGTTGTCAAAATGACAGTTATCAAAACTTGACACTTTGTCAAAATATAACTGTTGGTCATTATATGACAGTTGGACAAAATGTGAGTTGTCAAAATATGACAGTTGACGAAAACATGACATTTGATTAAAATATGACAGTTGGACAAATATGAGTTGTCATAATATGACAGTTGTCAAAATAAGACAGTTGGTCAAAATGACAGTTGACAAAATATGAGAGTTGATCAAAATATGACTCTTGGTCAACATTATGACAGTTGGTCAAAATATGACCTTTGTCAAAGTATGACAGTTGAACAAAATATGACATTTGCCAAAATATAACAGTTGGTCATTATATGACAGTTGGACAAAATATGAGTTGTCAAAATATGACAGATGAACAAAACATAACATTTGATTAAAATATGACAGTTGGACAAATATGAGTTGTCATAATATGACAGTTGTGAAAATAAGACAGTTGGTCAAAATGACAGTTGACAAAATATGAGAGCTGATCAAAATATGACTCTTGGTCAACATTATGACAGTTGGTCAAAATATGACCTTTGTCAAAGTATGACAGTTGAACAAAATATGACATTTGCCAAAATATGACAGTTGGTCATTATATGACAGTTGGACAAAATATGAGTTGTCAAAATATGACAGATGAACAAAACATAACATTTGATTAAAATATGACAGTTGGACAAATATGAGTTGTCATAATATGACAGTTGTCAAAATAAGACAGTTGGTCAAAATGACAGTTGACAAAATATAAGAGCTGATCAAAATATGACTCTTGGTCAACATTATGACAGTTGACATATGACCTTTGGCAAAGTATGACAGTTGAACAAAATATGACATTTGCCAAAATATGACAGTTGGTCATTATATGACAGTTGGACAAAATGTGAGTTGTCAAAATATGACAGTTGACCAAAACATGACATTTGCTTAAAATATGACAGTTGGACAAATATGAGTTGTCATAATATGACAGTTGTCAAAATAAGACAGTTGGTCAAAATGACAGTTGTCAAAATATGAGAGTTGATCAAAATATGACATTTGCCAAAATATGAGTGTTGGTCATTATATGACAGTTGGACAAAGTATGAGTTGTCAAAATATGACAGTTGGACAAATATGAGTTGTCAAAATAAGACAGTTGGACAAAATATGACTCTTGGTCAATATTATGACAGATGGTCAAAATATGACAGTTGAACAAAATATGTCATTTGCCAAAATATGACAGTTGGTCATTATATGACAGTTGGACTAAATGTGAGTTGTCAAAATATGACAGTTGACCAAAACATGACATTTGATTAAAATATGACAGTTGGTCATTATATGACAGTTGGACAAAATGTGGGTTGTCAAAATATGACAGTTGGACAAATATGAGTTGTCATAATATGACAGTTGTTAAAATAAGACAGTTGGTCAAAATGACAGTTGTTAAAATAAGACAGTTGGTCAAAATGACAGTTGTCAAAATATGAGAGTTGATTAAAATATGACTGTTGGTCAACATTATGACAGTTGGTCAAAATATGACCTTTGTCAAAGTATGACAGTTGAACAAAATATGACAGTTGGTCATTATATGACAGTTGGACAAAATGTGAGTTGTCAAAATATGACAGTTGAACAAAACATGACATTTGATTAAAATATGACAGTTGGACAAATATGAGTTGTCATAATATGACAGTTGTCAAAATAAGACAGTTGGTCAAAATGACAGTTGACAAAATATGAGAGTTGATCAAAATATGACTCTTGGTCAACATTATGACAGTTGGTCAAAATATGACCTTTGTCAAAGTATGACAGTTGAACAAAATATGACATTTGCCAAAATATAACAGTTGGTCATTATATGACAGTTGGACAAAATATGAGTTGTCAAAATATGACAGATGAACAAAACATAACATTTGATTAAAATATGACAGTTGGACAAATATGAGTTGTCATAATATGACAGTTGTGAAAATAAGACAGTTGGTCAAAATGACAGTTGACAAAATATGAGAGCTGATCAAAATATGACTCTTGGTCAACATTATGACAGTTGGTCAAAATATGACCTTTGTCAAAGTATGACAGTTGAACAAAATATAACATTTGCCAAAATATGACAGTTGGTCATTATATGACAGTTGGACAAAATATGAGTTGTCAAAATATGACAGATGAACAAAACATAACATTTGATTAAAATATGACAGTTGGACAAATATGAGTTGTCATAATATGACAGTTGTCAAAATAAGACAGTTGGTCAAAATGACAGTTGACAAAATATAAGAGCTGATCAAAATATGACTCTTGGTCAACATTATGACAGTTGACATATGACCTTTGGCAAAGTATGACAGTTGAACAAAATATGACATTTGCCAAAATATGACAGTTGGTCATTATATGACAGTTGGACAAAATGTGAGTTGTCAAAATATGACAGTTGACCAAAACATGACATTTGCTTAAAATATGACAGTTGGACAAATATGAGTTGTCATAATATGACAGTTGTCAAAATAAGACAGTTGGTCAAAATGACAGTTGTCAAAATATGACCCTTGGTTAACATTATGACAGTTGGTCAAAATATGACAGTTGAACAAAATATGACATTTGCCAAAATATGACAGTTGGTCATACTATGATAAATTTTGTTCACATTCGAAATGTAATTTGAAAATTATGAAAAACAAAAAAAACAATAAAAAAAATCATATAAACATATATTTAAACATAAATAATAAATCGTTTGATAATACAAAAGAAAAAGAAGAAAAAGTAAAATAAAATCATAAAATAACAATTTTTTTTTCTCACCTACTCCCTGTACTAGATTCGGGAGTTCGGGGGGCAGTTGGCGTTTTCAAAATTTCTTCATTTTTTTTCAAATTATCTGAGCTACCATTATCACATACAGTTTCATCAAAAAATCTAAAATTAAATCCATCCTCCTCCAACGAATTATCACTTTCATCAGCAGCGATAAATTGCACTTTCAAATGACAATTTCCTTTTTGCTTTTGCAAAATTTCCACCGC
Source organism: Altica lythri (assembly GCA_964028335.1). Lineage (NCBI taxonomy): Eukaryota > Metazoa > Arthropoda > Insecta > Coleoptera > Chrysomelidae > Altica > Altica lythri. The sequence continues at coordinate 15,947,735 of OZ034811.1, read as the reverse complement.
TTCGCGATGACAACTATTTCTCAAATCGATATCATTCACAAACAAAATCGCATCGCCAATATATAAATGACCACTTTGCGCTGCAGGGCCCAATGGCTCCAATTCCGAAATCAAAATTGGAACACCATGCTCACGGCCCCCCTAAAAAAAAAGTAAAAAAATCTAAGAAAATCGAAAAAACGGTAAAAAAGGAGGTAAGAGATGAGATATGAAACATGAGATGAGATGGGAAATAAGCTGAGAGATGAGGTAAGAGGAGATATGTGATGATAGATGAGATGCTATGAGAGATGAGATCAGAGATGAGGTAAGAGGAGATATGTGATGATAGATGAGATGCTATGAGAGATGAGATCAGAGATATGATGAGAGATGTGATATGAGATGAGATGTTATGAGAGATGAGGTGAGAGGAGATATGTGATGATAGATGAGATCAGGGATGTGATATGAGATGAAAGATGTGATGAGAGATGAGATCAGAGATGTGATGATAGATGAGATGCTATGAGAGATGAGATCAGAGATGTGATGAGAGATGAGATGCTATGAGAGATGAGATCAAAGATGTGATGAGAGATTAGATCAGATGCTATGAGAAATGAGATGAGAGATGTGATGATAGATGAGATGCTATGAGAGATGAGATCAGAGATGTGATGAGAGATGTGATATGAGATGAGGTGAGAGGAGATATGTGCAGATAGATGAGTTGCTATGAGAGATGAGATCAGAGATGTGATGAGAGATGAGATCAGAGATGAAAGATGTGATGAGAGATAAGATCAGAGATGTGATGATAGATGAGATGCTATGAGAGATGGGATCAAAGATGGGATGAGTGATTAGATGAGATGCTATATGAGATGAGATGCTATGAGAAATCAGATCAGAGATGAGATGCTATGAGAGATGAGATCAGAGATGTGATGAGGGATGAGATGCTATGAGAGATGAGATGTGATATGAGAGATGAGATCAGAGATGAAAGATGTGATGAGAGATGAGATGCTATATGAGATGAGATGCTATGAGAAATGAGATCAGAGACGAGATATGAGATGAGAAATGAGATCAAAACTTACAGTAATACTGATTCCTAATCCTTGATCAGGATTTTTCTTAACTAAAACATTTCTAATATCGCCTAAATTTTCTTCTATTGTTAAATTTTCGAAATTTTCTTCAATTGTTTTATTTTGAAAATTTCCTTTTATAAAATTATTATTATTTTTATTGCTATTTCTTCTACACGCTTTTACAACTGTTTTATGTCTTTGTAATAAAATTTCCGATTCTAATTGTCTCCACAATTTATCACGAATTTCTCCTCGCATTTCTCTACCTAAAAAAAATAACAAAAAAATGTGACGTGTAACAGAAAAATGTGATGCGTAACTGAATAATGTGACGCGTAACTGAAAAATGTGAGTCGAAATCAATAAATGTGTCGAGTAACCGAAAAATGTGACGCGTAACCGAAAAACGTGATGTGTAACAGAAAATGTGACGCGTAACCAAAAAATGTGACTCACAATCAAAAATGTGTCGTATAACAGAAAAACGTGTCATGTAACAGAAAAATGTGACGTGTAACCGAAAAATGTGACTCAAAATGAAAAAATATGTCGTGTAGCCAAAAAACGTGACATGTAACAGAAAAATGTGACTCGAAATGAAAAAATGAGTCGTGTAACCGAAAAAACGTGAAATGTAACGGAAAAATGTGGCGCGTAACGGATAAATGTGACGCGTAACCGAAAAATGTGAGTCGAAATCAATAAATGTGTCGAGTAACCGAAATATGTGACATGTAACAGAAAAATGTGACGCGTAAACGAAAAACGTGATGTGTAACTGAAAAACCGTGATGTGTAACAGAAAATGTGTCGCGTAACCAAAAAATGTGACTCACAATCAAAAATGTGTCATATAACAGAAAAACGTGTCATGTAACAGAATAATGTGACGTGTAACCGAAAAATGTGACTCTAAATGAAAAAATAAGTCGTGTAGTCAAAAAACGTGACATGTAACAGAAAAATGTGACGCGTAACCGAAAAATGTGACTCGAAATCAAAAAATGGGTCGTGTAACCGAAAAAACGTGAAATGTAACGGAAAAATGTGACGCGTAACGAATAAATGTGACGCCTAACCGAAAATGTGACACATAACCGAAAAATGTGAGTCGAAATCAATAAATGTGTCGAGTAATCGAAAAATGTGACATGTAACAGAAAAATGTGACGCGTAACCGAAAAACGTGATGTGTAACTGAAAAAACGTGATGTGTAACAGAAAATGTGACGCGTAACCAGAAAATGTGACGCGTAACCAAAAAATGAGACACACAATCAAAAATGTGTCGTATAACAGAAAAACGTGTCATGTAACAGAAAAATGTGACGTGTAACCGAAAAATGTGACTCGAAATGAAAAAATGTGTCGTTTAGTCAAAAAACGTGACATGTAACAGAAAAATGTGACGTGTAACCGAAAAAAGTGACTCGAAATGAAAAAATGTGTCGTGTAACCGAAAAACGTGAAATGTAACGGAAAAATGTGACGCGTAACGGATAAATGTGACGATTTACCCACCTAATAGTTGCAATTGTTGTATTCTTCCAGCTAATTCTTTATCCAAATATTTCGCAGCTAATTTAGCACCAAAAACGTCACTTGTCAAAGCTAATATGTCATTTCTTAAATTTGAATTTTCAAATTCTAATTGTGCAATTTGAGCTTTATAATGTGCCGGTTCTACAAAATTTGAATTGAATTTGAATTCATTTTCATCTTTTAAACCTAAAAACAATAACTTATTATTTAACTATTTATTAAATAACAATAAACTAACCTCTAATAGGACTCTTTTGTTGTATTTCCGCATCTAATTTTTTTTTAATAACATAAACATCCGGTTTAATGAAATTCTGATCTTGTTTTTTCGATAATTGAGTCGAATGTAATTGTAATAATAAATGATGAAGTTCATTTTCTAATATTTCTCGTTTTCCTCTTGATTCTGTTAATTCTGCACGCATATTCACTAATTCTGCCTAAAAAAATAAACAGAATTTAAATATTTATATAAACAAATTATTAACACAACTAACCTCAATTTTTGCACTATTTTGAAACACAGTTTGAGCTTTATGAGTTAATTGTGCGAAAGATGAACTTAAAATACATAATTTTTGTCGAAAATTAAATACGAAATTAGGTTCGTCTGGTTCTAAATCACCTTAAAAAAGAATTATGTTTTTGTGTATATTAGATATAGAAATTTATGTTAAATACTTACTTAAACTTAGATCTAGGTCTACAAATGCTTTATCGAACTCTTTTTCGAGAATATCCAACCATTTAAAGCCGATTGTGGACATTTTTTTGATAAAAATTTAATCATAAGATCTCGATTGTTGTCGTAGATGTTTTGAAATGTCAAAATTGACTTGACATTCTTCTTTTTTTATCACGGAGTATTGATATAAGGAGTGCGAATTTAGATGACAGACTTTTTGCCGGTAGAGCGCGCTACTTTTTTCAACTGTCATATAGGCCACTATTTATTATTATCAACTTTTTTATAAAATATCGGTAATTTTGCAGTCGCGAGCAAAAATGTTATCCTTATTTGCACAGTTATACTTATCAATTTATTCGCAATAAGCTTTCTGTTGTACACTCGATTTATAAACGAAATAAGTATATAAACGATAATTAACTAGTAATAAATACTTACTGTTCGAATTTAATCCTCAGCCAACTTTTTGTACACAAATATTATCTAAACTAACTTAAAATCAAGAATTAAACAACTTTTTTAACTTTAACACTTTTTAATATTTGAATTTGCTCACTAATCGCTGTAACTGCGCAATTGTCAGGCGATGGACCAAATTGACAGCGATAACCGTTGTACATTGTTGCCAGTTCTCACTGCGAAATTTAAATATGATTTTTACGGGTTGGTGATATTTTCATAATTGGATATATTTTTCATCTTTTTTATAAATATTATTGTCGAAATAGACCATTTACAATGTTTCTCATATTTCGTTATTGGAATAACGGATGTATTCCACTGTATTGGTATTTGTCGCATTTAGAATTATTCAAATATTACTGCAACATAATTGATCTGACAACAATGTAAGCAATTTATCTACTCTCGTATGAATGTCACATATACTTATGTCAATCTATTTCGTATTCAAGGTTATCGCTGTCAAACTTGGATCTCAATTGCAAAATTAACAAAATATAAATCTTATAATATTTAGAGAATCATTGATTGTTTTATTTAAATATGTATTAATTGAGTTACATTAAAATAATTTATTAATAGTATTTAATCTGAAAAACTAGAAGTAGATGGCGCTAGTGAGTTTGGTGCTGTCATTTGATTAATTTTTTAATTTGTACAGAAAATATATCTATAGTGCTTTAGTATTGATAAATTATATAAAATTATCTTAAACTTATATTTGGTGTTAACAATTTCGTTTAAAAAATCGATTTTTAATACTTTTGTCGAACGTATTAACCGATTTGCTTTAAAGTACAAGACCACAATATATAATTTTATATTGTGAAGTTGGTAACATTGATTTAATACAAGCAACTAAAAGTCATCAAATTATATCAATCATATTCCTATAAAGCAAAAATTAACAATAGCACAAAAGATTTTCAACATATTTCGTTATAATAAAAGTTGAAATGTTAAATCTAATATTAATAAAAGTTTATAGAAATTTACATGGGAAATTTAATAACTAAACGTAGTGATAATGACGTTAATTCGACTAGTGTAGATGGTGTTTATAGAAAGGTAAGATTACATTGTTTATAACTGCGCCATTGTGTATTAATGTTATATATTTTTTTATAGATAAATACTAATTTTAAAAGTAATTCAATTAGTAGGAGTTTTATTAGTGTTAATAGTCAACAATCCAATTATAGTTATACTAGACCGTGGTCAAGAATATCAAGAAAAAGGTAAATAGATAATACAGAAATCATCTGTTACCCACGTGTCTATTATTTTGTAATTTTTGTTTATTTAGGTGGAAAGAATCAACTTTAACCCTTCCATACGAATCTAGTAAAACTGCTTGGCCAGTAACACAATTAGAATCAGTTTTTTTACCAGAATTTCAAATAAAATCTTCATTTAACAACGAAAATTTTCATATAATTGAAGAAATTAATCAGGGTGCTTTTGGTAAAGTTTATAAAGTGGAAAATTTAGATACAAAACACGTGTATGCACTCAAATTACTTTCTAAATCAAAGGTTTGTTATTATTATTATTATTATTATTTATATTTGTTTACTAATTTTGAAGTGATAACTTCTTTGTAATGTAACGTGTTATATCTAGTAGGGAATGTACCAAAAGTTATAATCTATCAAACGATAGGAAATTTTCTCAAAAATCCAAAATTCCAATTAGTTTTATCATATCGTTTATAGTTTTCAATATACGGGGGAATTACAAAATTTTTGTTAAAATTTGTAATTCCTTCGTAACTTTTTTATTTATTAAGGTACATTAAGTTAAAACCTAACAAAAGAAAGGAAATTTTCTCAAAAATCCAAAATTCTAATTAGTTTTTTCATACCTTTTATAGTTTTCAATATACGGGGGAATTACAAAATTTTTGTTAAAATTTGTAATTCCCTCCCAACTTTTTTATTTATTAACGTACAAAAAGTTATAACCTATCAAAAGAAAGGAAATTTTCTCAAAAATTCAAAATTCCAATTAGTTTTTTCATATGTTTTATAGTTTTCAATATACGGGGGAATTACAAAATTTTTGTTAAAATTTGTAATTCCCTCGTATTTCAAAAACTAAAAAAGTTATCAAAAAAATAATAACATTTTTAAATTTGTGAGATAATTTCCTATCTTTTGATAGGTTATAACTTTTTGTACGTAAATAAATAAAAAAGTTACGAGGGAGTTACAAATTTTAACAAAAATTTTGTAATTCCCCCGTATATTGAAAACTATAAAAGATATGAAAAAACTAATTGGAATTTTGGATTTTTGAGAAAATTTCCTATCTTATGATAGATTATAACTTTTCGTACGTTTACAAATAAAAAAGTTATCGAACTTTAAAATTTTTACATTAGTTGAAGTTATCACTTCTGTCGCGGGTCCTGAGACGAACATTTTTTATTTATTTATTTATTTATTTATTTATTGTAGATTTTAACAGAAAATTGCGTAAATCAAGTTAAAGACGAAGTTTGTATACAGAAATTGTGTGGTCATCATCCTTTTATTGTCAATTCTCCGTTTCAATGGCAAACTAGAAATAAATTGTTTATAAGTGAGTTTTGTTTATTTATATTTTTTTTAATTAATTTTTATTTATTATTATTATTATTATTTTTAGTAACGGATTTTATTGAAGGAGGTGAACTGTTTGGTTTATTAAAAAAATATTGTATACTTCCTTTGGAATTGGTGAGATTATATGTGGCTCAATTAGCACTTGCTATAGGTAAGATTATTTTTTTTTTAAATTAAAATTTTTGTTATTTTTGTATTTATTTTCTATTTTCCTTATATTCGATTTCTTTCTATTTTTTTGATTAGATCTCATTTTTTCTTTTGTTCCAAAATTTGGTATCATCGAGGATTTGTATGCGCTATAACTCTTAAACAAAAGGTCACAAAGTTATGAAATTTGGTATATAGAATTCTCATATCATAAAGAAGAACTCTGTTAATTTTTGTACAGATCGGATAAACCTAACTGTAAAATTTTAACGGTTTTCCAAAATTTTCTTATAATGCAACTTTCCTTGTTTGTGTGAGCTGTAACTCTTGTATAGAAGGTCATAAGGTCATTAAATTTGGTGTATAGAATTCTCATATCATAAAGAAGCTTCATATTGATTTTGGTTAAGATCGGATAAACCTAACGGTAAAATTTTAACGGTTTTCCAAAATTTTCTTATAATGCAACTTTCCTTGTTTGTGTGAGCTGTAACTCTTGTATAGAAGGTCATAAGGTCATCAAATTTGGTGTATAGAATTCTCATATCATAAAGAAGCTTCATATTGATTTTGGTTAAGATCGGATAAACCTAACGGTAAAATTTTAACGGTTTTCCAAAATTTTCTTATAATGCAACTTTCCTTGTTTGTGTGAGCTGTAACTCTTGTATAGAAGGTCATAAGGTCATCAAATTTGGTGTATAGAATTCTCATATCATAAAGAAGCTTCATATTGATTTTGGTTAAGATCGGATAAACCTAACGGTAAAATTTTAACGGTTTTCCAAAATTTTCTTATAATGCAACTTTCCTTGTTTGTGTGAGCTGTAACTCTTGTATAGAAGGTCATAAGGTCATCAAATTTGGTGTATAGAATTCTCATATCATAAAGAAGCTTCATATTGATTTTGGTTAAGATCGGATAAACCTAACGGTAAAATTTTAACGGTTTTCCAAAATTTTCTTATAATGCAACTTTCCTTGTTTGTGTGAGCTGTAACTCTTGTATAGAAGGTCATAAGGTCATCAAATTTGGTGTATAGAATTCTCATATCATAAAGAAGCTTCATATTGATTTTGGTTAAGATCCGATAAACCTAACGGTAAAATTTTAACGGTTTTCCAAAATTTTCTTATAATGCAACTTTCCTTGTTTGTGTGAGCTGTAACTCTTGTATAGAAGGTCATAAGGTCATCAAATTTGGTGTATAGAATTCTCATATCATAAAGAAGCTTCATGTTGATTTTGGTTAAGATCGGATAAACCTAACGGTAAAATTTTAACGGTTTTCCAAAATTTTCTTATAATGCAACTTTCCTTGTTTGTGTGAGCTGTAACTCTTGTATAGAAGGTCATAAGGTCATTAAATTTGGTGTATAGAATTCTCATATCATAAAGAAGCTTCATATTGATTTTGGTTAAGATCGGATAAACCTAACGGTAAAATTTTAACGGTTTTCCAAAATTTTCTTATAATGCAACTTTCCTTGTTTGTGTGAGCTGTAACTCTTGTATAGAAGGTCATAAGGTCATTAAATTTGGTGTATAGAATTCTCATATCATAAAGAAGCTTCATATTGATTTTGGTTAAGATCGGATAAACCTAACGGTAAAATTTTAACGGTTTTCCAAAATTTTCTTATAATGCAACTTTCCTTGTTTGTGTGAGCTGTAACTCTTGTATAGAAGGTCATAAGGTCATCAAATTTGGTATATAGAATCTTTTTAACATAAAAAACAATCCTATTGATTTTGGATAACTTTATTCTAATCGCTCTTGATAGGAAGATTATACGGTTATGAAATTTGGTATATAGAATCTTTTTGATATTTGGTTAAGATTTTAATGTTTTTTTTCCATTTCAGATTTCCTCCATAACGCTGGTATAATTTATCGAGATTTAAAACCAGAAAATATTTTATTAGATAAATTTGGTAATTGCCAATTAATCGATTTCGGCCTTAGCAAGTGGTTATCATATAGATCAACCACAAACACAATTTGTGGAACACTACGTTATATGGGTATGAAAATATAATTATTATATTAAAAAAAAAAAAAAAATAAAGAATCCACCAAAAGTCATAAATGATTAAATCATGAACGCACGATCTCAAATATTCGAATTAACCGTCGAAGGTCGACAAGCTGATGAAGCTGTTGCAAGTATTTTCCATACAGTTCTATTCCATCGTTCATTAGGTAAATTCACTTATACAGATGAAGGTTCATATTCTGTTGGAACTGTTGGTTATACAGATGTCGATTGTGATTTTATTGATCTAACTTACGTATGTTGTTCATCATCATCTTTAGAACAAACAATTCGTAAAGAAATTAATTGTTTTTCCGAACAATTACGTGGTAATGATGGTGCTGGAATGGGACATATAACTCTGGAATTTTTCCAGAAAAAACCGGGTAGATGGTTGTTTCAACCTGAATGTATCCCATGGGAAATATGGACTGTTCGATTAGATTTAATCAGTTTGAATAATGAAGGTGAACGACAAGTATGTCGTGAAAAAGTTGGTGAATTATTAACTGATAAAATTATTTATATAACTGAAATGATGAATCGACATGATTATTTACCGAAAATGCCGAGTCAAAGTGAATTGGATTTGATTTTTGATACGAGTTTTCCTGATGTTCAACCGTATTTGTTTAAATTGAATTATTCGGTTTGTGGACCGACAGGTGGCGCGTCGGTTGGGTCGACTATGAAAAAATTAATTAGAGAAACTTTAGCTTTGTAATAAGATTTAAAAAAAAAGGCACTAAAAATACAATTTATTTTTTTGTTCTAGATATCGATTGTTTCATTTTAAATACAAATTTGTATTTGAATATGTATAAAATTCAATCAAAAGAGATATTGATAATGAATTTTATCAATAATAAAATACAATTTGAATTTTTCAAAAAACTTCATAAATAAGCGAGTTATAGCGACTTTTGTGAAAAAACAAAAGACGATCAACTTCTAAACTAAAAGAGATATCGAAACGTGTTTTTTTCTGTATTATGAGGAATTTTATCAATAATAAAATACAATTTGAATTTTTTAAAAAACTTCATAAATAAGCGAGTTATAGCAATTTTTGTAAAAAAACAAAAGACGATCATTTCCTAAACTAAAAGAGATATCGATATGGGATTTTTTCTATATTATGAGGAATTTTATCAATAATAAAATACAATTTGAATTTTTTAAAAAACTTCATAAATAAGTGAATTATAGCAATTTTTGTGAAAAAACAAAAGACGATCAACTTCTAAACTAAAAGAGATATCGATATGGGATTTTTTCTATAATACGAGAAATTATATCAATAATAAAATACAATTTGAATTTTTCAAAAAACTTCATAAATGAGCGAGTTATAGCAATTTTTGTGAAAAAACAAAAGACGATCAACTTCTAAACTAAAAGAGATATCGATATGGGATTTTTTCTATATTATGAGGAATTTTATCAATAATAAAATACAGTTTGAATTTTTTAAAAAACTTCATAAATAAGCGAATTATAGCAATTTTTGTGAAAAAACAAAAGACGATCATCTCCTAAACTAAAAGATATCGATATGGGATTTTTTCTATATTATGAGGAATTTTATTAATAATAAAATACAATTTGAATTTTTCAAAAAACTTCATAAATGTGCGAGTTATAGCAAATTTTGTGAAAAAACAAAAGACGATCAACTTCTAAACTATAAGAGATATCGAAACGTGGTCTTTTCTGTATTATGAGGAATTTTATCAATAATAAAATAAAATTTGAATTTTTTAAAAAACGTTGTAAATAAGCGAGTTATAGCGATTTTTGTGAAAAAACAAGAGACGATCATCTCTTAAACTAATAGAGATATCGATATGGGATTTTTTCTATAATATGAGGAATTTTATCAATAATAAAATACAATTTGAATTTTTCAAAAAACTTCATAAATAAGCGAGTTATAGCGATTTTTGTGAAAAAACAAAAGACGATCAACTTCTAAACTATAAGAGATATCGAAACGTGGTTTTTTCTGTATTATGATGAATTTTATCAATAATAAAATACAATTTGAATTTTTTAAAAAACTTTATAAATAAGCGAGTTATAGCAATTTTTGTGAAAAAACAAAAGACGATCAACTTCTAAACTAAAAGAGATATCGATATGGGATTTTTTCTATATTATGAGGAATTTTATCAATAATAAAATACAATTTGAATTTTTCAAAAAACTTCATAAATAAGCGAATTATAGCAATTTTTGTGAAAAAACAAAAGACGATCATCTCCTAAACTAAAAGATATCGATATGGGATTTTTTCTATATTATGAGGAATTTTATCAATAATAAAATACAATTTGAATTTTTCAAAAAACTTCATAAATGTGCGAGTTATAGCAAATTTTGTGAAAAAACAAAAGACGATCAACTTCTAAACTATAAGAGATATCGAAACGTGGTCTTTTCTGTATTATGAGGAATTTTATCAATAATAAAATAAAATTTGAATTTTTTAAAAAACGTTGTAAATAAGCGAGTTATAGCGATTTTTGTGAAAAAACAAAAGACGATCAACTTCTAAACTAAAAGAGGTTTCGATATGGAATTTTTTCTAAATTATGAAGAATTTTATCAATAATAAAATACAATTTGAATTTTTTGAAAAACTTCATAAATAAGCGAGTTATAGCGATTTTTGTGAAAAAACAAAAGACGATCAATTCCTAAACTAAAAGAGATATCGATATGGGATTTTTTCTAAATTATGAAGAATTTTATCAATAATAAAATACAATTTGAATTTTTTGATAAACTTCATAAATAAGGGTATTATAGCGATTTTTGTGAAAAAACAAAAGACGATCAACTTCTAAACTAAAAGAGATATCGATATGGGATTTTTTCTATATTATGAGGAATTTTATCAATAATAAAATACAATTTGAATTTTTCAAAAAACTTCATAAATGTGCGAGTTATAGCAAATTTTGTGAAAAAACAAAAGACGATCAACTTCTAAACTAAAAGAGGTTTCGATATGGAATTTTTTCTAAATTATGAAGAATTTTATCAATAATAAAATACAATTTGAATTTTTCAAAAAACTTCATAAATTAGCGAGTTATAGCGATTTTTGTAAAAAAACAAAAAACGATCATTTCCTAAACTAAAAGAGATATCGATATGGGATTTTTTCTATAATATGAGGAATTTTATCAATAATAAAATACAATTTGAATTTTTCAAAAAACTTCATAAATAACCGAGTTATAGCAAATTTTGTGAAAAAACAAAAGACGATCAACTTCTAAACTAAAAGAGATATCGATATGGGATTTTTTCTATATTATGAGGAATTTTATCAATAATAAAATACAATTTCAATTTTTCAAAAAACTTCATAAATAAGCGAATTATAGCAATTTTTGTGAAAAAACAAAAGACGATCAACTTCTAAATTAAAAGAGATATCGATATGGGATTTTTTCTATATTATGAGGAATTTTATCAATAATAAAATACAATTTGAATTTTTCAAAAAACTTCATAAATGTGCGAGTTATAGCAAATTTTGTGAAAAAACAAAAGACGATCAACTTCTAAACTAAAAGAGGTTTCGATATGGAATTTTTTCTAAATTATGAAGAATTTTATCAATAATAAAATACAATTTGAATTTTTCAAAAAACTTCATAAATTAGCGAGTTATAGCGATTTTTGTAAAAAAACAAAAAACGATCATTTCCTAAACTAAAAGAGATATCGATATGGGATTTTTTCTATAATATGAGGAATTTTATCAATAATAAAATACAATTTGAATTTTTCAAAAAACTTCATAAATAACCGAGTTATAGCAAATTTTGTGAAAAAACAAAAGACGATCAACTTCTAAACTAAAAGAGATATCGATATGGGATTTTTTCTATATTATGAGGAATTTTATCAATAATAAAATACAGTTTGAATTTTTTAAAAAACTTCATAAATAAGCGAATTATAGCAATTTTTGTGAAAAAACAAAAGACGATCATCTCCTAAACTAAAAGATATCGATATGGGATTTTTTCTATATTATGAGGAATTTTATTAATAATAAAATACAATTTGAATTTTTCAAAAAACTTCATAAATGTGCGAGTTATAGCAAATTTTGTGAAAAAACAAAAGACGATCAACTTCTAAACTATAAGAGATATCGAAACGTGGTCTTTTCTGTATTATGAGGAATTTTATCAATAATAAAATAAAATTTGAATTTTTTAAAAAACGTTGTAAATAAGCGAGTTATAGCGATTTTTGTGAAAAAACAAGAGACGATCATCTCTTAAACTAATAGAGATATCGATATGGGATTTTTTCTATAATATGAGGAATTTTATCAATAATAAAATACAATTTGAATTTTTCAAAAAACTTCATAAATAAGCGAGTTATAGCGATTTTTGTGAAAAAACAAAAGACGATTAACTTCTAAACTATAAGAGATATCGAAACGTGGTTTTTTCTGTATTATGATGAATTTTATCAATAATAAAATACAATTTGAATTTTTTAAAAAACTTTATAAATAAGCGAGTTATAGCAATTTTTGTGAAAAAACAAAAGACGATCAACTTCTAAACTAAAAGAGATATCGATATGGGATTTTTTCTATATTATGAGGAATTTTATCAATAATAAAATACAATTTGAATTTTTCAAAAAACTTCATAAATAAGCGAATTATAGCAATTTTTGTGAAAAAACAAAAGACGATCATCTCCTAAACTAAAAGATATCGATATGGGATTTTTTCTATATTATGAGGAATTTTATCAATAATAAAATACAATTTGAATTTTTCAAAAAACTTCATAAATGTGCGAGTTATAGCAAATTTTGTGAAAAAACAAAAGACGATCAACTTCTAAACTATAAGAGATATCGAAACGTGGTCTTTTCTGTATTATGAGGAATTTTATCAATAATAAAATAAAATTTGAATTTTTTAAAAAACGTTGTAAATAAGCGAGTTATAGCGATTTTTGTGAAAAAACAAAAGACGATCAACTTCTAAACTAAAAGAGGTTTCGATATGGAATTTTTTCTAAATTATGAAGAATTTTATCAATAATAAAATACAATTTGAATTTTTTGAAAAACTTCATAAATAAGCGAGTTATAGCGATTTTTGTGAAAAAACAAAAGACGATCAATTCCTAAACTAAAAGAGATATCGATATGGGATTTTTTCTAAATTATGAAGAATTTTATCAATAATAAAATACAATTTGAATTTTTTGATAAACTTCATAAATAAGGGTATTATAGCGATTTTTGTGAAAAAACAAAAGACGATCAACTTCTAAACTAAAAGAGATATCGATATGGGATTTTTTCTATATTATGAGGAATTTTATCAATAATAAAATACAATTTGAATTTTTCAAAAAACTTCATAAATGTGCGAGTTATAGCAAATTTTGTGAAAAAACAAAAGACGATCAACTTCTAAACTAAAAGAGGTTTCGATATGGAATTTTTTCTAAATTATGAAGAATTTTATCAATAATAAAATACAATTTGAATTTTTCAAAAAACTTCATAAATTAGCGAGTTATAGCGATTTTTGTAAAAAAACAAAAAACGATCATTTCCTAAACTAAAAGAGATATCGATATGGGATTTTTTCTATAATATGAGGAATTTTATCAATAATAAAATACAATTTGAATTTTTCAAAAAACTTCATAAATAACCGAGTTATAGCAAATTTTGTGAAAAAACAAAAGACGATCAACTTCTAAACTAAAAGAGATATCGATATGGGATTTTTTCTATATTATGAGGAATTTTATCAATAATAAAATACAATTTCAATTTTTCAAAAAACTTCATAAATAAGCGAATTATAGCAATTTTTGTGAAAAAACAAAAGACGATCAACTTCTAAATTAAAAGAGATATCGATATGGGATTTTTTCTATATTATGAGGAATTTTATCAATAATAAAATACAATTTGAATTTTTCAAAAAACTTCATAAATGTGCGAGTTATAGCAAATTTTGTGAAAAAACAAAAGACGATCAACTTCTAAACTAAAAGAGATATCGATATGGGATTTTTTCTATATTATGAGGAATTTTATCAATAATAAAATACAATTTCAATTTTTCAAAAAACTTCATAAATAAGCGAATTATAGCAATTTTTGTGAAAAAACAAAAGACGATCAACTTCTAAATTAAAAGAGATATCGATATGGGATTTTTTCTATATTATGAGGAATTTTATCAATAATAAAATACAATTTCAATTTTTCAAAAAACTTCATAAATAAGCAAGTTATAGCAAATTTTGTGAAAAACCAAAAGACGATCAACTTCTAAACTATAAGAGATATCGAAACGTGGTTTTTTCTGTATTATGAGGAATTTTATCTATGATAAAATGCAATTTAAATTTTTCAGAAAACTTCATAAATAAGCGAGTTATAGCGATTTTAGTGAAAAAACAAAAGACGATCATCTTCTAAACTATAATAGATATGGAAACGGGGTTTTTTCAGTATTATGAGGAATTTTATCTATCATAAAATACTATTTGAATTTTTCAAAAAACTTCATAAATAAGCGAGTTATAGCAATTTTTGTGAAAATGGCAGAATTGACAGTTGACTCAAAAACAAAGTTGACAGTTGACTCATAATGACAGTTGATTCAACATGGCAACGTTGTCAGTTGATTCAAAATGGCAGAATTGACAGTTGACTCAAAAAACAAAGTTGACAGTTGACTCAAAAGGCAAAGTTGACAGTTGATTCAAAATGGCAGAATTGACAGTTGACGCAAAAAACAAAGTTGAGTCAAAAGGCAAAGGTGACAGTTGACTCAAAATGACAGAGTTGACAGTTGATTCAACATGTCAAAGTTGTCAGTTGATTCAAAATTACAGAATTGACAGTTGACTCAAAAAACAAAGTTGACAGTTGACTCAAAAGGCAAAGTTGACAGTTGACTCAAAATGACAGAATTGACAGTTGATTCAACATGGCAGAGATGACAGTTGATTCAAAATGGCAGAATTAACAGTTGACGTAAAAAACAAAGTTGACTCAAAAGGCAAAGGTGACAGTTGACTCAAAATGACAGAGTTGACAGTTGATTCAACATGTCAAAGTTGTCAGTTGATTCAAAATTACAGAATTGACAGTTGACACAAAAAACAAAGTTGACAGTTGACTCAAAAGGCAAAGTTGACAGTTGACTCAAAATGACAGAATTGACAGTTGATTCAACATGGCAGAGATGACAGTTGATTCAAAATGGCAGAATTAACAGTTGACGTAAAAAACAAAGTTGACAGTTGACTCATAATAGAGTTGTCAGTTGATTCAAAATGGCAGAATTGACAGTTGACTCAAATTGACAGAGTTGACAGTTGATTCAAAATGGTGGACATTTTTAATGCCTTTTTTTTTCAAATTTAAAACACATTTTTTTTTGGTAGTTCTATTAATGATATTTATTCAATCAAATTTTATTTATTTGATTGAATTTTATATTTCTACATAATGTAAGTGATTCAAAAACGCAATTTCGATAATTTTTTTTTAATTTTTATAAATTCTAAACTCGGTTTTTGTCACAATCAAAATTTTCTTTAACTTGAGCACCTGATTGTGTACAATAATACCTTAAAAAAAAAGAAGAAAATTTCAAATTTGAATCACTTTTTCATATTTGTAATGTAAAATTATTTCTCCACGACCATTAATAAATGTAATAATTCCGAATTTATTTTTAATAATAGAAATTGTTAATTCTCACTCTTGAGATAAGAGTATTCATTCTGAAACACTTGCTTCTTATGTGTTTTGCATGTATTTCCATGTATTCTATAATTAGTGACGGAATAACATTCTGTAATTGCTCAACAAAAAACATAGATTGCCATACGAATTTCAAAACTGTCACTCAGTTTGTCAGTGCGACGTTCTAATTGTTTTGCTACATATTTCAATTTAAATAAACAGAATTATTACATGGTCGTGGAGAAAATACAGTCTGTTACACGATTAGAATGTAAATTCGATTTACTCGTGGTTCCTCTACGCTCGTATCGAATTTTCATTCTAACCTTGTTACAGAATATACTATTCTATAGTTCATTTGAAAATGAATGATAGCACAAATCTTTTTACATAGGAGCTAAAAGGTCTAAATACAGGGTTGCTCAATGCAGAAAAAAATGTAATATTGATACCTTCTTATATCTGAATTTTCACTAGACTTTGGTATAACCAAACCTCAAATACAATAGATCATAAAATGCAAACGAGCGAACCCTAAGCGATTAACCAATAATTGAATGCCTCAGCTTTAATATAAAAAAGAATAAAATGTCAATATTAAGTATTATTATAAAAATACTAAATATTGGTTTAGGACATTCCTTACAATTTAATAATAAATATATTAGGGGGATTAGCGTCATTGGCATGACATGGTTAAATGACACTTTAATTTCACAGGAGTAAAATTAGACGTTTGTGCCATTTTTACTACACAAGTTCACTTATTAATATCGCTTTTTATTATACAACTATAACAAGTCTGCGTGTTTTTATCACAGGACTTTACAAACAGAACTTTAAATCTTAACTTAAATGACTCAAAATCTGCATATACTTTCTGCCGATTAGAAATTTTAATACTTTCTAAGAATGTTGAGGGCTACTTAAATTGATCTTCTTTGAAATTGTAAATATTTTGTACTTGTAGAGATTACGTACTTATATCATTTGTTGATTAAAATGATTACAAAATTTTAAACAAATAAATTGTTATTTCAATATGATTTATGATGTTATATTGGGTTTTATCTCCAATGCAATAAAATATTTGCTATCATTCATTTTCAAATAGACTATACTTTTATTTGGCATATTGTTACACGCGTTACTGTTAATGTAAATAGCTTAAAAAAAATAAATTTGCCCTTACAAGAAACGCGCCAATTTTTCTACGATAAAATGCCAAATAAAATTTGAAATATATTTTTAGTTGTAATTATTTATTATACGCGATTTTTACTTATTATTATTAATATTTTCTCAGGTTTTGATTATTTTTGTTTTTGTCGCATGAAAACGTAGATTTATAGATTTAAAATGCGGTTTTGAATGTGTTCGAATTGGATTTTTTTTTTTTTTTTTTTTGAAAGGATATATTTATTCATTAATTTTATTTTGGAATGTTAAAATTTTATTCAAATTGTGCCTTATATATCCTTTTAAAAAAAATAATTGATTTACATTAGAAATTCGATTATTTGTCACTAGGGTGCGAGGGATATGAGAGAAATAAGGAAACTAGAAAAAAAGATTGACAATTGACATTTTTGACATGTGACATTTGACTGTTGTGATATTTGTGACATATTTACATTAGAACTTCGATTATCTGTCACTAGGGTGCGAGGGATATGAGAAAACTAGAAAAAAAGAGTTGACAATTGACATTTTTGACATGTGACATTTGACTGTTGTGATATTTGTGACATATTTACATTAGAAGTTCGATTATCTGTCACTAGGGTGCGAGGGATATGAGAAAACTGGAAAAAAAGATTTGACAATTGACATTTTTGACATGTGACATTTGTCCATTGTGATATTTGTGACATATTTACATTAGAACTTCGATTATCTGTCACTAGGGTGCGAGGGATATGAGAAAACTAGAAAAAAAGATTTGACAATTGACATTTTTGACATGTGACATTTGATTGTTGTGATATTTGTGACATATTTACATTAGAAGTTCGATTATCTGTCACTAGGGTGCGAGGGATATGAGAAAACTAGAAAAAAAGAGTTGACAATTGACATTTTTGACATGTGACATTTGACTGTTGTGATATTTGTGACATATTTACATTAGAAGTTCGATTATCTGTCACTAGGGTGCGAGGGATATGAGAAAACTGGAAAAAAAGATTTGACAATTGACATTTTTGACATGTGACATTTGTCCATTGTGATATTTGTGACATATTTACATTAGAACTTCGATTATCTGTCACTAGGGTGCGAGGGATATGAGAAAACTAGAAAAAATGAGTTGACAATTGACATTTTTGACATGTGACATTTGACTGTTGTGATATTTGTGACATATTTACATTAGAACTTCGATTATCTGTCACTAGGGTGCGAGGGATATGAGAAAACTAGAAAAAAAGATTTGACAATTGACATTTTTGACATGTGACATTTGACTGTTGTGATATTTAAGACATATTTACATTAGAACTTCGATTATCTGTCACTAGGGTGCGAGGGATATGAGAAAACTAGAAAAAAAGAGTTGACAATTGACATTTTTGACATGTGACATTTGACTGTTGTGATATTTGTGACATATTTACATTAGAACTTCGATTATCTGTCACTAGGGTGCGAGGGATATGAGAAAACTAGAAAAAAAGATTTGACAATTGACATTTTTGACATGTGACATTTGTCCATTGTGATATTTGTGACATATTTACATTAGAAGTTCGATTATCTGTCACTAGGGTGCGAGGGATATGAGAAAACTAGAAAAAAAGATTTGACAATTGACATTTTTGACATGTGACATTTGACTGTTGTGATATTTGTGACATATTTACATTAGAACTTCGATTATCTGTCACTAGGGTGCGAGGGATATGAGAAAACTAGAAAAAAAGAGTTGACAATTGACATTTTTGACATGTGACATTTGACTGTTGTGATATTTGTGACATATTTACATTAGAACTTCGATTATCTGTCACTAGGGTGCGAGGGATATGAGAAAACTAGAAAAAAAGAGTTGACAATTGACATTTTTGACATGTGACATTTGACTGTTGTGATATTTGTGACATATTTACATTAGAAGTTCAATTATCTGTCACTAGGGTGCGAGGGATATGAGAAAACTAGAAAAAAAGATTTGACAATTGACATTTTTGACATGTGACATTTGACTGTTGTGATATTTGTGACATATTTACATTAGAAGTTCGATTATCTGTCACTAGGGTGCGAGGGATATGGGAAAAATACGAAAACTAGAAAAAAAGATTTGACATTTTTGACATGTGACATTTGACTGATATTTGTGACATTTATGTTTTCCTTTTCAACTTTATATATATATATACGACCAATAATTAATAACCATTTTGACATTTATGACATTTGACTTTTAATATTTTATAATAAAAAAAATTATATTAATCTGACAATTGACATTTGTCATTTTTGGCAGTTTTTGTCATTTGACATTGATAATTATTGACATTTGAAATTTTTTTCTATTTTACAAACAAAAAAAGATTTTTAACTGCATAATCTTTGATTTGACATGCGACATATTTGATACTTGTCATTTGTCATTTTTGACAATTGACATTTTTCCATTGCCATTTTTGATTTTTTACATTTTCAAACTGCAAAACTTTTGGTTTTGACATTTGAGTTTGATGTTGTTTGACATTTGACGTTTTTGACAATTTCACATTTTTCAAATCGCAATTCTTCGGTTTTGCAATTTTTTGACATATTTCAAGTTTGATATTTGACAATTTAACATTTTTCAAACCTCAAAACTTTTGGTTTTACATTTTTTGACATTTGACTTTGATCATGTTTGACATTTGACGTTATTGACATTTTTCATGTTTGACATTTGACGTTTTTGACATTTTTGACAATTTGACATTTTCAAACCGCAAAACCTTCGGTTTTGGTCTTTTTTGACAATTGTCATATTTGACATTTGTCATTTTTTATTATCATTAATGACATTTTTTGAATTGACAGTTGACTCAAAATGGCAGAGTTGACAGTTGATTCAAAATAACATAATTGTCAGTTGATTGAAAATGACACAATTGACAGTTGACTCAAAATGGCAGAGTTGACAGTTGATTAAAATTGACAGAGTTGACAGTTGATTTAAAATGACAGATTTGTCAGTTGATTGAAAATGACACAATTGACAGTTGACTCAAAATGGCAGAGTTGACAGTTGATTCAAAATAACATAATTGTCAGTTGATTGAAAATGACACAATTGACAGTTGACTCAAAATGGCAGAGTTGACAGTTGATTAAAATTGACAGAGTTGACAGTTGATTTAAAATGACAGATTTGTCAGTTGATTGAAAATGACACAATTGACAGTTGACTCAAAATGGCAGAGTTGACAGTTGATTCAAAATAACATAATTGTCAGTTGATTGAAAATGACACAATTGACAGTTGACTCAAAATGGCAGAGTTGACAGTTGATTAAAATTGACAGAGATGACAGTTGATTCAAAATAACATATTTGTCAGTTGATTGAAAATGACAAAATTGTCAGTTGACTCAAAATGGCAAAGTTGACAATTAATTCAAATTGACAGAGTTGATAGTTAATTCAAAATGACAGATTTGTCAGTTGACTCAAATTGGCAGAATTGACAGTTGACTCAAAATGACAGAATTAACAGTTGACTCAAAATGGCAGAATTGACAGTTGACTCAAAATGGCAGAGTTGACAATTAATTCAAATTGACAGAGTTGACAGTTGATTTAAAATGACAGATTTGTCAGTTGTATAAAAATGGCAGAATTGACAGTTAACTCAAAATTGCAGAGTTGAGAGTTAATTGAAATTGACAGAGTTGACAGTTGATTTAAAATGACAGATTTGTCAGTTGATTGAAAATGACACAATTGACAGTTGACTCAAAATGGCAGAGTTGACAGTTGATTGAAATTGACAGAGTTGAGAGTTTAAAATGACAGATTTGTCAGTTGATTGAAAATGACAGAATTGACAGTTGACTCAAAATGGCAGAGTTGACAGTTGATTCAAATTGACAAAGTTGACAGTTGATTCAAAATGAGAGAATTGACAGTTGATAAAAATTGACAGAGTTGACAGTTGATTCAAATTGACAGAGTTGACACTTGATTGAAATTGACAGAGTTGACAGCTGATTTAAAATGACAGATTTGTCAGTTGATTGAAAATGACACAATTGACAGTTGACTCAAAATGGCAGAGTTGACAGTTGACTCAAAATGGCAGAGTTGACAGTTAATTGAAATTGACAGAGTTGACAGTTGATTTAAAATGACAGATTTGTCAGTTGATTGAAAATGACACAATTGACAGTTGACTCAAAATGGCAGAGTTGACAGTTGATTGAAAATAACAGATTTGTCAGTTGATTGAAAATGACAGAATTGACAGTTGACTCAAAATGGCAGAGTTGACAGTTGATTCAAATTGACAGTGTTGACAGTTGATTTAAAATGACAGATTTGTCAGTTGATTGAAAATGGCAGAATTGACAGTTGACTCAAAATTGCAGAGTTGACAGTTGATTCAAAATGACAGATTTGTTATGTGACATTTGTAATTTTTTTTGTCTTTCGACATTTGACTTTTCATTTTTCTATTTGACATTTGATATGATACATATAATGTTTATATTCTTCATATCCGGATGAGTAATAAAATCGAATTTCTATTGTTTTTATCTTAATTTAATAATATCAATTCAAAAATAACATAAATGGCATTCCTTTTGTGTTTATTTCTTTTTTGATTTGATTCATTTTTCTAACATTGTGCAATATTTATATTTTTTTTTGCAAATTAGTGTGCACTGTGTCTAGATTTAATTAATATTCGATAATAATAAACGTTATAATAAATAAATGTAGAATTAATTTTTTATTATTATTATTATTTATAAGTATGTAAATAAATTTTGTGAATAGTTTAGTAATTAATATATAAATGTTGTGATTTTAAGTCGTCAAAAATAAAGATTATATTTATTTAAAAAAAAAAAAATTTTTTTTTTAAGTGTTTATTATTTTGTTTGATTTTTGGTGGAAATTGTATATTTTAAAAAAATATTTTTTATTGAATAATACAATTTTCATTAGAAATTTTAACAATTTCCCTTTCTTTATTTATAGCTCCAGAAATTTTAGCAACAGAATCTTATGGACATGCTGTCGATTGGTGGAGTCTTGGTGTTATTACTTGTCTTATGTTAACAAATAAGGTAAGAAATTCCTTTTTTTTATCAGAAATTTTATCTATAATCGAATACAATTTGAATTTTTCAAATAACTTCATAAATAAGCGAGTTATAGCAATTTTTGTGAAAAAACAAAAGACGATCAACTTCTAAACTAATAGAGATATCGATATGGGATTTTTTCTATAATATGAGGAATTTTATCTATAATCGAATACAATTTGAATTTTTAAAAAAACTTTATAAATAAGCGAGTTATAGCTATTTTTGTGAAAAAACAAAAGACGATCATCTCTTAAACTAATAGAGATATCGATATGGGATTTTTTCTATAGTATGAGGAATTTTATTAATAATAAAATACAATTTGAATTTTTCGAAAAACTTTATAAATAAGCGAGTTATAGCAATTTTTGTAGAAAAACAAAAGACGATCATCTCTTAAACTAAAAGAGATATCGATATGGGATTTTTTCTATAATATGAGGAAATTTATCAATAATAGAATACAATTTGAATTTTTGAAAAAACTTTATAAACAAGCGAGTTATAGCAATTTTTGTGAAAAAAACAAAACACGATCATCTCTTAAACTAAAAGAGATATCGATATGGGATTTTTTCTATAATATGAGGAATTTTATCAATAATAAAATACAATTTCAATTTTTCAAAAAACTTCATAAATGTGCGAGTTATAGCAAATTTTGTGAAAAAACAAAAGACGATCAACTTCTAAACTAAAAGAGGTTTCGATATGAAATTTTTTCTAAATTATGAAGAATTTTATCAATAATAAAATACAATTTGAATTTTTTGAAAAACTTCATAAATAAGCGAGTTATAGCAATTTTTGTGAAAAAACAAAAGAGGATCAATTTCTAAACTAATAGAGATATCGATATGGCATTTTTTCTATATTATGAGGAATTTTATCAATAATAAAATACAATTTGAATTTTTTGAAAAACTTTATAAATAAGCGAATTATAGCGATTTTTGTAAAAAAACAAGACGATCATCTCCTAAACTAAAAGAGATATCAATATGGGATTTTTTTCTATATTATGAAGAATTTTATCAATAATAAAATACAATTTGAATTTTTCAAAAAACTTCATAAATGTGCGAGTTATAGCAAATTTTGTGAAAAAACAAAAGACGATCAACTTCTAAACTAAAAGAGGTTTCGATATGGAATTTTTTCTAAATTATGAAGAATTTTATCAATAATAAAATACAATTTGAATTTTTTAAAAAACTTCATAAATAAGCGAGTTATAGCAATTTTTGTAAAAAAACAAAAGACGATCATCTCCTAAACTAAAAGAGATATCGATATGGGATTTTTTCTATATTATGAGGAATTTTATCAATAATAAAATACAATTTGAACTTTTCAAAAAACTTTATAAATAAGCGAGTTATAGCAAATTTTGTGAAAAAACAAAAGACGATCAACTTCTAAATTAAAAGAGATATCGATATGGGATTTTTCTATATTATGAGGAATTTTATCAATAATAAAATACAATTTGAATTTTTCAAAAAACTTCATAAATAAGCGAGTTATAGCAAATCTTGTGAAAAAACAAAAGACGATCAACTTCTAAATTAAAAGAGATATCGATATGGGATTTTTTTTATAATATAAGGAATTTTATCAATAATAAAATACAATTTGAATTATTCGAAAAACTTCATAAATAAGCGAGTTATAGCGACTTTTGTGAAAAAACAAAAGACGATCATCTCCTAAACTAAAAGAGATATCGATATGGGCTTTTTCTATGATATGAGGAATTTTATCAGTAATAAAATAAAATTTGAATTTTTCAAATAACTTCATAAATAAGCGAGTTATAGCAATTTTTGTGAAAAAACAAAAGACGATCATCTCCTAAACTAAAAAAGATATTGATATGGGATTTTTTCTATTATGAGGAATTTTATCTATGATAAAATACAATTTAAATTTTTCAGAAAACTTTATAAATAAGCGAGTTATTGCGATTTTAGTGAAAAAACAAAAGACGATCATCTCCTAAACTATAAGAGATATCGAAACGGGATTTTCTCTATATTATGAGGAATTTTATCTATGATAAAATACAATTTAAAATTTTCAGAAAACTTCATAAATAAGCGAGTTATAGCGATTTTAGTGAAAAAACAAAAGACGATCATCTCCTAAACTATAAGAGATATCGAAACGGGATTTTCTCTATATTATGAGGAATTTTATCTATGATAAAATACAATTTAAATTTTTCAGAAAACTTCACAAATAAGCGAGTTATAGCAATTTTTGTGAAAAAACAAAAGACGATCATCTCCTAAACTAAAAGAGATATTGATATGGGATTTTTTCTATATTATGAGGAATTTTATCTATGATAAAATACAATTTAAATTTTTCAGAAAACTTTATAAATAAGCGAGTTATTGCGATTTTAGTGAAAAAACAAAAGACGATCATCTCCTAAACTATAAGAGATATCGAAACGGGATTTTCTCTATATTATGAGGAATTTTATCTATGATAAAATACAATTTAAAATTTTCAGAAAACTTCATAAATAAGCGAGTTATAGCGATTTTAGTGAAAAAACAAAAGACGATCATCTCCTAAACTATAAGAGATATCGAAACGGGATTTTCTCTATATTATGAGGAATTTTATCTATGATAAAATACAATTTAAATTTTTCAGAAAACTTCACAAATAAGCGAGTTATAGCAAATTTTGTGAAAAAACAAAAGACGATCATCTCCTAAACTAAAAGAGATATCGATATGGGATTTTTTCTATAATATGAGGAATTTTATCAATTATAAAATACAATTTGAATTTTTTAAAAAACTTCATAAATAAGCGAGTTATAGCAATTTTTGTGAAAAAACAAAAGACGATCAACTTCTAAACTAAAAGAGATATCGATATGGGACTTTTTTTAATTTAGAGGAATTTTATTAATAATAAAATACAATTTGAATTTTTCAAAAAACTTCATAAATAAGCGAGTTATAGCTATTTTTGTGAAAAAACAAAAAACGATCAACTTCTAACCTAAACGAGATATCGATATGGGATTTTTTCTATAATATGAAAAATTTTATTAATAATAAAATACAATTTCAATTTTTCAAAAAACTTTATAAATGTGTGAGTTATAGCGATTTTAGTAAAAAAACAAAAGACGATCATCTCCTAAACTCTAATAGATATTGAAACGGGGTTTTTTCAGTATCATGAGGAATCTTATCTATGATAAAATACAATTTAAAATTTTCAGATAACTTCATAAATAAGCGAGTTATAGCGATTTTAGTGAAAAAACAAAAGACGATCATCTCCTAAACTAAAAGAGATATCGATATAGGATTTTTTCTATAATATGAGGAATTTTATCAATAATAAAATACAATTTGAATTTTTCGAAAAACTTTATAAATAAGCGAATTATAGCGATTTTAGTGAAAAAACAAAAGACGATCATCTGCTAAACTATAATAGATATCGAAACGGGGTTTTTTCAGTATTATGAGGAATTTTATCTATCATAAAATACAATTTAAAATTTTCAGAAAACTTCATAAATAAGCGAGTTATAGCGATTTTAGTGAAAAAACAAAAGACAATCATCTTCTAAACTATAATAGATATCGAAACGGGGTTTTTTCAGTATTATGAGGAATTTTATCTATGATAAAATACAATTTAAATTTTTCAGTAAACTTCATAAATAAGCGAGTTATAGCGATTTTAGTAAAAAAACAAAAGACGATCATCTTCTAAACTATAATAGATATCGAAACGGGGTTTTTTCAGTATTATGAGGAATTTTATCTATGATAAAATACAATTTAAATTTTTCAGAAAACTTCATAAATAAGCGAGTTATAGCAAATTTTGTGAAAAAACAAAAGACGATCAGCTCCTAAACTATAAAAGATATCGAAATGGGATTTTTTCTAAATTATAAGAAATTTTATCAATAATAAAATACAATTTGAATTTAAAAAAAAAAATTATATTTAGTTATATACTCCCTCTGATTTACTTGAAGCGTACGCCACTTTTTGAAAATCGCAAACAAAAAGTCAGATAAGAATCGTTTTTAAAGCGTAGAATGGCATTTGATTTGTCTAGAAAGAAACGGCAACAAGATAAATAGTGCCCCTACTGCATTCCAAAAGGGCCTTGACTCTTCTTCATCAAGGTTATTTTATTTATGTAATTTATATCTTCTATATATGTTAATAAACACGATTTTTTATTTTTTTTTTATTTAATTTTAAACTTAATACGCATTCTAAACTTTATAAAGCTATAATTTAATATTTTTCAAATTTGTAACCAGTAAGTTTATTCAGTAAAAGATCCGTCAATTTTGTAGCTAACTTTGTAACAGTTGACATTTGACAGTTGTGAATATTTCTTATTTTTAACACTTGACAAATTTTTGACAGTTGACATTTGACAGTTGATATTTGACAGTTGTGAATATTTCTTATTTTTAACACTTGACAAATTTTTGACAGTTGACATTTGACAGTTGATATTTGACAGTTGTAAATATTTCTTATTTTTAACACCTGACAAATGTTTGACATGTGACAGTTGATATTTGACAGTTGTGAATATTTCTTATTTTTAACACTTGACAGTTGATATTTGACAGTTGTGAATATTTCTTATTTTTAACACTTGACAAATTTTTGACAGTTGACATTTGACAGTTGATATTTGACAGTTGTGAATATTTCTTATTTTTAACACCTGACAAATGTTTGACATTTGACAGTTGATATTTGACAGTTGTGAATATTTCTTATTTTTAACACTTGACAGTTGATATTTGACAGTTGTGAATATTTCTTATTTTTAACACTTGACAAATTTTTGACAGTTGACATTTGACAGTTGATATTTGACAGTTGTGAATATTTCTTATTTTTAACACCTGACAAATGTTTGACATTTGACAGTTGATATTTGACAGTTGTGAATATTTCTTATTTTTAACACTTGACAGTTGATATTTGACATTTGACAGTTGATATTTGACAGTTGTGAATATTTCTTATTTTTAACACTTGACAGTTGATATTTGACATTTGACAGTTGATATTTGACAGTTGTGAATATTTCTTATTTTTAACACTTGACAGTTGATATTTGACATTTGACAGTTGATATTTGACAGTTGTGAATATTTCTTATTTTTAACACTTGACAAATTTTTGACAGTTGACATTTGACAGTTGATATTTGACAGTTGTGAATATTTCTTATTTTTAACACTTGACAAATTTTTGACAGTTGACATTTGACAGTTGATATTTGACAGTTGTGAATATTTCTTATTTTTAACACTTGATAAATTTGTGACAATGGTCAGTTGACATTTGACAGCTAATATTTGACAGTTGTGGATGTTTGTTATTTGTAACACTTGACAAAGTTGAGAATTGCCATGTTGACATATATGACAGCTGACATTTCACAGCTGTGGATATTTCTTATTGACAAATTTATGACAATTAACAATTTTTTACTTCATTTTTCTGCTAATTTTGATATTTGACAGTTGACATTTGACTGTCGAATTTTGACAATAAATGTCATTTTTGAAGTTTTTTTTCTACGTCAACTGTCAGTTTATTCTTGAACTGTCAATTAAATGTCAATTTCAAATTTTGTTTAAGGCAAATGTCATTTAAATGTCAAATTTATTGTTGAACTGTCAATTTTTGACAAATTTGTGACAATTGACAATTTTTACTTCATTTTTTTGCTAATTTTGATATTTGACAGTTGACAGCTGACATTTGACTGTTGTGGATATTTGTTATTTTTAATATTTGACAAATTTGTGACAATTGACATTTTTTACTTTATTTTTCTGCTAATTTTGATATTTGACAGTTGTTTACATCAACTGTCACTTAAATGTCAATTTTATTGTTTAATTGCCAATTAAATTTCATTTTTGAACTGTCGATTAAATGTCATTTTAAAAATTTTCTACGTCAACTGTCATTTAAAGGTCAAATTTAGTATTAATCTGTCAGTTAAATGTCATTTTTTAAGTTTATTTACGTCAACTAACAGTTTATTGTTGAACTGTCAAATAAATGTCATTTTTAAAATTTGTTTACGTCAATTGTTATTTAAATGTCAAATTTATTGTTGGACTGTCAAATAAATGTCATTTTTGTAGTTTGTTTACGTCAACTGTCATTTAAATGTCAAATTTATTGCAGAACTGTCAAATAAATGTCATTTTTGAAGTTTGTTTACATCAACTGGCACTTATATGTCAAATTTATTGTAGAACTGTCAAATAAATGTCATTTTTAAAATTTGTTTACGTCAATTGTTATTTAAATGTCAAATTTATTGTTGGACTGTCAAATAAATGTCATTTTTGTAGTTTGTTTACATCAACTGGCACTTAAATGTCAAATTTATTGTTAAACTGTCATTTTTATAGTTTGTTTTCGTCAACTGTCATTTAAATGTCAAATTTAGTGTTAATCTATCAATTAAATGTCATTTTTGACGTTTGTTTACGTCAACTGTCATTTAAATGTCAAATTTAATGTTAATCTGTCAATTAAATGTCATTTTTGAAGTTTTTGTAGGTCAACTAACATTTTAATGTCAAATTTATTGTTGAACTGTCAATTAAATGTCATTTTTAAA
The DNA here is from genome assembly GCA_964028335.1 of Altica lythri. NCBI lineage: Eukaryota > Metazoa > Arthropoda > Insecta > Coleoptera > Chrysomelidae > Altica > Altica lythri. Next base: position 15,918,415 of record OZ034811.1, on the reverse strand, counting down.
GTTTGTTAACGTCAAATGTCACTTAAATGTCAAATTTATTGTTGGACTGTCAATTAAATGTCATTTGTAAAGTTTGTTTACGTCAACTGTCATTTAAATGTCAAATTTAGTGTTAATTTATCAATTAAAAGTAATTTTTGACGTTTGTTTACGTCAACTGTCATTTTAATGTTAATCTGTCAATTAAATGTCATTTTTGAAGTTTTTGTAAGTCAACTAAAATTTTAATGTCAAATTTATTGTTGAATTGTCAATTAAATGTCATTTTTAAAAATTTTTAACGTCAACTGTCACTTAAATGTTAAATTTATTGTTGAACTGTCAATTAAATGTCATTTTTAAAGTTTGTTTACGTCAACTGTCATTTAAATGTCAAATTTAGTGTTAATTTATCAATTAAAAGTAATTTTTGACGTTTGTTTACGTCAACTGTCATTTTAATGTTTAATTTAATGTTCATCTGTCAATTAAATGTCATTTTTAAAGTTTTTGTAGGTCAACTAACATTTTAATATCAAATTTATTGTTGAACTGTCAATTAAATGTGATTTTTAAAGTTTGTTAACCTCAAATATCACTTAAATGTCAAATTTATTGTTGAACTGTCAATTAAATGTCATTTTTAAAGTTTGTTTACGTCAACTGTCATTTAAATGTCAAATTTAATTTTAATCTGTCAATTAAAAATGTAATTTTTGAACTTTATTTATGTTAACGGTCATGTAAATGTCAAATTTGTGACAATTGACAATTCTTAACTTTTTTTTGCCAATTTTGATTCTTTTTTTATATTTGACAGTTGACATTTGACAACTGACATTTAAGTTGTCTATATTTGTTATTTTTAACTTTTGACAAATTTGTGACAATTGACCATTTTTACTTAATTTTTTTTTTGCTAATTTTGATATTTGACAATTGACAGCTGACATTTGACAGTTTTGGATATTTCTTATTTTTAATATTTGACAAATTTGTGACAATTGACAATTTTTACTTTATTTTTCTTCTAATTTTGATACTTATTGATATTTGACATATGACAGCTGACCGTTGACATATCACAGTTGACATATGACAGCTGACAGTTGACACATGACAGCTTTCCTATTACAGTAAAATTTGGTTAAAATAAAAGATAAACAATGTATAAAAGTTTTATTTAATGCTTTTATTACATCTTAATCTTAATCTAAATTGGAACGTACAATATGCAGATCTGTTAAAAAAAAAATTTGATAAAGAATCACAACAAGAAAATACAAATAACACTGTTTCTATAACAAAACAAGTTTGTTACAAAAATTATTGTTTATTTTATACAAAATAACAAAATTTGTTGTTAAATTGTATAAAATCCAATTATAGAGGTATAAATCGCCCAATTGTTCGTTTTATAAAACAAACAAACAAACAAGAAGAAGAAGAATTAAGTGGTTCCATTATTATATAAACAAAAGAGCAAGCAAACCTCATTTTCAGTCATAAATTTTAAGAACTTAATGTTGTTTGTTCGGAATTTTTTGTTGTTAATTCAGTTGGTTCAGTTGCTGCTGCGGCTGCTAATTTTGTTGTTGTATCTTCACGTTTCTCATCAGATTTCGCTTTCTTTTCTTGTATATCGATTTTTTCTTCTTCTTTTTCCGGTTTAGGTACTGATTTATTTTTTAATTGTGGTTCTTCAGCTACTGGATTTGCTTCGACTTTTTGTTCACTTGGAATTGGTGAAGCTGAACGAGTTTGTGGTGTTTCAGGAATGATTTCTTTTGGTTTTTCTTCAGCTATAACAGTTGGAAGAGCCAATGGTTTTTCTTGTGGTTCTGTTACTGATTTTGATACAGTTTGTGGTACTTCTTGAGATTTTTCTTCACGTTTATCTTCTTTTTTTTCTTCACGTTTATCTTCTTTTTTCTCTTCTTTTTTTTCTTCTAGTTTTTTAGTCTCGCTTTCTTCAGATGATGATGATGATGATTTTTCGGTCGATTCTGTACTTTCTGATGATTCTGATGAATCGTGTACGGGATTTTGAGCTAATGCTAATGCTTCTTCTCTTTTTTGTGGTTTTTGTGGTTGTTCTGTGGTTTGTGGTGCTTTTGGTTCGGATATTTCAGTTGATTTTTCATTTTCTGCTAATGGTAATGAGAATGCGGTAGAAACGAGCAATAATCCAACAACTAGAAGTTTCATTCTGTAAAAGAAACGGATGGTTTTAGTAATGTTTGGAATTTATACAAGTTAAATGTCAAATTTATTGTTGAAATGTCAAATAAATGTCATTTTTGAAGTTTTTAACGTCAACTGTCATTTAAATGTCAAATTTATTGATGAACTGTCAATTAAATGTCATTTTTAAAGTTTGTTTACGTCAACTATCATTTAATTCTTAAATTTAGTGTTAGTCTGTCAATTAAATGTCATTTTTAAAGTTTGTTAACGTCAACTGTCATTTAAATGTCAAATTTATTGTTGAACTGTCAATTAAATGTCATTTTTGAAATTTGTTTATGTCAACTGTCATTTAAATGTCAAATTTTTTGTTGAACTGTCAATTGAATGTCATTTTTTAAGTTTGTTTACGTTAAATATTATTTAAATATCAAATTTATTGTTGAACTGTCAATTAAATGTCATTTTTGAAGTTTTTTAACGTTAACTGTCATTTAAATGTCAAATTTATTGTTGAACTGCCAATTAAATGTCATTTTTGACGTGTATTTACGTCAACTGTCATTTAAATGTCAAATTTATTGTTGAACTGTCAATTTTTTTTTTTTTTTTATAACACCTGTGCGATGTTTGTATACTGCTATCTGGTCACAAATGACCAATTATCAGTTATTCTCTGACCTAACTTAATAACAACAAATACTTAAATCTAAGGGCATACCCTATGGCTTAATCTTATTATATCTATCAACGAACTGTCAATTAAATGTCATTTTTGACGTTTGTTTACGTCAACTGTCATTTAAATGTCAATTTTAATGTTAATCTATTAATTAAATGTCATTTTTAAAGTTTGTTAACATCAACTGTTATTGAAATGTCAAATTTATTGTTAAACTGTCAAATAAATGTCATTTTTGAAGTTTGATTACATCAACTGTCATTTAAATGACAAATTTTTTGTTGAACTGTCAATTACATGTCATTTTTGACGTTTGTTTACGTCATCTGTCATTTAAATGTCAATTTTAACTTCCAAATTTGACAAGCTTCCATAAAAATTGAAATATCTAAAAAACTATTAAAGATATTACAAAAATTTAAAATTTCTTTAAAAATATATAAAATTTACTAAACGTACACAAATTTTCATTTAAATCAGAAAATTGGAAAATTCAGGAGAAATGTTTGAAAAAATTACAAATTTTAACTACGAAATTTGACAAGCTTATATAAAAATTGAAATATCTAAAAAACTATTAGAGATATTACAAAAATTTTAAAAGTTTTTAAAAATATATAAATTTTACTATATGTACACAAATTTTCATTAAAATCGGAAAATTGGAAAATTCAGGAAAACTGTTACAAATTTTAACTACTAAATTTGACAAGCTTATATAAAAATTGAAATTTCTAAAAAACTATTACAGATATTAAAAAAATTTAAAAAGATTTTAAAAATATATAAAATTTACTAAATATGCAGAAATTTTCATTAAAATCGGCAAATTTGAAAATTCAGGAAAACTGTTTGAAAAAATTACAAATTTTAACTACGAAATTTGACAAGCTTTTATAAAAATTAAAATTTCTAAAAAACAATTACAGATATTAAAAAAATTGAAAAAGTTTTTGAAAGTATATAAAATTTACTAAATATACACAAATTTTCATGAAAATCAGAAAATTGGAAAATTCAGGAAACATTTTATAAAAAATTATTAATTTTAATCACCAAATTGACAAGCTTATATAAAAATTAAATTATCTAAAAAACTATTACAGATATTTAAAAAATTGAAAAAGTTTTTAAAAGTACATAAAATTAACTAAATGTCCACAAATTTTCATGAAAATCAGAAAATTGGGAAATTCAGGAAAATATTTTGAAAAAATTACAAATTTTAATTACAAAATTTGATATGCTTCTATAAAAATTAAAATATCTAAAAAACTATTACAGATATTAAAAAAATTTAAAAAGTTTTTAAAAGTATATAAAATTTACTAAATGTACACAAATTTTAATGAAAATCAGAAAATTGGAAAATTCAGGAAAACTTTTTGAAAAAATTTGATATTTTAACTACCAAATTTGACAAGCTTCTATAAAAATGAAATATCTAAAAAACTATTACAGATATTTAAAAAATTGAAAAAGTTTTTAAAAGTATATAAAATTTACTAAATGTACACGAATTTTCATAAAAATCAAAAAATTGGAAAATTCAGGAAAATTTTTTGAAAAAATTAGAAATTTTAACTACCAAATTTAACAAGCTTCTATAAAAATTGAAATATCTAAAAAACTATTACAGATATTAAAAAAATTGAAAAAGTTTTTAAAAGTATATAAAATTTACTAAATGTACACAAATTTTCATGAAAATCAGAAAATTGGAAAATTCAGGAAATTTTTTTTAAAAAATTACAAATTTTAATTACAAAATTTGATATGCTTCTATAAAAATTAAAATATCTAAAAAACTATTACAGATATTTAAAAAATTGAAAAAGTTTTTAAAAGTATATAAAATTTACTAAATATTCACAAATTTTCAAGAAAATTAGAGTATTGGAAAATTCAGGAAAATTATTTGAAAAAATTAGAAATTTTTACTACCAAATTTGACAAGCTTCTATAAAAATTGAAATATCCAAAAAACTATTAGAGATATTAAAAAAATTTAAAAAGTTTTTAAAAGTATATAAAATTTACTAAATATACACAAATTTTCATGAAAATTAGAAAATTGAAAAATTCAGGAAAAATTTTTGAAAAAATTAGAAATTTTAACTACCAAATTTGACAAGCTTCTATAAAAATTAAAATATCTAAAAAACTATTACAGATATTAAAGAAATTAAAAAAGTTTATAAAAGTATATAACATTTACTAAATGTACACAAATTTTCATGAAAATAGAAAATTGGAAAATTCAGGAAAATTTTTTGAAAAAATTAGAAATTTTAACTAACAAATTTGACAAGCTTCTATAAAAATTGAAATATCTAAACAACTATTACAGATATTAAAAAAATTAAAAATGTTTTTGAAAGTATATAAAATTTACTAAATGTACACAAATTTTCAAGAAAATTAGAAAATTGAAAAATTCAGGAAAATTTTTTGAAAAAATTACAAATTTTAATTACAAAATTTGACATGCTTCTATTAAAATTGAAATATCTAAAAAACTATTATAGATATTAAAAAAATTGAAAAAGTTTTTAAAAGTACATAAAATTTACTAAATATACACAAATTTTCAAGAAAATTAGAGTATTGGAAAATTCAGGAAAATTATTTGAAAAAATTAGAAATTTTTACTACCAAATTTTCTATAAAAATAGAAATATCCAAAAAACTATTAGAGATATTAAAAAAATTTAAAAAGTTTTTAAAAGTATATAAAATTTACTAAATATACACAAATTTTCATGAAATGTAGAAATTCGGAAAATTCAGGAAAAATTTTTGAAAAAATTAGAAATTTTAACTACCAAATTTGACAAGCTTCTATAAAAATTGATATATCTAAAAAACTATTAGAGATATTAAAAAAATTTTAAAAGTTTTTAAAAATATATAAAATTTACTAAATTTGCATAAAATTTCATTAAAATCGGAAAATTGAAAAATTCAGGAAAAATTTTTGAAAAAATTAGAAATTTTAACTAACAAATTTGACAAGCTTCTATAAAAATTGAAATATCTAAAAAACTATTACAGATATTTAAAAAATTGAAAAAGTTTTTAAAAGTATATAAAATTTACTAAATGTACACCAATTTCCATTAAAATCGGAAAATTGGAAAATTCAGGAAAAATTTTTGAAAAAATTAGAAATTTTAACTACCAAAGTTGACAAGCTTATATAAAAATTAAAATATCTAAAAAACTATTACAGATATTAAAAAAATTGAAAACGTTTTTAAAAGTTAAAAAAATATACTAAATATTCACAAATTTTCATTAAAATCGGAAAATTGGAAAATTCAGGAAATTTTTTTGAAAAAATTAGAAATTTTAACTACCAAATTTGAGAAGCTTATATAAAAATTGAAATATCCAAAAAACTATTAGAGATATTAAAAAAATTTAAAAAGTTTTTAAAAGTATATAAAATTTACTAAACGTACACAAATTTTCATGAAAATTAGAAGATTGGAAAATTTAGGAAAATTTTTTGAAAAAAATTGAAATTTTAACTACCAAATTTGACAAGCTTCTATAAAAAATGAAATATCTAAAAAACTATTGCAGATATTAAAAAAAGTGAAATAGTTTTTAAAAGTATATAAAATTTACTAAATGTACACAAATTTTCATGAATATCAGAAAATTGGAAAATTAAGGAAAATTTTTTGAAAAAATTAGAAATTTTAACTACCAAATTTGAGAAGCTTATATAAAAATTGAAATATCTAAAAAACCATTAGAAATATTAAAAAAATTTAAAAAGTTTTTAAAAGTATATAAAATTTACTAAATGTACACAAATTTTCATGAAAATCAGAAAATTGGAAAATTCAGGAAAATTTTTTGAAAAAATTAGAAATTTTAACTACCAAATTTGACAAGCTTCTATAAAAATTGAAATATCTAAAAAACTATTACAGATATTTAAAAAATTGAAAAAGTTTTTAAAAGTATATAAAATTTACTAAATGTACACAAATTTTCATGAAAATCAAAAAATTGGAAAATTCAGGAAAATTTTTTGAAAAAATTAGAAATTTTAACTACCAAATTTAACAAGCTTCTATAAAAATTGAAATATCTAAAAAACTATTACATATATTTAAAAAATTGAAAACGTTTTTAAAAGTTAAAAAAATATACTAAATATACACAAATTTTCATTAAAATCGGAAAATTGGAAAATTCAGGAAATTTTTTTGAAAAAATTAGAAATTTTAACTACCAAATTTGAGAAGCTTATATAAAAACTGAAATATCCAAAAAACTATTAGAGATATTAAAAAAATTTAAAAAGTTTTTAAAAGTATATAAAATTTACTAAACGTACACAAATTTTCATGAAAATTAGAAGATTGGAAAATTCAGGAAAATTTTTTGAAAAAAATTGAAATTTTAACTACCAAATTTGACAAGCTTCTATAAAAAATGAAATATCTAAAAAACTATTGCAGATATTAAAAAAATTGAAATAGTTTTTAAAAGTATATAAAATTTACTAAATGTACACAAATTTTCATGAATATCAGAAAATTGGAAAATTAAGGAAAATTTTTTGAAAAAATTAGAAATTTTAACTACCAAATTTGAGAAGCTTATATAAAAATTGAAATATCTAAAAAACCATTAGAAATATTAAAAAAATTTAAAAAGTTTTTAAAAGTATATAAAATTTACTAAATGTACACAAATTTTCATGAAAATCAGAAAATTGGAAAATTCAGGAAAATTTTTTGAAAAAATTAGAAATTTTAACTACCAAATTTGACAAGCTTCTATAAAAATTGAAATATCTAAAAAACTATTACAGATATTTAAAAAATTGAAAAAGTTTTTAAAAGTATATAAAATTTACTAAATGTACACAAATTTTCATGAAAATCAAAAAATTGGAAAATTCAGGAAAATTTTTTGAAAAAATTAGAAATTTTAACTACCAAATTTAACAAGCTTCTATAAAAATTGAAATATCTAAAAAACTATTACAGATATTTAAAAAATTGAAAAAGTTTTTAAAAGTATATAAAATTTACTAAATGTACACAAATTTTCATGAAAATCAAAAAATTGGAAAATTCAGGAAAATTTTTTGAAAAAATTAGAAATTTTAACTACCAAATTTAACAAGCTTCTATAAAAATTGAAATATCTAAAAAACTATTACAGATATTAAAAAAATTGAAAAAGTTTTTAAAAGTATATAAAATTTACTAAATGTACACAAATTTTCATGAAAATCAGAAAATTGGAAAATTCAGGAAAAATTTTTTTAAAAATTACAAATTTTAATTACAAAATTTGATATGCTTCTATAAAAATTAAAATATCTAAAAAACTATTACAGATATTTAAAAAATTGAAAAAGTTTTTAAAAGTATATAAAATTTACTAAATATTCACAAATTTTCAAGAAAATTAGAGTATTGGAAAATTCAGGAAAATTATTTGAAAAAATTAGAAATTTTTACTACCAAATTTGACAAGCTTCTATAAAAATTGAAATATCCAAAAAACTATTAGAGATATTAAAAAAATTTAAAAAGTTTTTAAAAGTATATAAAATTTACTAAATATACACAAATTTTCATGAAAATTAGAAAATTGAAAAATTCAGGAAAAATTTTTGAAAAAATTAGAAATTTTAACTACCAAATTTGACAAGCTTCTATAAAAATTAAAATATCTAAAAAACTATTACAGATATTAAAGAAATTAAAAAAGTTTATAAAAGTATATAACATTTACTAAATGTACACAAATTTTCATGAAAATAGAAAATTGGAAAATTCAGGAAAATTTTTTGAAAAAATTAGAAATTTTAACTAACAAATTTGACAAGCTTCTATAAAAATTGAAATATCTAAACAACTATTACAGATATTAAAAAAATTAAAAATGTTTTTGAAAGTATATAAAATTTACTAAATGTACACAAATTTTCAAGAAAATTAGAAAATTGGAAAATTCAGGAAAATTTTTTGAAAAAATTACAAATTTTAATTACAAAATTTGACATGCTTCTATTAAAATTGAAATATCTAAAAAACTATTATAGATATTAAAAAAATTGAAAAAGTTTTTAAAAGTACATAAAATTTACTAAATATACACAAATTTTCAAGAAAATTAGAGTATTGGAAAATTCAGGAAAATTATTTGAAAAAATTAGAAATTTTTACTACCAAATTTTCTATAAAAATAGAAATATCCAAAAAACTATTAGAGATATTAAAAAAATTTAAAAAGTTTTTAAAAGTATATAAAATTTACTAAATATACACAAATTTTCATGAAATGTAGAAAATTGGAAAATTCAGGAAAAATTTTTGAAAAAATTAGAAATTTTAACTACCAAATTTGACAAGCTTCTATAAAAATTGATATATCTAAAAAACTATTAGAGATATTAAAAAAATTTTAAAAGTTTTTAAAAATATATAAAATTTACTAAATTTGCATAAAATTTCATTAAAATCGGAAAATTGAAAAATTCAGGAAAAATTTTTGAAAAAATTAGAAATTTTAACTAACAAATTTGACAAGCTTCTATAAAAATTGAAATATCTAAAAAACTATTACAGATATTTAAAAAATTGAAAAAGTTTTTAAAAGTATATAAAATTTACTAAATGTACACCAATTTCCATTAAAATCGGAAAATTGGAAAATTCAGGAAAAATTTTTGAAAAAATTAGAAATTTTAACTACCAAAGTTGACAAGCTTATATAAAAATTAAAATATCTAAAAAACTATTACAGATATTAAAAAAATTGAAAACGTTTTTAAAAGTTAAAAAAATATACTAAATATACACAAATTTTCATTAAAATCGGAAAATTGGAAAATTCAGGAAATTTTTTTGAAAAAATTAGAAATTTTAACTACCAAATTTGAGAAGCTTATATAAAAATTGAAATATCCAAAAAACTATTAGAGATATTAAAAAAATTTAAAAAGTTTTTAAAAGTATATAAAATTTACTAAACGTACACAAATTTTCATGAAAATTAGAAGATTGGAAAATTCAGGAAAATTTTTTGAAAAAAATTGAAATTTTAACTACCAAATTTGACAAGCTTCTATAAAAAATGAAATATCTAAAAAACTATTACAGATATTAAAAAAATTGAAAAAGTTTTTAAAAGTATATAAAATTTACTAAATGTACACAAATTTTCATGAATATCAGAAAATTGGAAAATTAAGGAAAATTTTTTGAAAAAATTAGAAATTTTAACTACCAAATTTGAGAAGCTTATATAAAAATTGAAATATCTAAAAAACTATTAGAAATATTAAAAAAATTTAAAAAGTTTTTAAAAGTATATAAAATTTACTAAATGTACACAAATTTTCATGAAAATCAGAAAATTGGAAAATTCAGGAAAATTTTTTGAAAAAATTAGAAATTTTAACTACCAAATTTGACAAGCTTCTATAAAAATTGAAATATCTAAAAAACTATTACAGATATTTATAAAATTTAAAAAGTTTTTAAAAGTATATAAAATTGACTAAATGTCCACAAATTTTTATGAAAATCAGAAAATTGGAAAATTCAGAAAAACTTTTTGAAAAAATTAGAAATTTTTGCTACCAAATTTGACAAGCTTCTATAAAAATTGAAATATCTAAAAAACTATTCCAGATATTAAAAAAATTGAAAAAGTTTTTGAAAGTATATAAAATTTACTAAATATACACAAATTTTCATGAAAATCAGAAAATTGGAAAATTCAGGAAAATTTTTTGAAAAAATTAGAAATTTTAACTACCAAATTTAACAAGCTTCTATAAAAATTGAAATATCTAAAAAACTATTAAAGATATTAAAAAAATTGAAAAAGTTTTTAAAAGTATATAAAATTTACTAAATTTACACAATATTTCAAGTAAATTAGAAAATTGGAAAATTCAGGAAAATTTTTTGAAAAAATTACAAATTTTTACTACCAAAGTTGACAAGCTTATATAAAAATTAAAATATCTAAAAAACTATTACAGATATTAAAAAAATTGAAAAAGTTTTTAAAAGTTTATAAAATTTACTAAATATACACAAATTTTCATTAAAATCGGAAAATTGGAAAATTCAGGAAATTTTTTTGAAAAAATTAGAAATTTTAACTACCAAATTTGAGAAGCTTATATAAAAATTGAAATATCCAAAAAACTATTAGAGATATTAAAAAAATTTAAAAAGTTTTTAAAAGTATATAAAATTTACTAAACGTACACAAATTTTCATGAAAATTAGAAGATTGGAAAATTCAGGAAAATTTTTTGAAAAAAATTGAAATTTTAACTACCAAATTTGACAAGCTTCTATAAAAAATGAAATATCTAAAAAATTATTACAGATATTAAAAAAATTGAAAAAGTTTTTAAAAGTATATAAAATTTACTAAATGTACACAAATTTTCATGAATATCAGAAAATTGGAAAATTAAGGAAAATTTTTTGAAAAAATTAGAAATTTTAACTACCAAATTTGAGAAGCTTATATAAAAATTGAAATATCTAAAAAACTATTAGAAATATTAAAAAAATTAAAAATTTTTTTGAAAGTATATAAAATTTACTAAATGTACACAAATTTTCATGAAAATCAGAAAATGGGAAAATTCAGGAAAATTTTTTGAAAAAATTATAAATTTTAACTACCAAATTTGACAAGCTTATATAAAAATTGAAATATCTAAACAACTATTACAGATATTAAAAAAATTAAAAAAGTTTTTAAAAGTATATAAAATTTACTAAATGTACACAAATTTTCAAGAAAATTAGAAAATTGGAAAATTCAGGAAAATTTTTTGAAAAAATTAGAAATTTTAACTACCAAATTTAACAAGCTTCTATAAAAATTGAAATATCTAAAAAACTATTACAGATATTTAAAAAATTGAAAAAGTTTTTAAAAGTATATAAAATTTACTAAATGTACACAGATTTTCATGAAAATCAGACTATTGAAAAATTCAGGAAAATTTTTTGAAAAAATTAGAAATTTTAAGTAACAAATTTGACAAGCTTCTATAAAAATTGAAATATCTAAAAAACTATTACAGATATTAAAAAAATTGAAACTGTTTTTAAAAGTATATAAAATTTACTAACTTTACACAAAATTTGATTAAAATCGGAAAAGTGGAAAACTCAGAAAAAAATTTTTGAGAAAATTGGAAATTTTAACTACCAAATTTGACAAGCTTATATAAAAATTAAAATATTTAACAAACTATTACAGATATTTAAAAAATTGAAAAAGTTTTTAAAAGTATATAAAATTTACTAAATGTACACAAATTTTCATGAAAATCAAAAAATTGGAAAATGCAGGAAAATTTTTTGAAAAAATTAGAAATTTTAACTACCAAATTTAACAAGCTTCTATAAAAATTGAAATATCTAAAAAACTATTAAAGATATTAAAAAAATTGAAAAAGTTTTTAAAAGTTTATAAAATTTACTAAATATACACAAATTTTCATTAAAATCGGAAAATTGGAAAATTCAGGAAAATTTTTTGAAAAAATTACAAATTTTAATTACAAAATTTGACATACTTCTATTAAAATTGAAATATCTAAAAAACTATTATAGATATTAAAAAAATTTAAAATGTTTATAAAAATATATAAAATTTACTAAACGTACACAAATTTTCATTAAAATCGGAAAATTGGAAAATTCAGAAAAAAAAAATTAAAAAAATCAAATTTATATTGATATATCTAAGAAACTATTAAAGATATTTAAAAAATTTAAATTTATCACGACTAACAATTTAAAAGGTATTTATTTATAACAATTAGCAATAAAAATATTATAAACATTTAAAAATTCTTATTAACAGATAAATTTTATTTAATTTAAATTTTTTCTTTTAAGGTCGTCAAACTCTTTTTTTCTTCTTCTTTAAAACACTTTTTAACAAGTTAATAAAAGAAACAGGAAATTACGATTTATCGACCCTCTTTATTTGTTACATTCAAAAAAATATAATTAAATATCGCTCTATCTCTCTTTTATATATTTTTTTCAAGGTTTTATTTATTCAATTGAATAATTGATTATATAAATAAATAAATAAATTCGTACTTACTTGTTTTATTTTATGTTGAATTAAAATTTGTTAAAACACTTTATAAAATCTGCACAAGAACAGTAAAATGAAATTGTAAAAGAAAAATTTATCGAGTCGCGTTTTATAGTTGGGATTCCCCTCTCTTAAATTTTTTTATAGAAATTTAAGAGGGGAATATGCGCGATAAACGCACATTACAAGAAATTTTATTATTTTTTTTTTTTTAATGGTAAATTTCTTCAATGGAATTCTTATTTTCTTATTGAAAATTGTTGATAATATTGAAAAATTGACGAAAATTTAGAAAAATTGTTAGAAATCGTGTAAGAAACCGTTGAAAATTGTGAAAATTGTTGAAAATGATGAAAAACCTTTGAAAATCGTGAAAAGTTGTTAAAAATCGTAAAAAAACGTTGAAAATTGTTGATGAGAATGAAAAAATGTTAATTTATCAGTTTGTTTACGTCAACTGTCATTTAAAAGTCAAATCTGGTGTTAATCTGTTACTTAAATGTCATTTTTAAAGTTTGTTAACGTAAAGTGTTATTTAGACGTCAAATTAGTGATTATCTATCAATTAAATGTCATTTTTGACGTTTGTTTACGTCAACTGTCGTTTAAATGTCAAATTTAGTGTTGAACCGTCAATTAAATGTCATTTTAGAAGTTTGTTTACGTAAACTGTCATTTAAATGTCAAATTTACTGTTTATCTGTCAGTTCAATGTCATTTTTAAAGTTTGTTGATGTCAACTGTCATTTAAGTGTCAAATTTATTGTTAAACTGTCAATTAAATGTCATTTCCGACGTTTGGTTATGTCAACTCTCATTTAAATATCAAATTTAGTGTTAATCTGCCAGTTAAATCTCATTTTTAAAGTTTGTTTACGTCAATTGTCATTTAAACGTCAAATTTAATGTTGAACTGTCACTTAATTGTCATTTTTGAACTTTGCTTATCACAACTGTCATTTAAATATTACATTTATTGTTAAACTGTCAATTAAATGTTATTTTTGAAATTTGCTAATGTCAACTGTTAATAAAACGTCAATTTTAAAGTTAATCTATCAATTAAATGTCATTTTTGACGTTTGTTTACGTCAACTATCATTTAAATGTCAAATTTAGTGTTAACATGTCAGTTAAATGTTATTGTTAAAGCTTGTTTACGTCAACTATCATTTAAATGTCAAATTTATTATTAATCTGTCAGTTAAATGTCATTTTTGCAGTTTGTTCACGTTAAATGTCATTTAAATCTCAAATTTAATCTTAATCTGTCAGTTAAATGTCATTTTTGACGTTTGTTTACGTCAAGTGTCATTTAAATGTCAAATTTAGTGTTTATCTGTCAGTTCAATGTCATTTTTAAAGTTTGTTGATGTCAACTGTCATTTAAGTGTCAAATTTAGTGTTAATCTGTCAGTTAAATGTCATTTTTGAAGTTTTCTTACGTCAAATGTCATATAAATGTCAAATTTAATGTTGAATTGTCAATTAGTTGTCATTTTTGACGTTTGTTTACGTCAACTGTCATTTAAATGTCAAATTTAATGTTAATCTTTGAATTAAATTCATTTGTGAAGTTTGTTAACATCAACTGTTATTTAAATGTCAAATTTAGTGTTAATCGGATAATTAAATGTCAATTTCAAAGTTTGTTTACGTCAAATGTCAAATTTATTATTGAACTGTCAATTAAATGTCATTTTTGAGGTTTTTTTACACCAACTGTCATTTAAATGTCAAATTTAGTGTTAATCTATCAACTAAATGTCATTTTTGACGTTTGTTTACGTCAACTGTCATTCAAATGTCAAATTTACTGTTAATCTGTCAGTTAAATATCATTTTTGAAGTTTGCTTACATCAAATGTCATATAAATGTCAAATTTAATGTTAAATTGTCAATTAATTGTCATTTTTGAAGTTTGTTAACATCAACTGTTATTTAAATGTCAAATTTTGTGTTATTCTGTTAATTAAATGTCAATTTCAAAGTTTGTTTACGTCAAATCTCCAATTTATTGTTGAACTGTCACTTAAATGTCATTTTTTAAGTTTGTTTATGTCAACTGTCATTTAAATGTCAAATGTAATGTTGAATTGTCAATTAAATGTAATTTTTAGAAGTTTGTTTGTGTCAACTGTCATTTAAACATCAAATTTAGTGTTAATTGGTCAATTAAATGTCAATTTCAAAGTGTGTTTACGCAAATGTCAAATTTATTGTTGAACTGTCAATTAAATGTCATTTTTGAGGTTTTTTTACACCAACTGTCATTTAAATGTCAAATTTAGTGTTAATCTATCAATTAAATGTCATTTTTGACGTTTGTTTACGTTAACTGTCATTCAAATGTCAAATTTACTGTTAATCTGTCAGTTAAATATCATTTTTGAAGTTTGCTTACGTCAAATGTCATATAAATGTCAAATTTAATGTTAAATTGTCAATTAATTGTCATTTTTGAAGTTTGTTAACATCAACTGTTATTTAAATGTCAAATTTTGTGTTAATCGGTTAATTAAATGTCAATTTCAAAGTTTGTTTACGTCAAATCTTCAATTTATTGTTGAACTGTCACTTAAATGTCATTTTTTTTAAGTTTGTTTATGTCAACTGTCATTTAAATGTCAAATGTAATGTTGAATTGTCAATTAAATGTAATTTTTAGAAGTTTGTTTGTGTCAACTGTCATTTAAACATCAAATTTAGTGTTAATTGGTTAATTAAATGTCAATTTCAAAGTGTGTTTACGCAAATGTCCAATTTATTGTTGAACTGTCAATTAAATGTCATTTTTGAGGTTTTTTTTACGCCAACTGTCATTTAAATGACAAATTTAGTGTTAATCTATCAATTAAATGTCATTTTTGACGTTTGTTTACGTCAACTGTCATTCAAATGTCAAATTTAGTGTTAATATGTCAGTTAAATGTTATTTTTAAAGCTTGTTTACGTCAACTATCATTTAAATGTCAAATTTATTATAAATCTGTCAGTTAAATGTCATTTTTTAAGTTTGTTCACGTTAAATGTCATTTAAATATCAAATTTAATCTTAATCTGTCAGTTAAATGTCATTTTTGACGTTTATTTACGTTAAGTGTCATTCAAATATCGAATTTAATGTTAATCTATCAATTAAATGTCAATTTTGACGTTTGTTTACGTCAACTGTCATTCAAATGTCAAATCTAGTGATAATATGTCAATTAAATGTTATTTTTAAAGCTTGTTTACCTCAACTATCATTTAAATGTCAAATTTAGTGTTGAAATGTCCGTTCAATGTCATCTTTTAAGTTTGTTTACGTCAACTGTCATTTAAATGTCAAATTTATTATTAATCTGTCAGTTAAATGTCATTTTTGAAGTTTGTTCACGTTAAATGTCATTTAAATCTCAAATTTAATCTTAATCTGTCAATTAAATGTCATTTTTGACGTTTGTTTACGTCAAATGTCATTCAAATATCGAATTTAATGTTAATCTATCAATTATATATCAATTTTGACGTTTGTTTACGTCAAATGTCAAATCTAGTGATAATATGTCAGTTAAATGTTATTTTTAAAGCTTGTTTACCTCAACTATCATTGAAATGTCAAATTTAGTGTTGAAATGTCAGTTCAATGTCATTTTTAAAGTTTGTTTACGTCAACTGTCATTTAAATGTCAAATTTATTATTAATCTGTCAGTTAAATGTCATTTTTGCATTTTCTTCACGTTAAATGTCATTTAAATCTCAAATTTAATCTTAATCTGTCAGTTAAATGTCATTTTTGACGTTTGTTTACGTCAAGTGTCATTCAAATATCGAATTTAATGTTAATCTATCAATTAAATATCAATTTTGACGTTTGTTTAAGTCAACTGTCATTCAAATGTCAAATCTAGTGATAATATGTCGGTTAAATGTTATTTTTAAAGCTTGTTTACCTCAACTATCATTTAAATGTCAAATTTGGTGTTGAAATGTCCGTTCAATGTCATTTTTAAAGTTTGTTTACGTCAACTGTCATTTAAAAGTCAAATTTAGTGTATATCTATCAAATAATTGTCATTTTTGAAGGTTGTTTACGTCAACTGTCATTTAAATGTCAAATTTATTATTAATCTGTCAGTTAAATGTCATTTTTGAAGTTTGTTCACGTTAAATGTCATTTAAATCTCAAATTTAATCTTAATCTGTCAGTTAAATGTCATTTTTGACGTTTGTTTACGTCAAGTGTCATTCAAATATCGAATTTAATGTTAATCTATCAATTAAATATCAATTTTGACGTTTGTTTAAGTCAACTGTCATTCAAATGTCAAATCTAGTGATAATATGTCGGTTAAATGTTATTTTTAAAGCTTGTTTACCTCAACTATCATTTAAATGTCAAATTTGGTGTTGAAATGTCCGTTCAATGTCATTTTTAAAGTTTGTTTACGTCAACTGTCATTTAAAAGTCAAATTTAGTGTATATCTATCAAATAATTGTCATTTTTGAAGGTTGTTTACGTCAACTGTCATTTAAATGTCAAATTTATTATTAATCTGTCAGTTAAATGTCATTTTTGAAGTTTGTTCACGTTAAATGTCATTTAAATCTCAAATTTAATCTTAATCTGTCAGTTAAATGTCATTTTTGACGTTTGTTTACGTCAAGTGTCATTCAAATATCGAATTTAATGTTAATCTATCAATTAAATATCAATTTTGACGTTTGTTTAAGTCAACTGTCATTCAAATGTCAAATCTAGTGATAATATGTCGGTTAAATGTTATTTTTAAAGCTTGTTTACCTCAACTATCATTTAAATGTCAAATTTGGTGTTGAAATGTCCGTTCAATGTCATTTTTAAAGTTTGTTTACGTCAACTGTCATTTAAATGTCAAATTTAGTGTATATCTATCAAATAATTGTCATTTTTGAAGGTTGTTTACGTCAACTGTCATTTAAATGTCAAATTTAGTGTTAATCTATCAAATAATTGTCATTTTTTAAGGTTGTTTACGTAAACTGTCATTTAAATGTCAAATTTATTGTTGAACTGTCAATTAAATGTCATTTTTAAAATTTGTTCACTTCAGCTGTCATTTAAATGTCAAATTCAGTGTTAATCTATCAATTAAATGTCATTTTTAAAGTTTGCTTACGTCAACTGTCATTTAAATGTCAAATTTATTGCCGAACTGTTAATTAAATGCCATTTTTGAAGTTTTTGAACGTCAACTAGCATTTAAATGTCAAATTTATTTTTAAACTTTCAATTAAATGTCATTTTTAAAGTTCGTTTACGTCAACTGTCATTTAAATGTCAAATTTAGTGTTGAAATGTCAGTTCAATGTCATTTTTACAGTTTGTTTACGTCAACTGTCTTTTAAATGTAAAATATGTAGTTGAAGTGTCAATTAAATGTCATTTTTGAAGTTTGTTTATATCAACTGTGATTTAAATGTCAAAATTGTTAAAAATGGTCTAAAATGTCGAAAAGCATAAAAGATGTTGAAAATTAAGTACATAAAAATTGTTTATTGATTTGTAATAGAATTGGAATGTTTTTTTGGTATCAGCGAAGAAAGGAAATGCACGTATTTAAAATAAACGATAAGAAAAAGGAAAAACGATAGATATTATTAAAGTCTGAAAGAATCAAGGCGCCAACATGCTATTCAAAAACAAGTATCACGCTAAAAACTAGCATTATTATTATTACCTTGCCGGTAAAAACCATCCTTACACATTATCTATACAGGGGAATCACAAAATCTTATTTCAAATATTATTTATTCACTACTTATAGATGTATGTGGAAAATCGTAAACAAAAAAGTTAAAATTGTTGATGAAAATGAAGAAACAAGTTGATTTATCAATTAAATATCATTTTTGAAGTTTGTTTTTACGTCAACTGTCATTAAAATGTCAAATATATTAATAAACTGTCAATCAAATGTCATTTTTGAAGTTTGTTTACGTCAACTGTCCTTTAAATGTCAAATTTAGTGTTTATTCATCAATCAAATGTCATTTTGAAGTCTTTTTTACGTCAACTGTCATTTAAATATCAAATTTATTAATAAACTGTCAATCAAATGTCATTTTTGAAGTTTTTTTACGTCAACTGTCATTTAAATGTCAAATTTAGTGTTAATCTATCAATTAAATGTCATTTTTAAAGTTTTTTTTACGTCAACTGTCATTTAAATATCAAATTTATTGATAAACTGTCATTTTTGAAGTTTGTTTACGTCAACTGTCATTTAAATGTCAAATTTAGTGTTAATCTATCAATTAAATGTTATTTTTAAAGTTTTTTTTAGGTCAACTGTCATTTAAATGTAAAATTTAGTGTTAATCCATCAATTAAATGTCATTTTTGAAGTTTGTTTACGTCAACTGTCATTTAAATGTCAAATTTATTGTTAATCTATCAATTAAATGTTATTTTTAAAGTTTTTTTTAGGTCAACTGTCATTTAAATGTAAAATTTAGTGTTAATCCATCAATTAAATGTCATTTTTGAAGTTTGTTTACGTCAACTGTCATTTAAATGTCAAATTTATTGTTAAACTGTCAATTAAATGTCATTTTTGAAGTTTGTTTACGTCAACTGTCATTTAAATGTCAAATTTATTGTTAAACTGTCAATTAAATGTCATTTTTGAAGTTTGTTTACGTCAACTGTCATTTAAATGTCAAATTTAGTGTTAATCTATCAATCAAATGTCATTTTTGAAGTCTTTTTAACGTCAACTGTCATTTAAATGTAAAATTTATTAATAAACTTTCAATCAAATGTCATTTTTGAAGTTTTTTACGTCAACTGTCATTTAAATATCAAATTTATTGTTAAACTGTAAATTAAATGTCATTTTTGAAGTTTCTTTACGTCAACTGTCATTTAAATGTCAAATTTAGTGTTAATCTATCAATTAAATGTCATTTTTAAAGTTTTTTTACGTCAACTGTCATTTAAATGTCAAATTTATTAATAAAATGTCAATTAAATGTCATTTTTAAAGTTTGTTTACGTCAACTGTCATTTAAATGTCAAATTTAGTGTTAATCTATCAATCAAATGTCATTTTTGAAGTCTTTTTAACGTCAACTGTCATTTAAATGTAAAATTTATTAATAAACTTTCAATCAAATGTCAGTTTTGAAGTTTTTTACGTCAACTGTCATTTAAATATCAAATTTATTGTTAAACTGTAAATTAAATGTCATTTTTGAAGTTTCTTTACGTCAACTGTCATTTAAATGTCAAATTTAGTGTTAATCTATCAATTAAATGTCATTTTTAAAGTTTTTTTTACGTCAACTGTCATTTAAATGTCAAATTTAATAATAAACTGTCAATTAAATGTCATTTTTAAAATTTGTTTACGTCAACTGTCATTTAAATGTCAAATTTAGTGTTAATCTATCAATTAAATGTCATTTTTGAAGTTTGTTTACGTCAACTGTCATTTAAATGTCAAATTTAGTGTTAATCTATCAATCAAATGTCATTTTTGAAGTCTTTTTAACGTCAACTGTCATTTAAATATCAAATTTATTGTTAAACTGTAAATTAAATGTCATTTTTGAAGTTTTTTACGTCAACTGTCATTTAAATATCAAATTTATTGTTAAACTGTAAATTAAATGTCATTTTTGAAGTTTCTTTACGTCAACTGTCATTTAAATGTCAAATTTAGTGTTAATCTATCAATTAAATGTCATTTTTAAAGTTTTTTTACGTCAACTGTCATTTAAATGTCAAATTTATTAATAAACTGTCAATTAAATGTCATTTTTAAAGTTTGTTTACGTCAACTGTCATTTAAATGTCAAATTTAGTGTTAAACTGTCAATTAAATATCATTTTTAAAATTTGTTTACGTCAACTGTCATTTAAATGTCAAATTTAGTGTTAATCTATCAATTAAATGTCATTTTTGAAGTTTGTTTACGTCAACTGTCATTTAAATGTCAAATTTAGTGTTAATCTATCAATTAAATGTTATTTTTAAAGTTTTTTTTACGTCAACTGTCATTTAAATGTCAAATTTAGTGTTAATCCATCAATTAAATGTCATTTTTGAAGTTTGTTTACGTCAACTGTCATTTAAATGTCAAATTTATTGATAAACTGTCAATTAAATGTCATTTTTGAAGTTTGTTTACGTCAACTGTCATTTAAATGTCAAATTTAGCGTTAATCTATCAATTAAATGTCATTTTTAAAGTTTTTTTACGTCAACTGTCATTTAAATGTCAAATTTATTAATAAACTGTCAATTAAATGTCATTTTTGAAGTTTGTTTACGTCAACTGTCATTTAAATGTCAAATTTATTGTTAAATTGTCAATTAAATGTCATTTTTAAAGTTTGTTTACGTCAACTGTCAAATTTTGACATTTGACATACTTATATGTCATTTTTTGACATATAACATTTCAAATATGACAATTTACACGTTTTTACATATTTATACATCAACTTTTGACATTTGACACTATAATTTTGACATTTGCTGCTTTAAATATGATGATTTTGACATTTGACATACTTATATGTCACTTTTTGACATTTGACGTTTTCTACCTTAGAAAAATGTATATTTTACATAATAAATAGTTGAATAGAAAGAAATATTCGTCCGACACTGTTTTCTTTAGAGTGTAATATAATGATAATTATTGTGTGTGTATGTAGTGGAGTGGAGTGGAGTGCAGAAGTGCATCCTTGACATGCTATTATTACTGATAAATTTTCAAGTGGATGTTGGCGATTTTCTTCTTCTAAAGGTTGTTGGTTGCATGCGAAACGACCTTCAACTTCATCATTGCTATTGCTACTACCTATTACACTTATTTTGCTATTTTTCTCTCTCTGTCTATATTTAAACTTAACCTTTTTATATGCGTAGGTATTAATATTATGGGAAATTTATATTATTTCATATTTAAATATTTAACTTTATTTTCTTTGTTGATTTCTATTTTTGAAGGTAACTTCTTATGGGAGGGTAAAATGTTTTTTAATGTAACGCGTCTAGTAGGCAACGTACAAAAAGTTATAACCTATCAAACGATAGGAAATTTTCTCAAAAATCCAAAATTCTAATTAGTTTTTTCATATTTTTTATAGTTTTTAATATACGGGGGAATTACAAAATTTTTGATAAAATTTGTAATTCCCTCGTAACTTTTTTATTTATTAACGTACAAAAAGTTATAACCTATCAAAAGATAGGAAATTTTCTCAAAAATCCAAAATTTCAATTAGTTTTTCCATATCTTTTATAGTTTTCAATATACGGGGGAATTACAAAATTTTTGTTAAAATTTGTAATTCCCTCGTAACTTTTTTATTTATTAACGTACAAAAAGTTATAACCTATCAAAAGAAAGGAAATTTTCTCAAAAATCCACAATTCCAATTAGTTTTTTCATATCTTTTATAGTTTTCAATATACGGGGGAATTACAAAATTTTTGTTAAAATTTTTAATTCCCTCGTAACTTGTTTATTTATTAACGTATAAAAAGTTATAACCTATCAAAAGATAGGAAATTTTCTCAAAAATCCAAAATTTCAATTAGTTTTTCCATATCTTTTAAAGTTTTCAATATATGGGGGAATTACAAAATTTTTGTTAAAATTTGTAATTCCCTCGTAACTTTTTTATTTATTAACGTACAAAAAGTTGTAACCTATCAAAAGATAGGAAATTATCTCAAAAATCCAAAATTCCAATTAGTTTTTTATATCTTTTATAGTTTTCAATATACGGGGAAATTACAAAATTTTTGTTAAAATTTGTAATTCCCTCGTATATCGAAAACTAGAAAAGTTATAAAAAAGATAGTAACATTTATAAATTTGTGAGAAAATTTCCTATCTTTTGATAGGTTATAACTTTTTGTACGTTCACAAATAAAAAAGTTATCGAACTTTGAAATTTTTGTAGTTTTATAATTTTTAGGTTAGTTAAAGTTATCACTTCTGTCGCGCGTCCTGAGTCGCACACATTTTTTTTCTTAATTTTTGTATTCGAATCAAATTGACGTAATCAGAATATAAAATTACATCCGATTAAATTAATTCCATTTCCTTATTCGTGTTTTCGTCTCTCTATTTATGATTCATATCATAAACTCTGTTTTAACCTTTTTAATTCCAACAACTTTACAAGACAAGAATAATTTTAAAAATTATTTTCGAGGTTTAATATTTTAATAATTTCAATTATTTCTAGGAAATGTGATATCATTTTTATGTTAACTCATTTTCTACATAAACAATTTTACGCTAAAAAAAAATTAATTTCTTGTTAACATTGTGTTTTAGTTTTTTATTTAATATAATGATTCATATTTTAAACGATATTTAATGTATAAAAAAGAAAAATGAGAAAATATGAAGCGAAAATGTGAAATAACAGTAAAATGTCATATTTTTTGACAGGTGACACTGCAAATATGATAATTTTGACATTTGCATACTAATATCACTTTTTGACATTTCATATTACGAACATGTCAAAATTGACATTCTGATTCTGATATGTAAGTTTTGTCCATTATCTGTTACTTTTTTGACATTTGACGTTTCAAATATGACAATTATAACATTTGCAAATACTTATCAATTGGTGACATTTGTCACAATAATTTTGACATTTGATGCTTTAAATATGAATATTTTGACTGTTGACATACTTATATGTCACTTTTTGACATTTGACGTTTTAAATATGTCAATTTTTAATATTTTTACATATGATGCTACAAATATGATAATTTTGACATTTGACATATTATATGCTACTTTTTGACATTTGATGATACAATTTTGACAATTTGATACTAAAAACTTACTAAAATTGACATTTTGACAAACTTATATTTAAATTTTTGACAGTTGACATACTTATAGTCATTTTTTGACAGTTGACATTGCAAATATGACTGTTTTGGAATTTTAACTTACGTATATATCAATATTTCACATTTGACATAACAATCTTAACAGTTAACACTTTAAATATGATAATTTTGACATTTGGCATACTAATATGTCACTTTTTGACATTTAACGTTTGAAATATGTCAATTTTGACAGTTTAACATACTTATATATCAAAATTTGACATTTGATGATACAATTTTGACATTTGATACTAAAAACTTACTAAAATTGCCATTTTAACAAACTTATATTTAAATTTTTGACAGTTGACATACTTATAGTCATTTTTTGACAGTTGACATTGCAAATATGACTGTTTTGGAATTTTAACTTACGTATATATCAATATTTGACATTTGACATAACAATCTTAACATTTAACACTTTAAATATGATAATTTTGACATTTGGCATACTAATATGTCACTTTTTGATATTTAACGTTTGAAATATGTCAATTTTGACAGTTTAACATACTTATATATCAAATTGTGACATTTGATGATACAATTTTGACATTTCATACTACGAACATGTCAAAATTGACATTCTGATTGACTTATATATAAGTTTTGTACATTTGACATGTATACATGTCATTTTTTTATATTTAACATACATATATTTGACATTTGACTTATCATATATGACAATTATAACATTTGTACATACTTATATATCAATTGGTGACATTTGTCACAATAATTTTGACATTTGACGTTTCAAATATAATAATTTTGACATTTGACATACTAATATGTCACTTTTTGATATTTAACGTTTGAAATATGTCAATTTTGACAGTTTAACATACTTATATATCAAATTGTGACATTTGATGATACAATTTTGACATTTCATACTACGAACATGTCAAAATTGACATTCTGATTGACTTATATATAAGTTTTGTACATTTGACATGTATACATGTCATTTTTTTATATTTAACATACATATATTTGACATTTGACTTATCATATATGACAATTATAACATTTGTACATACTTATATATCAATTGGTGACATTTGTCACAATAATTTTGACATTTGACGTTTCAAATATAATAATTTTGACATTTGACATACTAATATGTCACTTTTTGATATTTAACGTTTGAAATATGTCAATTTTGACAGTTTAACATACTTATATATCAAATTGTGACATTTGATGATACAATTTTGACATTTCATACTACGAACATGTCAAAATTGACATTCTGATTGACTTATATATAAGTTTTGTACATTTGACATGTATACATGTCATTTTTTTATATTTAACATACATATATTTGACATTTGACTTATCATATATGACAATTATAACATTTGTACATACTTATATATCAATTGGTGACATTTGTCACAATAATTTTGACATTTGACGTTTCAAATATAATAATTTTGACATTTGACATACTAATATGTCACTTTTTGACATTTGACGTTGGAAATATGTCAATTTTGACACTTTAACATACTTATATATCAAATTTTGACATTTGATGATAAAATTTTGACATTTCATACTACAAACATGTCATAATTGACATTCTGATTGACTTATATATAAGTTTTGTACATTTGACATACGTACATGTCATTTTTTTATATTTAACATACATATATTTCACATTTGACTTTTCAAATATGACAATTATAACATTTGTATATTTGTATATATCAATTGGTGACATTTGTCACAATAATTTTGACATTTGACGTTTCAAATATGATAATTTTGACATTTGACATACTAATATGTCACTTTTTGACATTTGACGTTTGAAATATGTCAATTTTGACACTTTAACATACTTATATATCAAATTTGACATTTGTTGATACAATTTTGACATTTCATACTAGGAACATGTCAAAATTGACATTCTGATTGACTTATATATAAGTTTTATACATTTGACATGCGTACATGTCATTTTTTATATTTAACATACATATATTTGACATTTGACTTATGATATATGACAATTATAACATTTGTACATACTTATATATCAATATGTGACATTTGTCACAATAATTTTGACATTTGACGTTTCAAATATTTTGACTATTGGCATACTAATATGTCACTTTTTGACATTTAACGTTGGAAATATGTCAATTTTGACAGTTTAACATACTTATATATCAAATTGTGACATTTGATGATACAATTTTGATATTTCATACTACGATCATGTCAAAATTGACATTCTGATTGATTTATATATAAGTTTTATACATTTGACATCTATACATGTCATTTTTTTATATTTAACATACATATATTTGACATTTGACTTTTCAAATATGACAATTATAACATTTGTATATATCAATTGGTGACATTTGTCACAATAATTTTGACATTTGACGTTTCAAATATGATAATTTTGACTGTTGACATACTAATATGTCACTTTTTGACATTTAACGTTTGAAATATGTCAATTTTGACAGTGTAACATACTTATATATCAAATTTTGACATTTGATGATACAATTTTGACATTTCCTACTAGGAACATGTCAAAATTGACATTCTGATTGAATTATATGTAAGTTTTGAACATTTGACATGTGTATCTGTAATTTGTTTGTATTTAACATTTATCTGTTACTTTTTGACATTTGACGTTTCAAATATGACAATTATAACATACTTATATATCAATTGATGACATTTGTCACAATAAGTTTGACATTTGACGCTTTAAATATGACAATTTTAACTGTTGATATACTTATATGTCACTTTTTGACATTTGACGTTTTAAATATGTCAATTTTTAATATTTTTACATATGATGCTACAAATATGATAATTTTGACATTTGACATATTATATGCTACTTTTTGACATTTGATGATACAATTTTGACAATTTGATACTAAAAACTTACTAAAATTGACATTTTGACAAACTTATATTTAAATTTTTGAGAGTTGACATACTTATAGTCATTTTTTGACAGTTGACATTGCAAATATGACTGTTTTGAAATTTTAACTTACGTATATATCAATATTTGACATTTGACATAACAATCTTAACATTTAACACTTTAAATATGATAATTTTGACATTTGGCATACTAATATGTCACTTTTTGATATTTAACGTTTGAAATATGTCAATTTTGACAGTTTAACATACTTATATATCAAATTGTGACATTTGATGATACAATTTTGACATTTCATACTACGAACATGCCAAAATTGACATTCTGATTGACTTATATATAAGTTTTGTACATTTGACATGTATACATGTCATTTTTTTATATTTAACATACATATATTTGACATTTGACTTATCATATATGACAATTATAACATTTGTACATACTTATATATCAATTGGTGACATTTGTCACAATAATTTTGACATTTGACGTTTCAAATATAATAATTTTGACATTTGACATACTAATACGTCACTTTTTGACATTTGACGTTTGAAATATGTCAGTTTTGACACTTTAACATACTTATATATCAAATTTTGACATTTGATAATACAATTTTGACATTTCATACTACGAACATGTCAAAATTGACATTCTGATTGACTTATATATAAGTTTTATACATTTGACATCTATACATGTCATTTTTTTATATTTAACATACATATATTTGACATTTGACTTTTCAAATATGACAATTATAACATTTGTATATTTGTATATATCAATTGGTGACATTTGTCACAATAATTTTGACATTTGACGTTTCAAATATGATAATTTTGACTGTTGACATACTAATATTTCACTTTTTGACATTTAACGTTTGAAATATGTCAATTGTGACAGTTTAACATACTTATATATCAAATTTGACATTTGATGATACAATTTTGACATTTGATACTAAAAACTTACTAAAATTGCCATTTTAACAAACTTATATTTAAATTTTTGACAGTTGACATACTTATAGTCATTTTTTGACAGTTGACATTGCAAATATGACTGTTTTGGAATTTTAACTTACGTATATATCAATATTTGACATTTGACATAACAATCTTAACATTTAACACTTTAAATATGATAATTTTGACATTTGGCATACTAATATGTCACTTTTTGATATTTAACGTTTGAAATATGTCAATTTTGACAGTTTAACATACTTATATATCAAATTGTGACATTTGATGATACAATTTTGACATTTCATACTACGAACATGTCAAAATTGACATTCTGATTGACTTATATATAAGTTTTGTACATTTGACATGTATACATGTCATTTTTTTATATTTAACATACATATATTTGACATTTGACTTATCATATATGACAATTATAACATTTGTACATACTTATATATCAATTGGTGACATTTGTCACAATAATTTTGACATTTGACGTTTCAAATATAATAATTTTGACATTTGACATACTAATATGTCACTTTTTGATATTTAACGTTTGAAATATGTCAATTTTGACAGTTTAACATACTTATATATCAAATTGTGACATTTGATGATACAATTTTGACATTTCATACTACGAACATGTCAAAATTGACATTCTGATTGACTTATATATAAGTTTTGTACATTTGACATGTATACATGTCATTTTTTTATATTTAACATACATATATTTGACATTTGACTTATCATATATGACAATTATAACATTTGTACATACTTATATATCAATTGGTGACATTTGTCACAATAATTTTGACATTTGACGTTTCAAATATAATAATTTTGACATTTGACATACTAATATGTCACTTTTTGACATTTGACGTTTGAAATATGTCAATTTTGACACTTTAACATACTTATATATCAAATTTTGACATTTGATGATACAATTTTGACATTTCATACTACAAACATGTCATAATTGACATTCTGATTGACTTATATATAAGTTTTGTACATTTGACATACGTACATGTCATTTTTTTATATTTAACATACATATATTTCACATTTGACTTTTCAAATATGACAATTATAACATTTGTATATTTGTATATATCAATTGGTGACATTTGTCACAATAATTTTGACATTTGACGTTTCAAATATGATAATTTTGACATTTGACATACTAATATGTCACTTTTTGACATTTGACGTTTGAAATATGTCAATTTTGACACTTTAACATACTTATATATCAAATTTGACATTTGTTGATACAATTTTGACATTTCATACTAGGAACATGTCAAAATTGACATTCTGATTGACTTATATATAAGTTTTATACATTTGACATGCGTACATGTCATTTTTTATATTTAACATACATATATTTGACATTTGACTTATGATATATGACAATTATAACATTTGTACATACTTATATATCAATATGTGACATTTGTCACAATAATTTTGACATTTGACGTTTCAAATATTTTGACTATTGGCATACTAATATGTCACTTTTTGACATTTAACGTTGGAAATATGTCAATTTTGACAGTTTAACATACTTATATATCAAATTGTGACATTTGATGATACAATTTTGATATTTCATACTACGATCATGTCAAAATTGACATTCTGATTGAATTATATGTAAGTTTTGAACATTTGACATGTGTATCTGTAATTTGTTTGTATTTAACATTTATCTGTTACTTTTTGACATTTGACGTTTCAAATATGACAATTATAACATACTTATATATCAATTGATGACATTTGTCACAATAAGTTTGACATTTGACGCTTTAAATATGACAATTTTAACTGTTGATATACTTATATGTCACTTTTTGACATTTGACGTTTTAAATATGTCAATTTTTAATATTTTTACATATGATGCTACAAATATGATAATTTTGACATTTGACATATTATATGCTACTTTTTGACATTTGATGATACAATTTTGACAATTTGATACTAAAAACTTACTAAAATTGACATTTTGACAAACTTATATTTAAATTTTTGAGAGTTGACATACTTATAGTCATTTTTTGACAGTTGACATTGCAAATATGACTGTTTTGAAATTTTAACTTACGTATATATCAATATTTGACATTTGACATAACAATCTTAACATTTAACACTTTAAATATGATAATTTTGACATTTGGCATACTAATATGTCACTTTTTGATATTTAACGTTTGAAATATGTCAATTTTGACAGTTTAACATACTTATATATCAAATTGTGACATTTGATGATACAATTTTGACATTTCATACTACGAACATGCCAAAATTGACATTCTGATTGACTTATATATAAGTTTTGTACATTTGACATGTATACATGTCATTTTTTTATATTTAACATACATATATTTGACATTTGACTTATCATATATGACAATTATAACATTTGTACATACTTATATATCAATTGGTGACATTTGTCACAATAATTTTGACATTTGACGTTTCAAATATAATAATTTTGACATTTGACATACTAATACGTCACTTTTTGACATTTGACGTTTGAAATATGTCAGTTTTGACACTTTAACATACTTATATATCAAATTTTGACATTTGATAATACAATTTTGACATTTCATACTACGAACATGTCAAAATTGACATTCTGATTGACTTATATATAAGTTTTATACATTTGACATCTATACATGTCATTTTTTTATATTTAACATACATATATTTGACATTTGACTTTTCAAATATGACAATTATAACATTTGTATATTTGTATATATCAATTGGTGACATTTGTCACAATAATTTTGACATTTGACGTTTCAAATATGATAATTTTGACTATTGGCATACTAATATGTCACTTTTTGACATTTAAAGTTTGAAATATGTCAGTTTTGACAGTTTAACACAAAAAAAAATTAATAAAAGCACAAAAAACTGTAAAAAAAACAATCCAAGAGCATAAAAAATTTATTTGTCGACAAATCTACATTTTATAAACAATTTTCTAGTTGAATAAATCGGTTAATTGTTTTAATTTTATCTCTTTTACGGTATTTAATTAAAAAAAAAAACTGTTAAAATTCACAATTTGTTCCTGTTTCACGCTTAATAATATTTTTTTTCTCATTTTTACAGTTTATTAAACAAACATTCAAATAATAAAGTAACAAATTTACAAAAATAATACAATGAATAAAGAAATGACAGTTATATGACACTTGACAGCCAAGTGACAGATGACAGCTAAGTGACACTTTACAGCCAAGTGACAGATGACAGCCAAGTGACAGATGATAGCTAAGTGAGACTTGACAGCCAAGTGACAGATGACAGTTAACTAACAGATGACAGCTAAGTGACTCTTTACAGCCAAGTGACAGATGACAGCTAAGTGACACTTGACAGCCAACTGACAGATGACAGTTAATTAACAGATGACAGCTAAGTGACACTTGACAGCCAACTGACAGATGACAGTTAACTAACAGACGACAGCTAAGTGACACTTTACAGCCAAGTGACAGATGACAGCTACGTGACACTTTACAGCCAAGTGACAGATGACAGTTAACTAACAGATGACAGCTAAGTGAGACTTGACAGCCAAGTGACAGATGACAGTTAACTAACAGATGACAGCTAAGTGACACTTGACAGCCAAGTGACAGATGACAGCTAAGTGACACTTGACAGCAAAGTGACAGATGACAGTTAACTAACAGATGACAGCTAAGTGACCCTTTACAGCCAAGTGACAGATGACAGCTAAGTGACACTTGACAGCCAACTGACAGATGACAGTTAACTAACAGATGACAGCTAAGTGACACTTTACAGCCAAGTGACAGATGACAGTTAACTAACAGATGACAGCTAAGTAACACTTTACAGCCAAGTGACAGATGACAGTTAAGTGACACTTTACAGCCAAATGACAGATGACAGTTAACTAACAGCTGACAGCTAAGTGACACTTGACAGCCAAGTGACAGATGACAGTTAAGTGACACTTTACAGCCAAGTGACAGATGACAGTTAACTAACAGATGATAGCTGTGACACATGACAACCAAGTGACAGATGACAGTTAACTAACAGATGACAACTAATTGACACTTGACAGCCAAGTGACAGATGACAGTTAACTAACAGACGACAGTTAAGTGACAATTGGCAGCCAAGTGACAGATGACAACTAAGAACTAGTTGACAGTTCAATTGTATGTAATAAATTGAACAAAAATCATTAAATTTGTTAAGAATAGTAAAAACAATTAATTTTTTCTGTTTGATATAGGAATTAAAATATCGACAATTATTTGATAACAATATTTAACAAAAATATGTAATCTTAATTATTTTTTCTTTACTAATTATTACTTTAATTAATTGCAATCACGATTTTTGAGATTTTTATAAAAATCATGTTTCACGATTTTTGCAGCATCAAAACAACGAGTTGAAGATTGCTTTCTTAATATTTTAAATTGCATTTCTCAAATGCTTTTTTGTTGTGTTTATTTGTAGTAATTTCAATTCTGAAATTATTTTCTTTTTATTTTTAGGTATGTATCAATGTGTCAGATGTCATCTGTCAAATATTAACTGACAAATGTCAAAAATTCACACAACTGTCAAACATAAACTGTCAAATGTCAGCTGTCATCTGTTAAACGTCGAATGTTCAACTGTCATTTGATATCTGTTAAATGTCAAATTCTAACTCTGACATTTCAAATATTAACTCTCGAATTTCAACTGTCAAATTGTTAACTGTTAAATTTAAGCTGTCAAATGTCAAAAACTCAAATTGTTGACTACTAAATGTCAACTTTTAAATTCCCACTGTCAACTGTCAAATAAAGCAAAACTGTAAAATGTTGGCTGTCATCTGCTAAACGTCGAATGTTCAACTGTCATTTGACATCTGTCACATGTCAAATTCTAACTCTGACATTTCAAATATTAACTGTCAAATTGTTAACTGTTAAATTTAAGCTGTCAAATGTCAAAAAACTCAAATTGTTAACTACAAAATTTCAACTTTTAAATTCCCACTGTCAACTGTCAAATAAAGCAAAACTGTCAAATGTCAGCTGTCATCTGTTAAACGTCGAATGTCCAACGGTCATTTGACATCTGTTAAATGTCAAATTCTGACTCTGACATTTCAAATATTAACTGTCAAATTTCAACTGTCAAATTGTTAACTGTTAAATTTAAGCTGTCAAATGTCAAAAACTCAAATTGTTAATTACAAAATGTCAACTTTTAAAATCCCACTGTCAACTGTCAAATAAAGAAAAACTGTCAAATGTTGGCTGTCAGTCATCTGCTAAACGTCGAATGTTCAACTGTCATTTGACATCTGTTACATGTCAAATTCTAACTCTGACATTTCAAATATTAACTGTCAAATTTCAACTGTCAAATTGTTAACTGTTAAATTTAAGCTGTCAAATGTCAAAAACTCAAATTGTTAACTACAAAATGTCAACTTTTAAATTCCCACTGTCAACTATCAAATGTCATCTGTTAAACGTCGAATGTTCAACTGTCATTTGATATCTGTTAAATGTCAAATTCTAACTCTGACATTTTAAATATTAACTGTCAAATTGTTAACTGTTAACAAAATGTCAAAATCGGCAGTACTATAAAGTATTGACTTAATGTCAAGAATAAAAACTGTCAACTGTGAAATATTAGTTGTTAAATGTCATTTGTCAAACGTCAACTGTTAAATGTAAATTCAACAAATTTTCTTATTTTTTCATGCTTTCTTATATTTTGTTTTCAAATTTTCACAATTTGTTTGTATTTTTTACCACCTTTTATAATATTTTATCAACAAATTACATTTCTTTCATGTATTACATCATTTACAACATTTTTATATATTTTTTTCACGTTTGTTATTGAACTGACAACAATTGCCACATACAAGTTCCATTTACTAGCGTGTGGCCTTTTACTATGTAGCACATAAGATACAATTTTGTTTCCCTTATAAAACCTACTTTTTTTTCAGTATCCAACAGCTGCGATCGATCCGGATCCAAATCCCGAATCAAAACCGGGAACATTACCACCAGAAAACAATTTAGATACACCTTCAAAAGATCTTTTATTAAGATTACTCGAAATCGATCCAAAAAAACGATTAAAATCTTTAAGAACCTTAGAAACGATTGCGTTTTTTAAAGGTTATAATATTCCAAAAGTTAAAGAAAAGTTAATTCAACCTTTTGATCTATTAAATAACTATTATCCAAATGAAATTCCTAATAGTAGTACAAATATCTTTGAAAATTTTTAAATTGTAAATAAAATGCTCAATAATTAAAGAATTTTTATTATTATAACTGTCAAATGTCAGCTGTGAAATATCATCTGATAAACGTCAACTGTCAAATGTTAAAATTCGTAACAAAAACATTAAATGACAACTTTGAAATGTCAATTGCCAAATCTCCACATATGTAAATATTAAACAACAACAACATAAAAATGAATTTTTATTTAAATATCAATAATAACAAACACTTCAAATTGATTATTTTCTGGTTTATTAACAATTTGCATTGCTGAATACGTAATAGCTTTAACTTCAGTACCTTGAGGATGTTTTCCTATTATAAATTCTTCACCATAACATTTACATTTAATTCGATACTCTTCACCTTCAGTAATAAATTCATTAATTTTCAATTTCGAACAGATTAAAAACGGTTCACAACTAAACAAGAATAAAAGTTCGTCTAAAAAATGAAATAGAAGACTTTCTAAATCGTGTCCAATAGCTTCGATTTCTGCGGATTGTTTGATTTCTACGGTGTGAAGTTCGCTCATATAACCAAACATTGCTATTCCACATTGTTCAAATGCTTCAATAAGACTATTACCCCAAGCGTGTAATCTACATTATTATATAAATTAAACAATAAAAAAATAATTAACACTATTAATACTTACTGTACATCAGCTGTATGATCCAAATCTAGAGAATTAAATGATTAATTAAACATAACCTCAAAAAACTAGTAAACGTAATTTTATATTTACATTCAAATTTATATGGTGCTATAATTAGTTCTTCTTGTGTAAAATTTTCTTCCATTGCGTTATATTATAATTACAAATACTTGTTTTAATTACAAATTAAAATAAACTTCGTTTAATTCGCTTTAAAACTTGACATATAATGTAAACTTTCTTCTTCTTTTTTATTTGTGTCTAACTCAGATCTATTAATCGAATAAACAAGTTTTCGATTTAAACAACAATCGTTTATACTCAACTATATGAAAATAAATAAAAGTTTATTATTTAATAGCTTACAAATTAGTTTTGTTACTTATTTTTAAACTATACGTTCATAGATGCATCATCTTCCACGTCATAAAGAAAAAAGAAGAAGAAATGTTTATAATCTTTAAGTTAATTGTATAAATCTTAATTTACACACTTGATTGGTTAGATCGCGTTTTTAATTAATTAATAAAATGATTTTTTACTATTAGAATAAACTAAAATGTAATAATGACTAGCTACACTAAAGTAACAAACTAAAAAAAAAAAGAAGAAAACTATTTTGACAATGACATTTATATAAGGTTTATTTTTGTTGTATTAATCATCAAATAATGTAAAAATGATTAAATTCAATTATATTTTTGCAATAATATCTTTTTTAATGATTCATTTATGTCAAGCTGAAACAGGTTTTTGTCTTAAACAAGATTCGTGTTTTTGTCAACTTAGTGAAGATGATAAAATTGACATATCAACAGTTGTAAACGATAATGAATATCTTAGCGACTCACTAAATGCTAATAATACGTTTACTTATCTTGGTTGTAAAGATCGTGTGTTTCAAAATGATACCAATCTTAAAGGAATTGTAAGTATTTATACTTTTCTTGTGCAATAAGTTAATATTTGATATTTTAGTTAGTGTGGAGTTATTGGATTGATGTTATTGTTAACAAAACTGTTAATACCACTTTAGTTAAACATGAAATCTTGGGAAATTCGTCAACTTTAAGATTTAGTAAAGATGAAAATAATTACATATTAACATTTAACAGTACTAATAAGTAAGTTTTTCCATCAATATATTTCATTTGTATATCATAATTATAATTTTTAGTTCAAATGTTCCAACGATTGTTCTTTTGTGTGATAACTTCAACATACCATTCTTAAAAATTTTAGATCTTAATAGTCAGGTAGGTAATGAATAATTTTATATTAATATTGTGTTAAAGTATTTTATTTTATAGAAATTACTATTATCATCACCAAAATTGTGTGTAATTACGACACATCATGGTATGAGCGGGGGATCCGTTTTTCTGTTAATTTTTTTCATTAGTGCTTCGATTTATTTTATTGGTGGAGCTCTAATATTGTATTTTATTCGTGGAGCTCGTGGTGTTGAAATGATACCAAATATTGAATTTTGGAAGAATTTACCTGGATTGGTTAAAGATGGTTTGATTTTTTTGTTATCTGGTTGTCGACCAAATTTTGTTACTACTGCCGAAACTTACGATAAAATTTAATTTGTTAATGAATATTTTTTAAGTTAAATGTAAATAATGTCAGTTCGATTTGTTGTGATATTTACTTTGTGTAAAAGTGAAATAAATGTTGTCAATTTGTATGTTTATTTTTTAATAAATTCATGAATTTTTTCTAGATAATGTTAAATCTTCTATTGGATAGAAAAATGTTGATATAAATAGCTGATTTCTTAATAAATAACTACGACTGAACTTTGAACATAAACAATGATATATGAATTTCAAATCTTCTTCTTTTTCATGTATTGGCCACATTTTGACATTGACAGTTGAGTCGTGTTTCAATGGCCTTTTACTGTGTAATGAACACAAAACTTAATTAAACTAAACCTTTTTTTGGTTATTTTTTAAACAAAATTTTCTATTTATTGTTATAATCAGCGTTTAAGTTTGTGTTTCCGACAATAGAATGCTCATTATTGATTTTTTGTTAAAATTTGTATGTTTGTTTGTAGATGACGCATTAGAAAATGTGTGCGTCCTCTATGAACGTAAATCCAAATTATTTCTTTATGTCATTTTTAAAATTAGAGAAAATTGAAGATTTCTACTTAAAAATTGTATAGTAGAAAAGTCTAAATGATAATTTTGATTGTATTTGTATTTCAAATAATAAATTGAATGTATAGTTGATTCAAATAGAAGTGTCATCAAGTGGGCTGGGTACGTGTGAGATCATCTTTAACTTTATTACTAGATTCAATGGAAACAGAACTTTAGTTAGGGAATTATATGTCATCGCGATGTGTCAAAATTTTTATAGTTGTATTTTGCATATGTAGCAATCTGATCACAAGCTGGCTAATATTGCGATTCAAATTTCACTAAACGTGGGTGCTGCCACTACAAATTTGAATTTTCCAGAGACTACTTGATGACACTTCTATTTGAATCAACTATAATTCAAGAGTAATTTTACCAAATTTCTTAAATGCGCCCTCTATGAACGTAAATACAAACCAGTCCTAAATGTAATCTAAAAAGTTTCTACAAATGTCCTAAATGCGCCCTCTATGAACAGAAATACAAACTGTTTTTGATTACATCTTATAAATTAGAGTAAATTGAAGATTTCTACTTTAAAGATGGTTAGAAAAAAACTAATTTTGATTGTGTTTGTGTTTGAAACAATAATTGAATGTTATCTTATAAAATGAATCTAAATCTGCGTAATTCGAGTGCCGGTGTTTTTCCCACACGAAATAAGATAAAGAAGCCGAAGAATTTTCTCAGATTTGTGGGAATGAGTTCAGGTAATTAATATACAGGAGGAAACAATTATTACGTATACATAATTCTATTGTTATTTTTATTCTCCCACAATTTAGTAGTACGGATTTTTTTCTTTATTTTAATATATTAAAACGGAAGAATATCGTGAGAAAATTTTTCTTATTCACTTTTAGGTCGTGCGATTTTTTTTTGCTTTTTATAGATACTTAATTGTAACAAGTTTGTTTGCTCTTGAAGAAGTACAAGATTTGTAATCAAACAAAAAAAATGTTTTTTGATCCTTTTTTTAGTTTTAGAAATGTCAAAATTCAACTGTCAAATGTTAAAAATGTCAAAATTCAACTGTCAAATATCGTAAATGTCAAATCTCATCTGTAACATGTTAAAAACTGTCAAATGACAACTGTCAAGTATTAGAAATGTCACATTGCAACTATCAAATGTGAGAAATGTCAAATTTCAACTACCAAATGTCAATTATTGCTCTAAAATTGGACTAAATAAGAAATACTCAAAATTTTAACTGGCATATGTTAATTTTTGATCTAAATTATTCTAAAATTGATTTCTAAACTGCCAAATGTTAAAAATGACGTTTTAATTGTCATAAATGTGACATTTCACGTTTTGATTGACATATATATGAAATTTGAAGTTTCAACTACAATTTATGAATTTACCAAAATAAAAATGAATTTGTACACTATCAATTGTCAAAAGTGACGTTTTAGTATTACTTATGTTTGACACTTCGACTGTTATATGTCAATTATTGTTGTAAAATACTCTAAACTTTGATTTCTAAATTGTCAAATGTCAAAAGTGACGTTTTAATTGTCATAAATGTGACATTTGACATTTTGATTGACGTATATATGAAATTTGAAGTTTCAACTACAATTTATGAATTTACTAAAATAAAAATGAATTTGTCCACTGTTAATTGTCAAAAGTGACGTTTTAGTATTACCTATGTTTGACACTTCGACTGTCATATGTTAAAAGTGACGTTTCAATTGTCATAAATGTGACATTTAACGTTTAAATTGTCATATATATGAAATTTTACGTTTTAACTGTCATCTGTCACTATTTATGAATTAATCAGAAAAAAAATTGACGTTTTTGTGTTATATTTGACATTTCGACTGTCATATCTTCATTTTTATGTAAATTAGTTTAAAATTGATTTTTAAAGCGTCAAATATCAAAAATGACGTTTTGATTGTCAAATATATGAAATTGGACGTTTTGATTGTCAATTATATGAAATTTGACGTTTTGATTGTCAAATATATGAAATTTGACGTTTTGATTGTCAATTATATGAAATTTGACGTTTTGATTGTCAAATATATGAAATTTGACGTTTTGATTGTCAAATATATGAAATTTGACGTTTTGATTGTCAAATATATGAAATTTGACGTTTTGATTGTCAAATATATGAAATTTGACGTTTTGATTGTCAATTATATGAAATTTGACCTTTTGATTGTCAAATATATGAAATTTGACGTTTTGATTGTCAATTATATGAAATTTGACATTTTGATTGTCGAATATATGAAATTGGACGTTTTGATTGTCAAATATATGAAATTTGACGTTTTGATTGTCAAATATATGAAATTTGACGTTTTGATTGTCAATTATATGAAATTTGACGTTTTGATTGTCAATTATATGAAATTTGACGTTTTGATTGTCAAATATATGAAATTTGACGTTTTGATTGTCAATTATATGAAATTTGACGTTTTGATTGTCAATTATATGAAATTTGACGTTTTGATTGTCAATTATATGAAATTTGACGTTTTGATTGTCAATTATATGAAATTTGACGTTTTGATTGTCAATTATATGAAATTTGACGTTTTGATTGTCAATTATATGAAATTTGACGTTTTGATTGTCAAATATATGAAATTTGACGTTTTGATTGTCAATTATATGAAATTTGACGTTTTGATTGTCAATTATATGAAATTTGACGTTTTGATTGTCAATTATATGAAATTGGACGTTTTGATTGTCAATTATATGAAATTTGACGTTTTGATTGTCAAATATATGAAATTTGACGTTTCAACTGCCAAATGTGAAATTTGTGCGAAGGGATTT
This sequence comes from Altica lythri, assembly GCA_964028335.1. NCBI lineage: Eukaryota > Metazoa > Arthropoda > Insecta > Coleoptera > Chrysomelidae > Altica > Altica lythri. Next base: position 15,878,591 of record OZ034811.1, on the reverse strand, counting down.
CCAATTATTTTTTTAAATAAAAAAAATTGCAAATTAATTTAACTGACCTTAAATTAACCTGTTCATTAAATAATTAATAACATTAATTAAAAATAATTAAAATGAATTCATTATTTCAAAAATTTAAATAAAAAAATAATAATAACAGGAAATGAATCACAGAAAATTGTGAGAATTTTTTTTTTATAATATAATTATTTCTAAATCTGTTTTATGTATAAAGATAACTAAACCAAAAAACAAAACTCGAAAATATAATTTTTATATTTTATTTCTACAAAAAAAAATCTTATTTTATATATAATTTCATTTCTATACAAATTACAAATATAATTAATTCGTTGTTTTATATCTAATTGCACTCTAACACAAATCATTCAGTGCATTTTATTTTAATAATAATTAAAAAAATTATAATCAAATATAAAACTACAAAAAAAGGACTTTGGTGTTAAATAATATAAAAATAATACAAATTTTATTATAATAATAATAAAAAAGTTCAATGGGAGGAGTTATAAGAACTTAGGGCCGGGTTATGTATTTATAGGCGGAGTTTGTATGGTCTTTGGAGAAAGCTTGGGCGTGGTTTAATATAAGAAAAGCTTTAATGGGCGGAGTAATAGGAATTGAATATTGTATGGGCGTGGTTTGATTTAAAAAAGCTTCAATGGGTGGAGTTATATGAATTAAATCTTATTTGGGCGTGGTTTAATATAAGAAAAGCTTTAATGGGCAGAGTAATAGGAATTAAATATTGTATGGGCGTGGTTTGGTGTAAAAAAATGTTGTATGGGCGTGGTTTGATTTAAAAAAGCTTCAATGGGTGGAGTTATATAAATTAGATCTTATTTGGGCGTGGTTTAATATAAGAAAAGCTTAAATGGGCAGAGTAATAGGAATTAGATATTGTATGGGCGTGGTTTGGTGTAAAAAAATATTGTATGGGCGTGGTTTGATTTAAAAAAAGCTTCAATGGGTGGAGTTATATGAATTAAATCTTATTTGGGCGTGGTTTAATATAAAACTGCTAGAATTTCGTTAATTTTTTTTTAAATACTCGATTGCACAAATAAATGAATAAAGGCGTTATATGTTTTAAGGGAGGAACCTAAATGTAATATAGAACTTGTTTAACATAGAGAAAATATATTTATCATACGAGGGGCGTGGTTTATTATATATCCTATAGGAGGAGCGTAAATGTAATATAGGCGTGGTTTAACATAAAAAACATACGAGGGGCGTGGCTTACATAAAATAAACACAACTACTTATTTATCATACAATAAATATTAATAAAATAATAAATAAAGAGAGAGAGACAGAATATTATTATTAAATTTTTCTTATATATCTAAATACGTATTTACAAATTCACAATTTATTATTACCTCTAATGCATTCCGGCATGCGCCGCCCATGGCGTATCCGCAATAGCGGGTTGCGAAGGGGCGGAAGGACCTCTTCGCATAATATCATCAGCGGGTGGGCAATGTGGGCGTGGTCCTGGTTCGGGTGTATAAGTAAACGTTAAACCAGTAGCGTAGATAATTCCATCATTTCGCACCAATGAAACAGGCACTTGAGTGGGTTGCCGCACCCACAACCACTCTCCACGGAACTGTGAAATGTCTGGAACGACACACAGCATACTTTCTGCACATCTACAATAGAAAAAAATCTAATTTTTTAACTCTTAGTAAGGAATATACCCTTAGTAATAGGCGTGGTTTAAAAAGGGCGTAACTAGGAGATTAAAATGGGCGTGTTTAAGTTTAAAAAGGCGTGGTTTATATAATATTAACTTAATTACAATAAAAATGGGTGGCGTTTAGGTAAAATGAGGATGTTTTTGGTCAACAAATTCGTAATTTAGGTTAAATGGGGCGTGTCTATCATAAAATAGGATTAGTTTAGATAAAAATGAGTCTTCCTAAGATAAAGAAGGTCGTTTAGGTATGGTTTTGCATTAAAGAGGGCGTGTTTTTGATAAAATAGACGTGGTTTCATAAAAATAGGCGTGGTTTCGATAAAAATATACGTGGTTTATATACAAATAGGCGTGGTTTTGAACGTAGTTTGCATGATTTAAGATAAAAATGGGCGTGTCTAAGATAAAAAAGATGTGGTCGAGATTAAAATGTGCGAGTGTGTGATAAAATAATCATTTTTTGATCAAAAACACGTGGTTTACATGTAAATAGGCGTGGTTTGTATAAAAATGGGCGTGTCCAAGATAAAAATTAAAAGTAGCGAGTTCTTGATAAAATAGGCATGTTTTCGATCAAACTAAAGTGGTTTCGATAAAATAGACATGATTTACACAAAATAGGTGTGGTTAACATATAAATAGGCGTGGTTTTGATAAAAAGGCGTGGTTAACAAAAAAAATAGGCGTGGTTAACATAAAAATAGGCGTGGTTTTGATAAAAAGATGTGGTTGAGATTAAAATGTGCGAGTTTGTGATAAAATAATCGTGTTTTCGATTAAAAACACAAATAGGTGTGTGTGGTTTGTATAAAAATGGGCGTGTCCAAGATAAGAATTAAAAGCAATGAGTCCTTAATAAAATAGGAGTGGTTTCGATCAAATGGACGTTGTTTCCATAAAAATAGGCGTGGTTTCGACAAAAATAGGCGTGGTTTGTATAAAAATACATTAAAATTAAAAGTAGCGAGTTCTTGATAAAATAGGCATGTTTTCGATCAAACTAAAGTGGTTTCGATAAAATAGACAGGATTTACACAAAATAGGCGTAGTATACATAAAATAGGCGTGGTTAACATAAAAATAGGCGTGGTTAATATAAAAATAGGCGTGGTTAACATAAAAATAAGCGTGGTTTAGTAAAAAAAGGCGTAGTTTCCATAAAAATAGGTGTGGTTTCGACAAAAAAGGGTGTGGTTTGTATAAAAATATATTAAAATTAAAAGGAGCGAGTTCTTGATAACATAGGCATGGTTTCGATCAAACTAAGGTGGTTTCGATAAAATAGACAGGATTTACACAAAATAGGCGTAGTATACATAAATTAGGCGTGGTTAACATAAAAATAGGGGTGGTTTTGATAAAAAAGGCGTGGTTAACATAAAAATAGGCGTGGTTTGGATAATAAAAGGCGTGGTTAACAAAAAATAGGCGTGGTTTCGACAAAAATGGGCGTGGTTTGTATAAAAATACATTAAAATTAAAAGTAGCGAGTTCTTGATAAAATAGGCATGTTTTCGATCAAACTAAAGTGGTTTCGATAAAATAGACAGGATTTACACAAAATAGGCGTAGTATACATAAAATAGGCGTGGTTAACATAAAAATAGGCGTGGTTAATATAAAAATAGGCGTGGTTAACATAAAAATAAGCGTGGTTTAGTAAAAAAAGGCGTAGTTTCCATAAAAATAGGTGTGGTTTCGACAAAAAAGGGTGTGGTTTGTATAAAAATATATTAAAATTAAAAGGAGCGAGTTCTTGATAACATAGGCATGGTTTCGATCAAACTAAGGTGGTTTCGATAAAATAGACAGGATTTACACAAAATGGGCGTAGTATACATAAAATAGGCGTGGTTTTGATAAAAAAGGCGTGTCTAACATAAAAATAGGTGTGGTTAACATAAAAATAGACGTGATTAACATAAAAATAGGCGTGGTTTTAATAAAAAAAGGCGTAGTTTTGTTAACTAACCTGTACATTGTCTCCGCCTCAACATCTCCGAACCAAACTTGCAAACTTGGTGCAAAATTATCACCAGTCAATTCCAACATCGCCACATCTCCACCACCATTCAAATGCAAACTATGCACAGACGGTACCGGCGTAACCGGCGCCCGTACCGGTCCCATTCCTTCATAAAACTGATATTCCGCTTTATCGGTTGAGATAATTGTCCAACACGCGCCATCATTAATCATTTCTTTATTCGCCTCTTTCGGACAAGGAGTGGCTTGAAATTGAATAATTCGCTCTTGAGATAAACACAAATACATTCGAGCTGTGTCTTTCATATAAAACGCACATTTATGAAGTTGTGAAACTGGATCGTCTGCTTCTAATAAAGCTTGTTGTTTATCAACTTTACGTATCACCAATCGCGGTAACGCCATTCCGGTAACGGAACAAACCAATTTCACTGTAGCGCCGTAATGAATGTATCCATCGCGCACTTCAAACTCTTCACTTTCCGATTCGTTATCATCGAGAAGATGAATAGTGAACGCACCCCATTGCGTGCTCGATGCGTGGAAATGACCATTTTCCACATGGAGATAACGAGTGCTTACTGTTTGTGAACGTAAACGATTAAATAACGCTACTTTTGTTCCACTTGCAATACACAAATCAGCGTTTTTTAGACTTTGTTTCTTTTTTGATGGTTTCGATATGACTTTGATGCGTTTACTATGAAACACTCCGATATCGTGTCCGGAACCGTAAAATAATTTCACTGATAACATAAAGTGTTTACGTTTATCTGAATCGGAGATATAAAGAGTTTTTGCCGCGCAATATTGTTTACCATTGTTCAAATCGAGTTGTTGCATGTCTTGATCAGAGTTTCCAATGCCGATAAATGCGCAAAGTTGTGTTGAAGATTCCGGTTCGCCGTTACGGAGATTTTGTTCTTGTCGTAAACGCCAACCATCGCCGAAGAGGTAGATACAAGGTGGTGGACAGAAGAAACGTTTTTCGTTACCGTAGGATTTTTGAGCGACTTTTGCGTGAAGGATTACGATTACCATGTCGGTGCGATCGCGTAGATAACGAGTCATTGCGTCGCGGGTGAGTTTGCGGTGGTGATGGTGGACGTCGGTGTCGGAGGTGCGGTGAACTGCTCCAGAGAAACGTGGATAGATACCTGGAGGTGTTGGTGGTGACTGAGCGTGTGGGATTCCTGGTAAACCATATTGGTGTGGCATTTTTGGTTCTTCTGTTTGTTTCTATTTGAAAAATATTGAAAAAGTATAAAAATCATGAAAATACACCAAAAAAAAAATTTTCAAATATCTTCATATCTCACTTATTTTTGGGAATTTTTCAAAATTTCAAAATGCTATTGAATCAGGTACAAAATTTCTAATTAAAGACAAAAAACCGTTTTTCGATATCTTTTTTGGTTTTCAAAATATTGATATCTCAATATTTCTAGATTTCATGATGGTTGGGAAATGATGAAATATTAAAAATCTTCATATCTCACCCATTTTTTGGAATTTTTCAAAATTTCAAAATGTTCTTAAATCCGGTACAAAATTTCTAATAAAACCGGAAAAACCGTTTTTTGATATCTTTTTTAGTTTTCAAAATATTGATATCTCAATATTTCTAGATTTCATGATGGTTGGGAAATGATGAAATATCAAAAATCTTCATATCTCACTCATTTTTTGGAATTTTTTAAAATTTCAAAATGTTCTTAAATCAGGTACAAAATTTCTAATAAAACCAGAAAAACCGTTTTTCGATATCTTTTTTAGTTTTGAAAATATTGATATTTCAATATTTCTAGATTTCATGATGGTTGGGAAATGATGAAATATCAAAAATCTTCATATCTCACTCATTTTTTGGAATTTTTTAAAATTTCAAAATGTTCTTAAATCGGGCACAAAATTTCTAATAAAACCAGAAAAACCGTTTTTCGATATCTTTTTTAGTTTTGAAAATATTGATATTTCAATATTTCTAGATTTCATGATGGTTGGGAAATGATGAAATATCAAAAATCTTCATATCTCACTCATTTTTTGGAATTTTTTAAAATTTCAAAATGTTCTTAAATCGGGCACAAAATTTCTAATAAAACCAGAAAAACCGTTTTTCGATATCTTTTTTAGTTTTCAAAATATTGATATCTCAATATTTCTAGATTTCATGATGGTTGGGAAATGATGAAATATCAAAAATCTTCATATCTCACTCATTTTTTGGAATTTTTTAAAATTTTAAAATGTTCTTAAATCGGGCACAAAATTTCTAATAAAACCAGAAAAACCGTTTTTCGATATCTTTTTTAGTTTTGAAAATATTGATATTTCAATATTTCTAGATTTCATGATGGTTGGGAAATGATGAAATATCAAAAATCTTCATATCTCACTCATTTTTTGGAATTTTTTAAAATTTCAAAATGTTCTTAAATCGGGCACAAAATTTCTAATAAAACCAGAAAAACCGTTTTTCGATATCTTTTTTAGTTTTCAAAATATTGATATCTCAATATTTCTAGATTTCATGATGGTTGGGAAATGATGAAATATCAAAAATCTTCATATCTCACTCATTTTTTGGAATTTTTTAAAATTTTAAAATGTTCTTAAATCGGGCACAAAATTTCTAATAAAACCAGAAAAACCGTTTTTCGATATCTTTTTTAGTTTTGAAAATATTGATATTTCAATATTTCTAGATTTCATGATGGTTGGGAAATGATGAAATATCAAAAATCTTCATATCTCACTCATTTTTTGGAATTTTTTAAAATTTCAAAATGTTCTTAAATCGGGCACAAAATTTCTAATAAAACCAGAAAAACCGTTTTTCGATATCTTTTTTAGTTTTGAAAATATTGATATTTCAATATTTCTAGATTTCATGATGGTTGGGAAATGATGAAATATCAAAAATCTTCATATCTCACTCATTTTTTGGAATTTTTTAAAATTTCAAAATGTTCTTAAATCAGGTACAAAATTTCTAATAAAACCAGAAAAACCGTTTTTCGATATCTTTTTTAGTTTTGAAAATATTGATATTTCAATATTTCTAGATTTCATGATGGTTGGGAAATGATGAAATATCAAAAATCTTCATATCTCACTCATTTTTTGGAATTTTTTAAAATTTCAAAATGTTCTTAAATCGGGCACAAAATTTCTAATAAAACCAGAAAAACCGTTTTTCGATATCTTTTTTAGTTTTGAAAATATTGATATTTCAATATTTCTAGATTTCATGATGGTTGGGAAATGATGAAATATCAAAAATCTTCATATCTCACTCATTTTTTGGAATTTTTTAAAATTTCAAAATGTTCTTAAATCGGGCACAAAATTTCTAATAAAACCAGAAAAACCGTTTTTCGATATCTTTTTTAGTTTTCAAAATATTGATATCTCAATATTTCTAGATTTCATGATGGTTGGGAAATGATGAAATATCAAAAATCTTCATATCTCACTCATTTTTTGGAATTTTTTAAAATTTCAAAATGTTCTTAAATCAGGTACAAAATTTCTAATAAAACCAGAAAAACCGTTTTTCGATATCTTTTTTAGTTTTGAAAATATTGATATTTCAATATTTCTAGATTTCATGATGGTTGGGAAATGATGAAATATCAAAAATCTTCATATCTCACTCATTTTTTGGAATTTTTTAAAATTTCAAAATGTTCTTAAATCGGGCACAAAATTTCTAATAAAACCAGAAAAACCGTTTTTCGATATCTTTTTTAGTTTTGAAAATATTGATATTTCAATATTTCTAGATTTCATGATGGTTGGGAAATGATGAAATATCAAAAATCTTCATATCTCACTCATTTTTTGGAATTTTTTAAAATTTCAAAATGTTCTTAAATCGGGCACAAAATTTCTAATAAAACCAGAAAAACCGTTTTTCGATATCTTTTTTAGTTTTCAAAATATTGATATCTCAATATTTCTAGATTTCATGATGGTTGGGAAATGATGAAATATCAAAAATCTTCATATCTCACTCATTTTTTGGAATTTTTTAAAATTTTAAAATGTTCTTAAATCGGGCACAAAATTTCTAATAAAACCAGAAAAACCGTTTTTCGATATCTTTTTTAGTTTTGAAAATATTGATATTTCAATATTTCTAGATTTCATGATGGTTGGGAAATGATGAAATATCAAAAATCTTCATATCTCACTCATTTTTTGGAATTTTTTAAAATTTCAAAATGTTCTTAAATCGGGCACAAAATTTCTAATAAAACCAGAAAAACCGTTTTTCGATATCTTTTTTAGTTTTGAAAATATTGATATTTCAATATTTCTAGATTTCATGATGGTTGGGAAATGATGAAATATCAAAAATCTTCATATCTCACTCATTTTTTGGAATTTTTTAAAATTTCAAAATGTTCTTAAATCGGGCACAAAATTTCTAATAAAACCAGAAAAACCGTTTTTCGATATCTTTTTTAGTTTTGAAAATATTGATATTTCAATATTTCTAGATTTCATGATGGTTGGGAAATGATGAAATATCAAAAATCTTCATATCTCACTCATTTTTTGGAATTTTTTAAAATTTCAAAATGTTCTTAAATCAGGTACAAAATTTCTAATAAAACCAGAAAAACCGTTTTTCGATATCTTTTTTAGTTTTGAAAATATTGATATTTCAATATTTCTAGATTTCATGATGGTTGGGAAATGATGAAATATCAAAAATCTTCATATCTCACTCATTTTTTGGAATTTTTTAAAATTTCAAAATGTTCTTAAATCGGGCACAAAATTTCTAATAAAACCAGAAAAACCGTTTTTCGATATCTTTTTTAGTTTTGAAAATATTGATATTTCAATATTTCTAGATTTCATGATGGTTGGGAAATGATGAAATATCAAAAATCTTCATATCTCACTCATTTTTTGGAATTTTTTAAAATTTCAAAATGTTCTTAAATCGGGCACAAAATTTCTAATAAAACCAGAAAAACCGTTTTTCGATATCTTTTTTAGTTTTCAAAATATTGATATCTCAATATTTCTAGATTTCATGATGGTTGGGAAATGATGAAATATCAAAAATCTTCATATCTCACTCATTTTTTGGAATTTTTTAAAATTTTAAAATGTTCTTAAATCGGGCACAAAATTTCTAATAAAACCAGAAAAACCGTTTTTCGATATCTTTTTTAGTTTTGAAAATATTGATATTTCAATATTTCTAGATTTCATGATGGTTGGGAAATGATGAAATATCAAAAATCTTCATATCTCACTCATTTTTTGGAATTTTTTAAAATTTCAAAATGTTCTTAAATCGGGCACAAAATTTCTAATAAAACCAGAAAAACCGTTTTTCGATATCTTTTTTAGTTTTGAAAATATTGATATTTCAATATTTCTAGATTTCATGATGGTTGGGAAATGATGAGATATCAAAAATCTTCATATCTCACTCATTTTTTGGAATTTTTTAAAATTTCAAAATGTTCTAGAATCAGGTACAAAATTTCTAATCAAACCGGAAAAACCGTTTTTTGATATCTTTTTTAGTTTTCAAAATATTGATATCTCAATATTTCTAGATTTCATGATGGTTGGGAAATGATGAAATATCAAAAATCTTCATATCTCACTCATTTTTTGGAATTTTTTAAAATTTCAAAATGTTCTTAAATCGGGTACAAAATTTCTAATAAAACCAGAAAAACCGTTTTTCGATATCTTTTTTAGTTTTGAAAATATTGATATCTCAATATTTCTAGATTTCATGATGGTTGGGAAATGATGAGATATCAAAAATCTTCATATCTCACTCATTTTTTGGAATTTTTTAAAATTTCAAAATGTTCTAGAATCAGGTACAAAATTTCTAATCAAACCGGAAAAACCGTTTTTTGATATCTTTTTTAGTTTTCAAAATATTGATATCTCAATATTTCTAGATTTCATGATGGTTGGGAAATGATGAAATATCAAAAATCTTCATATCTCACTCATTTTTTGGAATTTTTTAAAATTTCAAAATGTTCTTAAATCGGGTACAAAATTTCTAATAAAACCAGAAAAACCGTTTTTCGATATCTTTTTTAGTTTTGAAAATATTGATATCTCAATATTTCTACATTTCATGATGGTTGGGAAATGATGAGATATCAAAAATCTTCATATCTCACTCATTTTTTGGAATTTTTTAAAATTTCAAAATGTTCTAGAATCAGGTACAAAATTTCTAATCAAACCGGAAAAACCGTTTTTTGATATCTTTTTTAGTTTTCAAAATATTGATATCTCAATATTTCTAGATTTCATGATGGTTGGGAAATGATGAAATATCAAAAATCTTCATATCTCACTCATTTTTTGGAATTTTTTAAAATTTCAAAATGTTCTTAAATCGGGTACAAAATTTCTAATAAAACCAGAAAAACCGTTTTTCGATATCTTTTTTAGTTTTGAAAATATTGATATCTCAATATTTCTAGATTTCATGATGGTTGGGAAATGATGAGATATCAAAAATCTTCATATCTCACTCATTTTTTGGAATTTTTTAAAATTTCAAAATGTTCTTAAATCGGGTACAAAATTTCTAATAAAACCAGAAAAACCGTTTTTCGATATCTTTTTTAGTTTTGAAAATATTGATATCTGAATATTTCTAGATTTCATGATGGTTGGGAAATGATGAGATATCAAAAATCTTCATATCTCACTCATTTTTTGGAATTTTTTAAAATTTCAAAATGTTCTTAAATCGGGTACAAAATTTCTAATAAAACCAGAAAAACCGTTTTTCGATATCTTTTTTAGTTTTGAAAATATTGATATCTGAATATTTCTAGATTTCATGATGGTTGGGAAATGATGAGATATCAAAAATCTTCATATCTCACTCATTTTTTGGAATTTTTTAAAATTTCAAAATGTTCTTAAATCGGGTACAAAATTTCTAATCAAACCAGAAAAACCGTTTTTCGATATCTTTTTTAGTTTTGAAAATATTGATATTTCAATATTTCTAGATTTCATGATGGTTGGGAAATGATGAAATATCAAAAATCTTCATATCTCACTCATTTTTTGGAATTTTTTAAAATTTCAAAATGTTCTTAAATCGGGCACAAAATTTCTAATAAAACCAGAAAAACCGTTTTTCGATATCTTTTTTAGTTTTGAAAATATTGATATTTCAATATTTCTAGATTTCATGATGGTTGGGAAATGATGAAATATCAAAAATCTTCATATCTCACTCATTTTTTGGAATTTTTTAAAATTTCAAAATGTTCTTAAATCGGGCACAAAATTTCTAATAAAACCAGAAAAACCGTTTTTCGATATCTTTTTTAGTTTTCAAAATATTGATATCTCAATATTTCTAGATTTCATGATGGTTGGGAAATGATGAAATATCAAAAATCTTCATATCTCACTCATTTTTTGGAATTTTTTAAAATTTTAAAATGTTCTTAAATCGGGCACAAAATTTCTAATAAAACCAGAAAAACCGTTTTTCGATATCTTTTTTAGTTTTGAAAACATTGATATTTCAATATTTCTAGATTTCATGATGGTTGGGAAATGATGAAATATCAAAAATCTTCATATCTCACTCATTTTTTGGAATTTTTTAAAATTTCAAAATGTTCTTAAATTGGCACAAAATTTCTAATAAAACCAGAAAAACCGTTTTTCGATATCTTTTTTAGTTTTGAAAATATTGATATTTCAATATTTCTAGATTTCATGATGGTTGGGAAATGATGAAATATCAAAAATCTTCATATCTCACTCATTTTTTGGAATTTTTTAAAATTTCAAAATGTTCTTAAATCGGGCACAAAATTTCTAATAAAACCAGAAAAACCGTTTTTCGATATCTTTTTTAGTTTTGAAAATATTGATATTTCAATATTTCTAGATTTCATGATGGTTGGGAAATGATGAAATATCAAAAATCTTCATATCTCACTCATTTTTTGGAATTTTTTAAAATTTCAAAATGTTCTTAAATCGGGCACAAAATTTCTAATAAAACCAGAAAAACCGTTTTTCGATATCTTTTTTAGTTTTGAAAATATTGATATTTCAATATTTCTAGATTTCATGATGGTTGGGAAATGATGAGATATCAAAAATCTTCATATCTCACTCATTTTTTGGAATTTTTTAAAATTTCAAAATGTTCTAGAATCAGGTACAAAATTTCTAATCAAACCGGAAAAACCGTTTTTTGATATCTTTTTTAGTTTTCAAAATATTGATATCTCAATATTTCTAGATTTCATGATGGTTGGGAAATGATGAAATATCAAAAATCTTCATATCTCACTCATTTTTTGGAATTTTTTAAAATTTCAAAATGTTCTTAAATCGGGTACAAAATTTCTAATAAAACCAGAAAAACCGTTTTTCGATATCTTTTTTAGTTTTGAAAATATTGATATCTCAATATTTCTAGATTTCATGATGGTTGGGAAATGATGAGATATCAAAAATCTTCATATCTCACTCATTTTTTGGAATTTTTTAAAATTTCAAAATGTTCTAGAATCAGGTACAAAATTTCTAATCAAACCGGAAAAACCGTTTTTTGATATCTTTTTTAGTTTTCAAAATATTGATATCTCAATATTTCTAGATTTCATGATGGTTGGGAAATGATGAAATATCAAAAATCTTCATATCTCACTCATTTTTTGGAATTTTTTTAAATTTCAAAATGTTCTTAAATCGGGTACAAAATTTCTAATAAAACCAGAAAAACCGTTTTTCGATATCTTTTTTAGTTTTGAAAATATTGATATCTCAATATTTCTAGATTTCATGATGGTTGGGAAATGATGAAATATCAAAAATCTTCATATCTCACTCATTTTTTGGAATTTTTTAAAATTTCAAAATGTTCTTAAATCGGGTACAAAATTTCTAATAAAACCAGAAAAACCGTTTTTCGATATCTTTTTTAGTTTTGAAAATATTGATATCTCAATATTTCTAGATTTCATGATGGTTGGGAAATGATGAGATATCAAAAATCTTCATATCTCACTCATTTTTTGGAATTTTTTAAAATTTCAAAATGTTCTTAAATCGGGTACAAAATTTCTAATAAAACCAGAAAAACCGTTTTTCGATATCTTTTTTAGTTTTGAAAATATTGATATCTGAATATTTCTAGATTTCATGATGGTTGGGAAATGATGAGATATCAAAAATCTTCATATCTCACTCATTTTTTGGAATTTTTTAAAATTTCAAAATGTTCTTAAATCGGGTACAAAATTTCTAATAAAACCAGAAAAACCGTTTTTCGATATCTTTTTTAGTTTTCAAAATATTGATATCTCAATATTTCTAGATTTCATGATGGTTGGGAAATGATGAAATATCAAAAATCTTCATATCTCACTCATTTTTTGGAATTTTTTAAAATTTCAAAATGTTCTTAAATCAGGTACAAAATTTCTAATAAAACCAGAAAAACCGTTTTTCGATATCTTTTTTAGTTTTGAAAATATTGATATCTCAATATTTCTAGATTTCATGATGGTTGGGAAATGATGAGATATCAAAAATCTTCATATCTCACTCATTTTTTGGAATTTTTTAAAATTTCAAAATGTTCTTAAATCGGGTACAAAATTTCTAATAAAACCAGAAAAACCGTTTTTCGATATCTTTTTTAGTTTTGAAAATATTGATATCTGAATATTTCTAGATTTCATGATGGTTGGGAAATGATGAGATATCAAAAATCTTCATATCTCACTCATTTTTTGGAATTTTTTAAAATTTCAAAATGTTCTTAAATCGGGTACAAAATTTCTAATAAAACCAGAAAAACCGTTTTTCGATATCTTTTTTAGTTTTGAAAATATTGATATCTGAATATTTCTAGATTTCATGATGGTTGGGAAATGATGAGATATCAAAAATCTTCATATCTCACTCATTTTTTGGAATTTTTTAAAATTTCAAAATGTTCTTAAATCGGGTACAAAATTTCTAATCAAACCAGAAAAACCGTTTTTCGATATCTTTTTTAGTTTTGAAAATATTGATATCTCAATATTTCTAGATTTCATGATGGTTGGGAAATGATGAGATATCAAAAATCTTCATATCTCACTCATTTTTTGGAATTTTTTAAAATTTCAAAATGTTCTTAAATCAGGTACAAAATTTCTAATAAAACCAGAAAAACCGTTTTTCGATATCTTTTTTAGTTTTCAAAATATTGATATCTCAATATTTCTAGATTTCATGATGGTTGGGAAATGATGAAATATCAAAAATCTTCATATCTCACTCATTTTTTGGAATTTTTTAAAATTTCAAAATGTTCTTAAATCGGGCACAAAATTTCTAATAAAACCAGAAAAACCGTTTTTCGATATCTTTTTTAGTTTTGAAAATATTGATATTTCAATATTTATAGATTTCATGATGGTTGGGAAATGATGAAATATCAAAAATCTTCATATCTCACTCATTTTTTGGAATTTTTTAAAATTTCAAAATGTTCTTAAATCAGGTACAAAATTTCTAATAAAACCAGAAAAACCGTTTTTCGATATCTTTTTTAGTTTTCAAAATATTGATATCTCAATATTTCTAGATTTCATGATGGTTGGGAAATGATGAAATATCAAAAATCTTCATATCTCACTCATTTTTTTGAATTTTTTAAAATTTCAAAATGTTCTTAAATCGGGCACAAAATTTCTAATAAAACCAGAAAAACCTTTTTTCGATATCTTTTTTAGTTTTGAAAATATTGATATTTCAATATTTCTAGATTTCATGATGGTTGGGAAATGATGAAATATCAAAAATCTTCATATCTCACTCATTTTTTGGAATTTTTTAAAATTTCAAAATGTTCTTAAATCAGGTACAAAATTTCTAATAAAACCAGAAAAACCGTTTTTCGATATCTTTTTTAGTTTTCAAAATATTGATATCTCAATATTTCTAGATTTCATGATGGTTGGGAAATGATGAAATATCAAAAATCTTCATATCTCACTCATTTTTTGGAATTTTTTAAAATTTCAAAATGTTCTAGAATCAGGTACAAAATTTCTAATCAAACCGGAAAAACCGTTTTTTGATATCTTTTTTAGTTTTCAAAATATTGATATCTCAATATTTCTAGATTTCATGATGGTTGGGAAATGATGAAATATCAAAAATCTTCATATCTCACTCATTTTTTGGAATTTTTTAAAATTTCAAAATGTTCTTAAATCAGGTACAAAATTTCTAATAAAACCGGAAAAACCGTTTTTCGATATCTTTTTTAGTTTTCAAAATATTGATATCTCAATATTTCTAGATTTCATGATGGTTGAGAAATGATGAATGAATGATGATTATCTTAAAAATCGTGAAAAATTAAAAAAAACGTAAAAATTAATAGAAGGTTTGAAAAATCTTAAAAAATCGTAAAAAATTGAATTAAAAAATGTTATAAAAACGTGATAAACTTGAAAAACCGTCAAAACTATAAAAAATTGAGAAGAAAACCTTGAAAAACCGTAAAAATCCTTAAAACATTAGTTTGTTTTTGAAGAAATTCACGAATTTACTTATGAATCCAAAAATTTTTATACCGATTTTTCAACAAAATTGCATTTAAAATCTAACCAGAATTTCTTTTAGGAACCAAAATCATTCCAAATTATAATAAACTCATCAAAATAAACGAGTTAAAATATTTTTTCGATAAGTTACATTCAAGCATTTCATCAATTATCGATAAACACCCAAAAATTTTTAAAATAAATACAAATTTTATACTTACTACCTCAAATTCTCACTTTATTTCTCCAAATTATCAGTTTTTTCACATCAAATCTTGTAAACCTAACCTCACTTTACACCAACTAAACGATATCAACTCAAATTTATCGCTTTTTGACGATAATTTACATTTAACAATACACTAACATTGTAAACATAACCTCACTACGTGTATTAATAAACAATTTATTCAAGTAAATATTGTTTTATTATCATATCCAAACTAGAACTAATCGTTTCGTCGCTATTTCGATTTTGATACTGAATAAAATCGTGGGAACGCCAGTTTGTTGATGAGGAGGATTTGTCCCCCTACTTTTTCGAGTTAATTGCGTGAGAAAAAACACCTGTTTCGAGCTACAATTTTTCCCACACAGTTTCACCAACTAAAATGTCAAGAATTGTTTGTATACGTTAACAGTAAGAGACCAACAAAATAGAAACTGTCATTAGTAATTGTTTTATTAAAACGATTATTATGTAAATTATTTAATTTATTACGTATATATGGAAAAACTTAGTATGACTATCATTAAAGTATGTATTAATTGATTTAAGCACAACACGTAAGTAGTAAGAGGCCAATAAATATGAAGCTGTCAGTGACAATAACGTAATTCTTAAATGTTTTTTATATATAAATATAACAGTGAATAAACTAATGCATTATAGCTGTTGATAGTGTCTTAATTAAACATTACTTTAAGAAATATGATCTAAAAAGATGTTACTTACTATTAAAAATGACAGCTGTCAAATTCTTCTTCTTCCTTAGATATCGATATAATGAAGTTTTGATTAAAAAAAGTAAAACAAATCAATTTTATTATAAAAATTTAATACAAAACGTTTAAAATAATGATTATAGCACAAAATTTATCGTAATTTACTCTTATCTTTCTTAATTTTACTCTTTTTCTTCATATGCGCCTTAACATGTACCCGTAACATATTTTTCTTTGAAAATATCTTTCCGCAATCACCACACTCGAAATTATGATCTCCTGTATGTACTTTTAAATGATCTTTAAAAAATCGCGAACCGGTGAATTGTTCTTGACAAATTTGGCACTGATACTTCTTTCGTAGCTTTTTTTCAGTTGATTTCGAATGAATTCCATGGATTACGCGATGTCGATGATACATTTCTTTCGAGCCAATGCATTTTCCGCAAATTGGGCACAAAACGGATCCTCGCTGTTCAAAATGGCTGTCGATGTGGTTGGTTTTTTCTGTTTGGTTCACAAAATCTGTACAAAATGTAAATTTATAGTAAAACACATTCAATATGGCAACAATGTACAAACTATCTTTATTTTACACTTACCTTTACCACACAGTTCACAAACGTATTCTGAATATTGTTCCTCATCAGCTTTACTTGGTTCTTCAGTATTTTCTTGAGTATGAGACAACAAATGTAACTGTAATTTACCCACATAATGAAACACTTGTAAACATTGCACACATCGATAAACTTTCTTCGTTCTACAATCATAACTGGCTTTCATATGAGCTACAAGATCGGATTTTGATCTGTAAACTTCCTCACATACTTTACAGGAATGAATCGAGTTACTTTTCGCTAGTAGTTCTTCTGTAGCATCATAATCTTCAGTTACGAAACTGTTGGTGATAATTAGATTGAGATCCTCTTCGGAAGTTGTGTTTAATACAGTTATTTCTGTTTCTTGAGACTCCATTTCGTTGAAATAAACTGATTTTTAATAAATTTGACATCAATGTTTAATAGATTTGTTTGACATGTCCTCTTCTTTTTTATAAAAATTGGTTTTTAATATAAGTAATACAGTTCAATTATTTGGAATGTTAAATACATTTTTTATAACAATTAGTATTTATTTATGTTTTATATTTATAATTAAATAGTTTTTTTTTAAACATTGTTTTAAGTGTGACTGTTTGTGCCATATAAACAGAGTCAATATGTCATGATTGGTAAATATTATATAAAATGTTTAGTTACGAATCTGCTGGTGATAATTAAGTTGAGATGAAAGTATTATTTTAAATTGTGAGACTCTTATTTCGTTAAAATAGACTGATTTTTCACAAATATGACATCATATTTATTAATTTGACAAGTTATTATATCTTCTTTTTTATAAAGGTTAGTTTTTAAGACTAGTTCTATTAATTGGATTGATAAATAAGTTATTCTATAAATATATTTTATGACATTTAGTGTTTATTAATAAATAAAAAGATTTTTATACCTCATTTGTATGGAGGGTAGAGGTAAGGAGAACTGTCTCCGTGTATTGAATGTGTCCGTCAAAATGTGGTAAATAAGGGTGGCGCTACGATCGTAGTAGGGTAAATTTAAAAAAAAGCGCCATAATTTCTTAGAGTAGGATAGATAAATAAACAAGGAAAGACACATTTCCGCTTTATTATGACACCATTTTTAAAATAATCATAAGATACATAAGATAATCATAAAGTATAAAACGAATTTAAAATACACTAAACTGAATTCGCTGACCACGTTTTTTTATAGCACTTATATAATTTGTGACTTATATTACGAAATCATACGACATTTCAATCAATTTGTCAAAAACTGCTACATTCATTCTGTACCCTACATCTACTTTAGCGCCATTGTAGTGGCAAGTTTGAGAAGTGTTATGTTCCTCTAAAAAGTGGACACATTTTTAATCATTTCCCATTTAAGATCGTTCTCCTTACCTCTACCCTCCATACTCATTTGACTCTTTCATCGATATGAAAAAGAAGAAGAGTTTGACGTGTAAAAACATCATAATTTGTAAACAAGTTAGATTTAAGTTAAATTGGTAGCATGTGAGGATAAATTTGATCAAAATTGTGTTAATAATGTGTAATATTTTTAATTAAAGATATTTTTATACGTTATTTTAAGTTTAACTGTTTGTACTGTATGAACAGATTCATCGATATGAAAAAGAAGAAGAGTTTGACGTGTAAAAACGTCATAATTTGTAAACAAGTTAGTTTTAAACTAAATTGTGAGCATTTGTGGATAAATTTGATTAGTTTTATTAATAATGTGTACTAATTTAAAGTGTTAATGTAATAAAAAGTGAGATATAAATCTAATGGAGCTTATAAAACATCTTAGAAACCTTAAAATCTATGAAAATTAATTTGATACCATTCTAAAGGTAAAGTTGTTAATAAAACAGTTTTTATTATTTTTATAATTATTTATTTCATCGTTTTCAATTAATATAATAAATACTTTCACTAATAAAAAAACTCTCAATGTTTTGTTTTGTGACTTAAATTTAATAAAGAAAATTACGTTTCCATAAAAAACTTCTTAAATTTATTTACCTCATTATATATATATGTATATATTAATTACACTTATTCGGTAAAAAACGGAACGATTTATTCGTTCGATATTACCGAAAAAACCCTCTTATTTACACACAAAAAGGCTTTTTGTTTTATATAAAAATCTGGTCTTACCAGTCAATTATCGTTATATTTAATATTAAAAACTAATTTATTTTATTTACACTAACAACAACATTAAATTGTATAAAATGTACTTAAAAATTTTTTTAATTTAATTTTTTTATTCACTCAGTCATATACACAAAACTGGTTTTTTCGATAATTTAATATAAAATAATAATAATAATAATAATTTTATTGATATTTGTTTTGGTTGTGCGGAAATCTCACATTTCTCAAATCTGTCAACTGTCACATTTGTCATGCTATATTTGTCAAATCATTCATCTGTCATATGTCACACTTGTCATATTTGTTAGATGTGTCAATTTTCATGATTTTTTCGCTATTTTCCACATTTTTTCATGAATTTTCCAGTTTCTCTACGAAAAATGATTAAAAATTGGTTGAAATTATAAAAAATATAAAAGAAATGAGAAATTTATTATTTTTTATATACCTAAATCCCTACTTAACTATTTTGTGCAAAATCGAATGAAAAAATTTCACCAGACTTGAGCTTTTCTATATATACTAAGTACAAAACGAATCACATTTCTCATCTAAATTTAAAATTATAAATAAAAATATATATTCGCTATTTTATTTTTAATATAACAACAACAATGGCTAACACTAGCAACAATCATTTCTTTAACTTTTATTTATAACAAATTACAACAATACAAAATAGAATTTTTCAAATAAAATCATGTTGGAACGAAGTTCCCTTTCGAGCGTTACGACCAGTTACGACTGAGGCTAGAGACTAGTCGGAAAAAATTCAGACCAAAAGTTGTCACGATGTGAACGAAATGAAATCATAAACTCACAACGAAACCCATTTCTCTCCTTCCCAACTAGCAATCCCCTCTCGTATCAACGCGATAAGAATAGATAATATAAAAATATTTATAGTCCGGATGGAATGTTCGAAAACCAACGTTACAAACGTTACAACATGCATGTTTCTCTGTATATCTGTCTCTCTCTCTCTCACAGACCAATATATAAAAAAAAACTCTCTCTCTCTCTCTTATAGAGAGAAAATATACATTAAAAAGAGAATACTGTAATTACCTTAACTGTCAGTTACAGTTTTAATTTTAAAATTGTTAATTTCTGTTTTAAATTAAATTAAAAAGTAATTCTAGGTAGATGTATATCATCTAAACCTCCGAACTATTGAAAATATTCAGGTGATAATGAATTTACTATTTTCTATTTTGCTTTGTTTACAAATTACAATTAATCGAAAGAAACTTTGTTCCATCCAAGTGTCCCTTGACACCTGTCACTTTTTTTTTTTTTTCGATCTATTTTATATTGTTGAAGGCAATTTACTATATTTATTAATAATATATATCTATATATTTTATAAATAATAATTTGTTTATATAATACTGAGAAACTGATCACAAATATAGGACTCTATTTATTTTTTTTATAAATATTATTTTTTTTTTATATAAAAAAAAATAATATTTAATAATTTTTTTTTAGGCATATTTATTAATATATTGCACATAAGAATTGTTTCTTTCGTATTTTTAAAAAATCGGGAAAACTAGTTTCTTTTTTTTTTGAGGTAAATATTGTTTTTTTGTTTAAAAACGAAGATTTTTTTGTTTATAACTAATTGTAATTGATTTATAATTAATTAGAATTAATTAAAACTGAGTGAATTATTTTTAATCGCAAAAAAAAATTTTTCAGTTGCCTCTTCCGCGCCATTAAAATCTTCGTTTTCAACGGATTTTCTTAGTTTTAAATTGTTTTTTTTATGGAAACGTTTACATTTTTTATTGTTTAATGGATTTACAATAAAATTAATTGGTAATAATTAAAAAAAAACAGTAAAAGTAATTATAATTTAATTAATAACATCATATTTTTAATTTTTTTTTTATTTGTTATTATTTTAATGCAACTAAATACAAATTTACCCTGATTTAAATTATTAGAATATATGATGTTAAAATTTTTTCAAATATAAATACTTTAAACTGTTTTAATTTATTTTATTTTATTATTATTAAAAATAAAATTAGTATCACAAGAATTGAATTTTTTTATTAATATTTAATTATAGTAAAAACAAAAATGTAGGTTTACTGTTTTGATATGGAGAGGGGGGGGGTGTAATGGATTTTTTAGGGATATAACAAAAAAATACAATTTTTTTTGACACCTGTCAATATATTTCATATATGTCAAATCTGTCAGTTGTCATATTTGTTAAATCTGTCAAATGTTATATTTGTCACATGGGTCAACTGTCATATTTGTCATATCCCACATTTGTCAAATCTGTCAACTGTCATATCTATCACATTTGTTAAATCTGTCAACTGTCAGATTTTTCATATGCTATATTTCATATGTCATATTTGTCACTTGTGTCATATTTGTCACTTGTGTCATATTTGTCACTTGTCATATTTGTTAAATCTGACAACTGTCATATTTGTCACATCTCTCACATTTGTCAAATCGGTCAACTGTCATATTTGACACATGTCAACTTTCAGATTACTCTCATATGTTATATTTGTCACGTCTATCACATATGTCAAATCGGTCAACTGTCACATTTGTTAATTTTCAGATTTGTCACATGTGTCATATTTGTCACATCTGTCATATGCTTCATATATATGAAATCCGTCAACTGTCATATTTGTCACATGAGTCATAATTGTCACGTGTGTCATATTTGTCACTTGTCATATTTGTTAAATCTGACAACTGTCATATTTATCACATGGGACATAATTGTCAAATCTGTCAATTGTCATATTTGTCACATCTGTCACATGCTTCATATATGTGAAATCCGTCAAATGTCATATTTGTCACTTGTCATATTGGTTAAATCTGACAACTGTCATATTTGTCACATCTCACATTTGTCAAATCGGTCAACTGTCATATTTGATACATGTCAACTTTCAGATTTGTCTCATATGTTATATTTGTCACATGCGTCATATATGTGAAATCCGTCAACTGTCATATTTGTCACATGAGTCATAATTGTCATTTGTCATATTTGTTAAATCTGACAACTGTCATATTTGTCACATTTCTCACATTTGTCAAATCGGTCAACTGTCACATTTGTTAATTTTCAGATTTGTCACATGTGTCATATTTGTCACATCTGTCACATGCTTCATATATGTGAAATCCGTCAACTGTCATATTTGTGACATGGGTCATAATTGTCACGTGTGTCATATTTGTCACATCTCTCACATTTGTCAAATCGGTCAACTGTCATAATTGTCAGATTTGTCACATTTGTTAATTTTCATATTTGTCACATCTGTCAGATGCTTCATAAATGTGAAATCCGTCAAATGTCATATTTGTCACTTGTCATATTGATTAACTATGACAACTGTCATATTTGGCACATCTCACATTTGTCAAATCGGTCAACTGTCATATTTGACACATGTCAACTTTCAGATTTGTCTTATATGTTATATTTGTCACATCTGTCACATGCGTCATATATGTGAAATCCGTTAACTGTCATATTTGTCACATGAGTCATAATTGTCACTTGTCATATTTGTCACATCTCTCACATTTGTCAAATCGGTCAACTGTCATATTTGTTAATTTTCAGATTTGTCACATGTGTCACATCTATCACACGCTTTATATATGTGAAATCCGTCAACTGTCATATTTGTGACATGGGTCATAATTGTCACTGTGTCATATTTGTCACATCTCTCACATTTGTCAAATCGGTCAACTGTCATATTTGTGACATGGGTCATAATTGTCAAATCTGTCAATTGTCAGATTTGTCACACTTGTTAATTTTCATATTTGTCACATGTGTCATATTTGTCACATCTGTCACATGCGTCATATATGTGAAATCCGTCAACTGTCATATTTGTCACTTGTAATATTTGTTAAATCTGACAACTGTCATATTTGTTACATGGGTCATAATTGTCAAATCTGTCATATTTGTCAAACGTGTCAACTGTCATATTTGACACATCTGTCACATTTGTCAAATTTATCTACTGCCAGATTTGTCACATTTGTCATATTTTATGTTATGAAATATTTGTCACATATTTCATACTTGTCACATTTGTCAAATTTGTCAACTGTCATATTTGTCACACCTCACATTTGTCCATTCTGTCAACTGTCATATTTGTCACATTTGTCAACTGTCAGATTTGTCACATGTGTCATATTTGTCAATTCTGTTAACTGTCAGATTTATCAGTTGTTGTTTGCCATATTTGTAACTTATCATCTGCCATATTTGTTATCTGACATATTTGTCAATTGTCATGTGACAATTTGGCATATATGTCATATTTGTCAGTTGTCATTTGCCATATTTGTCACACCTGTCATATATGTCAACTATCATATGCCATATTTGTCAAAATAAAGCAATTTTTTTTTGTCATATCCAAAACTCCAAAACCTTTTTTTGTAATATTTTATTAAATTAAATTTTATTTTCATCACTAAGCGCGCATTTTGAGTTTTTTTTTAAGTTTTATTTTTTTGGCAGTCGACAATATTTTGCTCATAAATCTAAACTAAAAATGGTGTTTGTTTTCTCTCTTTAAATTTATTTATTACTTATTCTACAAATTTCAGTTTATTTTCAGTAATTTTTCCTACTTTTCCAAAAGAAAATAAACTACTTTTACATTAACATACTTTTCTGCTTTCTTTTTTATTATTATTTTTATTTATTATTAATCAATTAAACAATTAATTAATATTTGAAAATTGAATTATAAACACAATTACCGAATTTACAAATAAATAAATAAATTTAGACTGCTTTGTTTTTGGCTGTTTACAACAATTATTTTAATTAAATTTATTATTATTTGTTTAATAAAAAATAATAATTTTTTTTTTGGACGGAAATACAAAAAATTAAATTTAAAAGGGCTTTTTGAAATTATTTTTATTATACAGAATAGATTACCGTTTAAAAATCGTTTGATTTAATCTTTTATGATTTTTGAAGTGATAGGGTAAACTGATTTGTAACGTAACGCGTTACGGTGCCACTATGTCTTTAGTAGGCGACGTACAAAAAGTTATAACCTATCAAACGATAGGAAATTTTCTCAGAAATCCAAAATTCTAATTAGTTTTTTTATATCTTTTATAGTTTTTAATATACAGGGGAATTACAAAATTTTTGTTAAAATTTGTAATTCCCTCGTATATCGAAAACTAGAACAGATATGAAAAAAATAGTAACATTACTAAATTTTTGAGAAAATTTCCTATCTTTTGATAGGTTATAACTTTTTGTACGTTTACAAATAAAAAAGTTACGAGGGAATTACAAATTTTAACAAAAATTTTGTAATTCCCCCGTATATTGAAAACTATAGAAGATATGAAAAAACTAATTGGAATTTTGGATTTTTGAGAAAATTTCCTTTCTTTTGATAGGTTATAACTTGATGTACGTTAATAAATAAAAAAGTTACGAGGGAATTACAAATTTTAACAAAAATTTTGTAATTCCCCCGTATATTGAAAACTATAAAAGATATAAAAAAACTAATTGAAATTTTGGATTTTTAAGAAAATTTCCTATCTTTTGATAAGTTATAACTTTTTGTACGTTAATAAATAAAAAAGTTACGAGGGAATTACAAATTTTAACAAAAATTTTGTAATACCCCCGTATATTGAAAACTATAAAAGATATGAAAAAACTAATTGAAATTTTGGATTTTTGAGAAAATTTCCTATCTTTTGATAGGTTTTAACTTTTTGTACGTTTACAAATAAAAAAGTTACAAGGGAATTACAAATTTTAACAAAAATTTTGTAATTCCCCCGTATATTGAAAACTATAAAAGATATGAAAAAAATAATTGGAATTTTGGATTTTTAAGAAAATTTCCTATCTTTTGATAGGTTATAACTTTTTGTACGTTTGAAAATAAAAAAGTTAGCGAACTTTGAAATTTTTATATATTTTTCAATTTCTATATTTTTATTAACAAAAGTTCAAAATTAAGAAAAATTAAAAATGCTTGTAACTTTTTTATTTATTAACGTACATAAAGTTATAACCTATCAAAAGAAAGGAAATTTTCTCAGAAATCCAAAATTTCAATTAATTTTATTATATCTTTCATAGTGTTCAATATACGGGGGAATTACAAAATTTTTGTTAAAATTTGTAATTCCCTCGTATATCGAAAACTAGAAAAGATATGAAAAAAATAATAACATTTCTAAATTTTCGAGAAAATTTCCTATCTTTTGATAGGTTATAACTTTTTGTACGTTTACAAATAAAAAAGTTATTGAACTCTGAAATTTTTGTATATTTTTCAATTTCTGCTTTTAGTAGATTTATATCTACTATTCAGGTCACGACTTCGGGAAAATTTCACTACAGTTTTTCGTTTTTGGTTCCCCTGACCTCAAAAACACCATCCGTTCAAAAGTTTATATTATATATATATATATATATATTATGTATGTATAGTTCCGATATAACGAAATCTGTGGACACGATAGCGGTCGCATTTCTTAACGGATCGAAATGAAATTTGGTATAAAAATCAATCGTCGAAAAATCTCGGTCGAGTTCCTTAATGGACCAAATCGGTAAGGGTTTGGGCGTGACATTAAATCAAAATGGAAAAAAATTCGTAACTTTTTTACTTCACCCTGTACAAAAAAATGTTACAAGACTTTTTTGTTTGTCTTGAAGAGACCTACAACTTTTATCTAAAACATTTTTTTCTAAAACGTATACTTTTAATATATTCAATTAATATAAATCTACTGATGCGCCTAGCTTACCAATGGCCATTTTCTTTTATTTCAAAATTACGAAAAATTAAAAAAGCTTGTAACTTTTTTATTTATTAACGTACATAAAGTTATAACCTATCAAAAGAAAGGAAATTTCCTCAAAAATCCAAAATTTCAATTAGTTTTTTCATATCTTTTATAGTTTTCAATATACGGGGGAATTACAAAATTTTTGTTAAAATTTGTAATTCCCTCGTAACTTTTTTATTTATTAACGTACAAAAAGTTATAACCTATCAAAAGAAAGGAAATTTTCTCAAAAATCCAAAATTCCAATTAGTTTTATCATATCTTTTATAGTTTTCAATATACGGGGGAATTACAAAATTTTTGTTAAAATTTGTAATTCCCTCGTATATTGAAAACTAGAACAGATATGAAAAAAATAGTAACATTACTAAATTTTTGAGAAAATTTCCTATCTTTTGATAGGTTATAACTTTTTGTACGTTTACAAATAAAAAAGGTATCGAACTTTGAAATTTTTGTATATTTTTCAATTTATGAACAAAAGTTCAAAATTACGAAAAATTAAAAAAGCTAGTAACTTTTTTATTTATTAACATACAGAAAGTTATAACCTATCAAAAGAAAGGAAATTCTCTCAAAAATCCAAAACTCCAATTAGTTTTTTCATATCTTTTATAGTTTTCAATATACGGGGGAATTACAAAATTTTTGTTAAAATTTGTAATTCCCTCGTAACTTTTTTATTTATTAACGTACAAAAAGTTATAACCTATCAAAAGAAAGGAAATTTTCTCAAAAATCCAAAATTCCAATTAGTTTTATCATATCTTTTATAGTTTTCAATATACGGGAGAATTACAAAATTTTTGTTAAAATTTGTAATTCCCTCGTATATTGAAAACTAGAACAGATATGAAAAAAATAGTAACATTACTAAATTTTTGAGAAAATTTCCTATCTTTTGATAGGTTATAACTTTTTGTACGTTTACAAATAAAAAAGTTATCGAACTTTGAAATTTTTGTATATTTTTCAATTTATGAACAAAAGTTCAAAATTACGTAAAATTAAAAATGCTTGTAACTTTTTTATTTATTAACGTAAATAAAGTTATAACCTATCAAAAGAAAGGAAATTTCCTCAAAAATCCAAAATTTCGATTAGTTTTTTCATATGTTTTATAGTTTTCAATATACGGGGGAATTACAAAATTTTTGTTAAAATTTGTAATTCCCTCGTATATCGAAAACTAGAACAGATATGAAAAAAATAGTAACATTACTAAATTTTTGAGTAAATTTCCTATCTTTTGATAGGTTATAACTTTTTGTACGTTTACAAATAAAAAAGTTATCGAACTTTGAAATTTTTGTATATTTTTCAATTTATGAACAAAAGTTCAAAATTACGTAAAATTAAAAATGCTTGTAACTTTTTTATTTATTAACGTACATAAAGTTATAACCTATCAAAAGAAAGGAAATTTTCTCAAAAATCCAAAATTCCAATTAGTTTTTTCATATCTTTTATAGTTTTCAATATACGGGGGAATTACAAAATTTTTGTTAAAATTTGTAATTCCCTCGTATATCGAAAACTAGAAAAGTTATGAAAAAAATATTAACATTTATAAATTTTTGAGAAAATTTCCTATCTTTTGATAGGTTATAACTTTTTGTACGTTTACAAATAAAAAAGTTATCGAACTTTGAAATTTTTGTATATTTTTCAATTTATGAACAAAAGTTCAAAATTACGTAAAATTAAAAATGCTTGTAACTTTTTTATTTATTAACGTAAATAAAGTTATAACCTATCAAAAGAAAGGAAATTTCCTCAAAAATCCAAAATTTCGATTAGTTTTTTCATATGTTTTATAGTTTTCAATATACGGGGGAATTACAAAATTTTTGTTAAAATTTGTAATTCCCTCGTATATCGAAAACTAGAACAGATATGAAAAAAATAGTAACATTACTAAATTTTTGAGAAAATTTCCTATCTTTTGATAGGTTATAACTTTTTGTACGTTTACAAATAAAAAAGTTATCGAACTTTGAAATTTTTGTATATTTTTCAATTTATGAACAAAAGTTCAAAATTACGTAAAATTAAAAATGCTTGTAACTTTTTTATTTATTAACGTACATAAAGTTATAACCTATCAAAAGAAAGGAAATTTTCTCAAAAATCCAAAATTCCAATTAGTTTTTTCATATCTTTTATAGTTTTCAATATACGGGGGAATTACAAAATTTTTGTTAAAATTTGTAATTCCCTCGTATATCGAAAACTAGAAAAGTTATGAAAAAAATATTAACATTTATAAATTTTTGAGAAAATTTCCTATCTTTTGATAGGTTATAACTTTTTGTACGTTTACAAATAAAAAAGTTATCGAACTTTGAAATTTTTGTATATTTTTCAATTTATGAACAAAAGTTCAAAATTACGAAAAATTAATAACGCTAATAACTTTTTTATTTATTAACGTACAGAAAGTTATAACCTATCAGAAGAAAGGAAATTCTCTCAAAAATCCAAATTTTCAATTAGTTTATTCATATTTTTTATAGTTTTCAATATACGGGGGAATTACAAAATTTTTGTTAAAATTTGTAATTCCCTCGTATATCGAAAACTAAAAAAGTTATCAAAGAAATAGTTACATTTTTAAATTTGTGAGAATATTTCCTATCTTTTGATAGGTTATAACTTTTTGTACGTTTGCAAATAAAAAAGTTATTTAACTTTGAAATTTTTGTATATTTTTCAATTTCTACATTTTCTACAGTTCAAATTACGAAAAATTAAAAAAGCTAGTAACTTTTTTATTTATTAACGTACATACAGTTATAACCTATCAAAAGAAAGGAAATTTTCTCGAAAATCCAAAATTCTAATTAGTTTTCTTATATCTTTTATAGTTTTTAATATACGGGGGTATTACAAAATTTTTGGATCACTTCTGTCGCGCGTCTTGAGATGTACATGTTTTTCATAATTTTTCAAGATTTTAAATTTTAATTGGTTATCTATTCTGTAATAATTTTTAATAATATTAATAATAATTACAGCCAATTAATTAAATCAATTTATTTTTCTGTAAAAATGTGAGTAATGATACAAAAAAAAATTGAATAATTGACAAAATTTTTTGGGTAGATTGGTTGTATTGGGGTATTCCCCTGACGCCATTTTAAATGCAGTTCTAGATATAATTTTTTTTTTGTTTTCTATGTGCTTAAATTTATTTTTTTTTCTTCTAAAATTTCTGATAAACGAAGAAATCGAAATAAGATCTGTCTGTACAAATTTAATCGTTGTATGTTTGTGTAAAAAATTGATTTTCATATTAAAAGAGTCTTTTTAATTCTGGAAACAGCGGATCGTCAATAAATCCGAACCTTTTTTTCGACCCTTACACTCATTAGTGTATATAATCGCCTGCTGTGAGGGTTAAGAAAAGTTTCGGAATTATCGATGTCCCGCTGTTCCCAAAGACTTTTTAAATCTTGTTTTCTTTTTTTTTTTAATTTTCATACAAACTTGATATATTACAAATTGAATCGTTGTATGTTATTTTGAATTTCTTTTACCTATAAAATAGTTACAATGTTGTTAATATTACATTTCCCATATATTTACTGTCATTATTGACAGTAATCACTTGTCATCTGTCATATTTGACGTATCTGTCATATGCCAGATTTGTCACATGTCATATATGTCATAAATATCATGTCATATTTTAACACTTCTGTCAGTTGCCATATTTGTAACATTTATCATATGTCACATACGTCACATTTGTCATATGCCGTATTTGACAAATCTGTCATATGTCATATTTGTCGCATCTGTCACATTTATCAAATGCTATATTTGGCAAATCTGTCATATTTGTACTTTCTGTCATCTGTCATATTTGACATATGAGATATATGTCAAATGAGTCAACTGTCGTATTAGTCTCAACCATTATATGCCAGATTTGTCGCATTTGTCATTTTTGTCACTGACATATGTCACATATTTGTCCTTTCTGTCATCTTTCACATGCTATATTTGTCAAATTTGTCATAAATATCATAAATAACATCTGTCGTATGCCATATTTGTCAAATCTGTCATATATGTCAACTGTCAACATATTTGGTAAATGCAATATATAATTAGATGTGTATGATTTAAAAACATTTTGTTTTTATTAATTAAATACGTAAATAGGTTAAAAATATGACAGATATGTCATCTGTCAACTATCATATTTGTCAAATCTGTCATATTTGGTATTTATATTTATATATTTAATTATTAATAACAATGAATATTTGTGCGCATTGTATATATATACATATATTGTTTGTAAAATTTTTGATATTATATTTTGTTATTTTACCTAAGGCATCTAATATTGCAATATTTTATGTTAAAATATGAATAAAATTGAGCCAAAATTAAAAATTAAATTTTATATTAAAAATAAATCCAGACAGACCTAAATATTCCATTCTCTTCGAATACCATCAGAACACATACTTTATTTTATTTTTATTTTTTTTTTCTCTAATAAAACTTGTTCTAATACAAAAATTCTATAAACACAACTTCATAATAATTTTTATAATTATTTTCACTATAATCATAGTCGTCCGAATACCGTATTCGCACAAAACCAACAACAAATTTTCCGTTTTATCCGTCTCTAAATGTAAATTTAAGAAAATTATCCATGCGGTCCATACGAGATAAAAAGTTTGATTAAAAGTCCGTAAAGAGGCCGTTCCTCTTCCGAAAAAAGAGGCGGACGCGGTTTTTTCACCGGAAAAACTCCCCCGGCCTGGACAATGCTCGCACACGATTTTTTCGATGTTTAATCCAGTTTTCACGCCGTCACTGGAAGATATTGGACAATATTTGTAGCAACAATCGTCTTCACCACGAGACGATTTTTTTCGTTGCTCGCCAGTTTCCGGGATATTCTGATCTAAAATCACACAAAAAATAAACAAACATTTTATAACTGTCATCTGTCATATTTCTATCACAAAATCAAACAAGAGCTGCGTTTGTTAAACGTAAATCCCAACATCGTAATTCACATAATAATCAAACTATCACATATTATTACGTAAAATTTTTATATAAAATAATTTCACAACACGATATTAACTTTCTAAACACAATATTTACTTTCTATAAACACAATTTTAGTTCGATGCTTACCCTACTATGACAGTACGAAATTTGACAGTTGTTGTTGACTGAACTAAATAAGTAACTAGTCACTTAAACTATAGTTAAAATTAAAAAAGATACATTACCAAGGCAAAGAAAAGTGGGTTCTCCGGCGTATTGTGGTGTCGGATGAGCTGCTTCGCCAGGCAAAATCGTCTGATCCGGCAGTAAATAAGGACACTGCTGTTCGACGTCTTGACACACTCGTAAACACGGCCGCATACGATCACCTGATCGTGTATAATGAGGCACCAAAGAACTGCACACCCATCGACGGTATGCGTCCTAAATATATAAAAAAAACACTGTCAAACTTTTATAAAAATCATCATTTTTGTATATCACAATCATATCTCTAATCAAACAACAATTTGGTGAGATCAGGAACTAATTTTACTTGAAACTGTAGTGCAGATGTCGCTACTGTTTATTGTACTTAGTATTATCATTGGCTATAAGGAATCGATTAATCGTGTTATTGTATTAAATCTATATCGATTTAATTTAGAAAAATTATGTTTAATTATTATAAATATCGGTTAAAAATAATAATATTATTAGTTGAATCTTTTAATATATCCTATATTATGTGTTAAATAGTTACTCGAAATTGTACAGATACAGTTCTGAGTTACTCTATCACGTCAAATGAAATTACTAATTCAATGACAGTTCGTAATATCTATGTTTTTAGTTGTGTAGTTAAATGTGTTTATAATTATTGTTAAAAATAAGTTTATTTTAATGTTGTCAATAATAATGTGAGTATAAAAGTTATTTTTGAGTATTGTGATTTAAAATTTAATCGATTTTACAATGACATCTAAAAACTAGAAAAGTGTGGTTATGATTGATCTGTCATCTAATGATAGTTAATCGTATATTGTAATAATAATCGTTTATAATTCTATAAATAAATCGATTTAATTTAGAAAAATATTGCTATGTTTAATTGTTATTTTTTATTATTAATATTGTTAAAGTTAACAATATTATTTTTTTAATAGTTATATTCTATATTATGCATTCGAAACTGTACCGGTGCAGTTCTGAGTTGCTTTATCGCGTCAAATGAAATTACAAATTCAATGACAGTTTTTAGTTGTCTGTCTTCATAGTTAAATGTGTTTGTGATTTATAATGTGATTTTGCTAAAATAAGTTACATAATTTTGTTAATAATAATGTAAGTATAAAGAATTGTAATAAAATAAGTAATTTTTGAGTATTATGACTTATAAATTAATCGATTTTACATCTAAAAATGATAAAAATGTGGTTCAATGAATAGAATTATGACATATCTGTCATATAATGACAGTTGATCGTATATTATGATAATAATTGTTGAATTATTGATAAAATTAGTAAAAATCGATTATTATAGTTAATAAAAATGTGTTTTAAATAAAATTTGTGATATTAGTTAAGTGTTGGTTATTATGAAAAAGTAGAAAAATGTTACCTTGCAATTGTTACAGGTATGCACGATAGAATAATTTTGCGAGCAATCGTATCTCGTCAACAAATCGGCGTGCGTGCAAGTGAGAGTTTTCGCGAAATTATCGAGTTCTTGTAATCGGGTAAGAAGTGTCCGGCAGGTGTTGGAGTCCCCATGGAAAGCATCTTCAGGGAGGGTCTGGTCCAAAGCGTGTTCGCAGCAATGTGGCATCCGGAGCCGGTGCAGCATAACACGCCTGCGCTCCGCCGTCACCTCCGTTCGACAAATTTCCTCTTTGTGCGAATCTTGCAAATAATAAAGGCACTGTGACTTGTTTTCTTTAGTGGATTTCTTCGACGACCAAGAAGAAGAAGAAGAAGAAGGAGGAGATGATGAGGATAAGGAAGATGAAGAGGAGGAACAAATTGGTGGACATGATGAATCGTCTTCTTGTTCTTCGATGGAACAGACGTGGTGAGCAGCACCAGGAGGTGGAAAATTCGGGGAGATCGAGGTGAGAACGGCCATCAGGAGCAGGAGCAAAAGCAGAGGGGCCCCCGGGGGCATTCTGCGGGGTGTGAAGTAACGGTGCTTACGGGACGCGGGAGCATCGCTGCGGGCGGCTGGAGTGCCCCCCCGCGCCCCCAAACACTTGTCTCAAGTAGTTATAAGAAGAAGACGAAGAAGTAGCGGGCCCCCCACAAACCTCGCTGCTCATGCTGCATCGCAGGAGGAGGAGGGCCCCCAAAACATCTCACATCACTCACTTTAACACTCGTCTTAACACCGAATTGAAAGAAAAACGTTGGAAAAACGGGAAAATTGGGCCGCCGCCATCTTTGCTCTTTCGGAGATGCTCGTAAATGCGATTTTTCCCCGCCCGGGCCGAACGCTCTGGCACCGGCCGTCTCCGTCGCTCACTGAACACCCGATCCGACCGCCACCGATCGATATGCCACCTCCAACCGCTCCCATACACAACGACATCTATTTACAATACTATTCAACATACCAATCAATATCAACTCAAACGCCATCTATCGAAACATTACAGATATGCAAAATTAAGATTACAGAAATATTGGCGTAATTTGTGTCTGTTTCTTTAATGGGATAAAACGCTAATTGTAAATTTCTACTTTTTTTTTTTGATTTCACAACTATGCAAAGTCGATTTTTGGATATGGAAAAGTTTGTAGCAACTTACTTTTTGTGTTTCTAAAATTCTAAGTTTCTTCATAGAAAAGGTTGTTTTATTCCACATAAAAGACAGTTTCTTCATAATCGAGTTTTTTAATACATGATAGATAGATAGATTGAGATTGATTGATTGAGATTGATTGATTGAGATTGATTGATTGAGATTGATTGATTGAGATTGATTGATTGTTTAATTGAGATTGATTAATTGATTGAGATTGATTGATTAATTGAGATTGATTGAATGAGATTGAGATTGATTGATTGATTGATTGATTGAGATTGATTGAGATTGATTGATTGATTGAGATTGATTGATTGAGATTGATTGATTGAGATTGATTGATTGATTGATATTGATTGATTGAGATTGATTGATTGAGATTGATTGATTGATTGAGATTGATTTATTGAGATTGATTGATTGAGATTGATTAATTGAGATTGATTGATTGATTGAGATTGATTGATTGGGATTGATTGAGATCGATTGATTGAGATTGATTGATTGTTTAATTGAGATTGAATAATTGATTGAGATTAATTGATTGTTTAATTGAGATTGATTAATTGATTGAGATTGATTGATTGATTAATTGAGATTGATTGATTGAGATTAATTGATTGATTGATTGAGATTGATTGATTGTTTAATTGAGATTGATTAATTGATTGAGATTGATTGATTGAGATTGATTGATTGAGATTGATTAATTGAGATTGATTGATTGAGATTGATTGAATGAGATTGATTGATTGATTGAGATTGATTGATTGATTGAGATTGATTGAGATTGATTGATTGAGATTGATTGATTGATTGATTGAGATTGATTAATTGATTGAGATTGATTGATTGATTGATTGAGATTGATTGATTGAGATTGATTGATTGAGATTGATTAATTGAGATTGATTGATTAATTGAGATTGATTGATTAATTGAGATTGATTGATTAATTGAGATTGATTGAATGAGATTGATTGATTGAGATTGATTGAATGAGATTGATTGATTGAGATTGATTGATTGAGATCGATTGATTGAGATTGATTAATTGATTGAGATTGATTGATTGATTGAGATTGATTGATTGATTGATTGATTGAGATTGATTGATTGATTGATTAATTGAGATTGATTGATTAATTGAGATTGATTGAATGAGATTGAGATTGATTAATTGAGATTGATTGATTGATTGATTGAGATTGATTGATTGTTTGATTGAGATTGATTGATTGATTGAGATTGATTGTTTAATTGATTGATTGAGATTGATTGATTGATTGAGATTGATTGATTGATTGAGATTGATTGATTGAGATTGATTGATTGAGATTGATTGATTGAGATTGATTGATTGAGATTGATTGATTGAGATTGATTGATTGAGATTGATTGATTGAGATTGATTTATTGAGATTGATTGATTGAGATTGATTGATAATAAAACTAGTTTATCCCTCTTACTTGAATCTATTTATTACTTAAAACTTAATAAAACATTAATTATAATAATTTAAAATATGTATATAAAAAAAATTATTTAGTTTTAATTGTTTCAAATGTCTTTTGTTGTTGTTGTTCCTTTTCGACAATAACATCGACTGAATTCGAACTAATCGTTCCATTTTGATACATTTCCGGTTTGATAACATTTTGAAAAACTGTCAATAGATTGCCTTTGAGCGATATTTCTTTTCGATTAACCATCATAATCGTCGCTAATGTACCAACGATGAAATTCAATGCGGCAAAAGTGGCACAAGTGTTGGAAAATTCGTAATGTTCCATTAGAGATCCACCGAGAACCGGTCCGAGAACTTCTCCGAGCGAGTAAACTGATGACCAAAGTCCGGCGATTACCGAATGAGTGAGGAGGTCGTCTGCATAACCGTTTTCTCTGTAAACAAATTGAAATTTACGATTAAAATCTGTCATTTGTGTCAAAGTTTCAATCTGCCTGATGTGCAAATATGTCTGAATATGTTAAGTCTGTCATTTGTGTCATATCTGCCAGATGTGTCAAATCTGTCATGTGTCAATCTACTTCAAGTGTAGAAAACTGTTTTTTGTGTATTAAAAATAGTAATTGATATACTTACAATGCGCTATCTAAGATAAATTGATAAGTTGGCATTAAAGACATTCCTACGGTGATTCCCAGCAATGCTAAACTAACCATATTTATCCATAATAATCTGAAATTATACAAATTTTTTGATATAATTCTTATAGTGAGTTAAAGAAGAATTAATAAGTATAAAACGAATAGAAATTTTGCAAACTACTTGTCAAATTATGACAGCTGTCAGTTTGACAGTTATCGAGATAAACATTTTTGCAAATATCTCGAAAAGTAAACGTTTTTATGAAAAAATACAAGAATACTTTTTTGTTTAGAATTAAATTTTACATAAACTGTCAAATTATGACAGGTGTCACTTTGACAGTTCTCTAGATATACGCCATTTTGTGAAATTTTACATTTTTGCAAATATCTCGAAAAGTAAATGGTTTTATGAAAAAATACAGGAATACTTTTTTGTTTAGAATTAAATTTGACATAAACTGTCAAATTATGACAGCTGTCACTTTGATACTTCTCGAGATATACGCCAATTTGTAAAATTTTACATTTTTGCAAATATCTCGAAAAGTAAACGTTTTTATAAAAAAATGCAAGAATACTTTTTTGTTTAGAATTAACTTTTACATGAACTGTCAAATTATGACAGGTGTCACTTTGACAGTTCTCGAGATATACGCCATTTTGTAAATTTTACATTTTTGCAAATATCTCGAAAAGTAAACGTTTTTATGAAAAAATACAAAAATACTTTTTTGTTTACAATTAAATTTTACATAAACTGTCAAATTATGACAGCTGTCACTTTGATAGTTCTCGAGATATACGCCATTTTGTAAAATTTTACATTTTTGCAAATATCTCGAAAAGTAAACGCTTTTATTAAAAAATACAAGAATCCTTTTTTGTTTAGAATTAAATTATACATCAACTGTTAGATTATGACAGCTGTCACTTTGATAGTTCTCGAGATATACGCCATTTTCTAAAATTTTACATTTTTGCAAATATCTCGAAAAGTAAACGTTTTTATGAAAAAATACAAGAATACTTTTTTGTTTAGAATTAAATTTTACATAAACTGTCAAATTATGACAGCTGTCACTTTGACAGTTCTCTAGATATACGCCATTTTGTGAAATTTTACATTTTTGCAAATATCTCGAAAAGTAAATGGTTTTATGAAAAAATACAGGAATACTTTTTTGTTTAGAATTAAATTTTACATGAACTGTCAAATTATGACAGGTGTCACTTTGACAGTTCTCGAGATATACGCCATTTTGTAAAATTTTACATTTTTGCAAATATCTCGAAAAGTAAACGTTTTTATGAAAAAATACAAGAATACTTTTTTATTTTGAATTAAATTTTACATAAACTGTCAAATTATGACAGCTGTCATTTTGACAGGTCTCGAGATATACGCCATTTTGTAAAATTTTACATTTTTGCAAATATCTCGAAAAGTAAATGTTTTTATGAAAAAATATAGGAATACTTTTTTGTTTAGAATTAAATTTGACATAAACTGTCAAATTATGACAGCTGTCACTTTGACAGTTCTCGAGATATACATTAATTTTGCGATTTTGATTTAAGTTTACTTACTCTGGTAAAAAGCTTAAACAAGGTCCTAAGAATAATAATATCACAGAATTGCCAAATAAACCAACGGTCATCAACCACCAATAAACATCCAATTTATCGGATAACCAACCCCAAAATGGACAAGAAATTGCATACGTTCCGGATGTTAATAAAAAAATTAATCCAACTGAAGTCGTTGTTAATGAAAACTGTAAAAAAAAAAACAAAAACAGTCATTTTGCCCAAAAAGTATCATTTTTCCTCTCAAGAAACAAATAGCAACTGTCAAATGTCAACTGTATAATTACATCTGTCAAATTTATAATGTCAACTGTTTAATTGCATCTGTCAAGTGTGAAATGTCAACTGTCTAATTACATCTGTCAAATGTATAATGTCAAATGTCAACTGTCTAATTGCATCTGTCAAGTGTATAATTTCAAATGTCAACTGTCTAATTGCATCTGTCAAATGTATAATGTCAAATGTCAACTGTCTAATTGCATCTGTCAAATATATAATGTCAACTGTCTAATTGCATCTGTCAAATGTATAATGTCAAATGTCAACTGTCTAATTGCATCTGTCAAGTGTATAATGTCAACTGTCTAAATGCATCTGTCAAGTGTGTAATGTCAAATGTCAACTGTCTAATTGCATCTGTCAAATGTATAATGTCAAATGTCAACTGTCTAATTGCATCTGTCAAATGTATAATGTCAAATGTCAACTGTCTAATTGCATCTGTCAAATGTATAATGTCAAATGTCAACTGTCTAATTGCATCTGTCAAATATATAATGTCAACTGTCTAATTGCATCTGTCAAATGTATAATGTCAAATGTCATTTGTCTAATTGCATCTGTCAAGTGTATAATGTCAAATGTCAACTGTCTAATCACCTGTCAATTGTATAATGTCAAATGTCAACTGTCTAATTGGATCTGTCAAATTTATACTGTCAAATGTCATCTGTCTAATTGCATCTGTCAAGTGTGTAACGTCAAATGTCAACTGTCTAATTGCATCTGTCAAGTGTGTAACGTCAAATGTCAACTGTCTAATTGCATCTGTCAAGTGTATAATGTCAAATGTCATTTGTCTAATTGCATCTGTCAAGTGTATAATGTCAAATGTCAACTGTCTAATCACATCTGTCAATTGTATAATGTCAAATGTCAACTGTCTATTTGGATCTGTCAAATTTATACTGTCAAATGTCATCTGTCTAATTGCATCTGTCAAGTGTGTAACGTCAAATGTCAACTGTCTAATTGCATCTGTCAAGTGTGTAACGTCAAATGTCAACTGTCTAATCACATCTGTCAATTGTATAAT
This sequence comes from Altica lythri, assembly GCA_964028335.1. Classification (NCBI taxonomy): domain Eukaryota; kingdom Metazoa; phylum Arthropoda; class Insecta; order Coleoptera; family Chrysomelidae; genus Altica; species Altica lythri. Next base: position 15,839,884 of record OZ034811.1, on the reverse strand, counting down.
GTCAAATGTCAACTGTCTAATTGGATCTGTCAAATTTATACTGTCAAATGTCATCTGTCTAATTGCATCTGTCAAATGTATAATGTCAAATGTCAACTGTCTAATTGCATCTGTCAGGTGTGTAATGTCAACTGTTTAATTACATCTGTCAAATGTATACTGTCAATTGTCTAATTGCATCCGTCAAGTGTGTAATGTCAAATGTCAACTGTCTAATTGCATCTGTCAAATGTATAATGTCAAATGTCAACTGTCTAATTGCATCTGTCAAGTGTGTAATGTCAAATGTCAACTGTCTAATTGCATCTGTCAAGTGTGTAATGTCAAATGTCAACTGTCTAATTGCATCTGTCAAATGTATAATATCAAATGTCAACTGTCTAATTGCATCTGTCAAGTGTGTAATGTCAAATGTCAACTGTCTAATTGCATCTGTCAAATGTATAATGTCAAATGTCATTTGTCTAATTGCATCTGTCAAGTGTATAATGTCAAATGTCAACTGTCTAATCACATCTGTCAAATGTATAATGTCAAATGTCAACTGTCTAATTGGATCTGTCAAATTTATACTGTCAAATGTCAACTGTCTAATTGCATCTGTCAAGTGTGTAATGTCAAATGTCAACTGTCTAATTGCATCTGTCAAATGTATAATGTCAAATGTCAACTGTCTAATTGCATCTGTCAAGTGTGTAATGTCAACTGTTTAATTACATCTGTCAAATGTATACTGTCAACTGTCTTATTACATCTGTCAAGTGTGTTATGTCAAATGTCAACTGTCTAATTGCATCTGTCAACTGTTTAAAGTCAAATGTCAACTGTCTAATTGCATCTGTCAAATGTATAATGTCAAATGTATAATGTCAAATGGCAACTGTCTAATTGCATCTGTCAAGTGTGTAATGTCAAATGTCAACTGTCTAATTGCATCTGTCAAATGTATAATGTCAAATGGCATTTGTCTAATTGCATCTGTCAAGTGTATAATGTGAAATGTCAACTGTCTAATCACATCTGTCAAATGTATAATGTCAACTGTCTAGTTGGATCTGTCAAATGTATAATGTCAAATGTCAACTGTCTAGTTGCATCTGTCAAATGTCAAATGTCAACTATCTAATTGCATCTGTCAAGTGTGTAATGTCAAATGTAAACTGTCTAATTACATCTGTCAAATGTATAATATCAAATGTCAACTGTCTAATTGCATCTGTCAAGTGTGTAATGTCAAATGTCAACTGTCTAATTGCATCTGTCAAATGTATAATGTCAAATGTCATTTGTCTAATTGCATCTGTCAAGTGTATAATGTCAAATGTCAACTGTCTAATCACATCTGTCAAATGTATAATGTCAAATGTCAACTGTCTAATTGGATCTGTCAAATTTATACTGTCAAATGTCAACTGTCTAATTGCATCTGTCAAGTGTGTACTGTCAAATGTCAACTGTCTAATTGCATCTGTCAAATGTATAATGTCAAATGTCAACTGTCTAATTGCATCTGTCAAATGTATAATGTCAAAGGTCAACTGTCTAATTGCATCTGTCAAATGTATAATGTCAAATGTCAACTGTCTAATTGCATCTGTCAAGTGTGTAATCTCAAATGTCAATTGTCTAATTGCATCTGTCAAGTGTGTAATGTCAAATGTCAACTGTCTAATTGCATCTGTCAAATGTATAATGTCAAATATCAACTGTCTAATTACATCTGTCAAGTGTGTTATGTCAAATGTCAACTGTCTAATTACATCTGTCAAGTGTGTTATGTCAAATGTCAACTGTCTAATTGCATCTGTCAAATGTATAATGTCAACTGTCTAATTGCATCTGTCAAATGTATAATGTCAAATGTCAACTGTCTAATTGCATCTGTCAAATGTATAATGTCAAATGTCAACTGTCTAATTGCATCTGTCAAATGTATAATGTCAAATGTATAATGTCAAATGTCAACTGTCTAATTGCATCTGTCAAATGTATAATGTCAAATGTCAACTGTCTAATTGCATCTGTCAAATGTATAATGTCAAATGTCAACTGTCTAATTGCATCTGTCAAATGTATAATGTCAAATGTATAATGTCAAATGTCAACTGTCTAATTGCATCTGTCAAATTAGTGTAATTAAAAACAATGACAGTTGTTAAAAATGTTTCCAATTTGTCATTTCTGTTAAATATGTCAGATGCATCAAATCTGTTTAAATGTTAAATGTGTATAAAATCTGTCATATGCATTAATCTGATGTGCGAATCTGTCAAATCTGTCATTTGTGTCAAAAAAAATCTGAGATCTGACAACATTGTATGGACACTTAAAAAAAAAAAAAATTCTGTTTACCTTGCTTAAATGTGGTTCTAATGTTGGATCTAAGAATCCCCAGGTCATCGATACCACAATCATTATAAAACACGTCAACATAATTGGTGTTAGTTTTAATAAACTTGTTAAAGAACCGGAATTACCATCGATTGTACATTCTGTTAAAAAAAAAAAAATTAATTCAAAAATTAGTTTAGCAAATAAATTAAAGAAACGTATTTATACAATTATATAATTTATTTCAAAACCCACCACAACCGGATTCAACTTAATTGACTAATTTTGTCTTCTTTTTATACTTACTTTTTGGTTTTTCTAATATAAACATATTCATTGGTGCAATTAATATAAGAATAAATCCAACAACATAAAACGGTAAACCAAAGCCTCCAATCTTCCTAGAAAAAATTTATTAATATTATTTATATCTCACATTAAAACAACTTTAAAAACCGTCAAACTGTCAAATTTCAAATTTCATATGTCAAACGTCAGTTTTCATCTGTCAAATGTCATCTATCAAATCAACTGTCAAATGTCACATTTTAACTTGTCAAATGTCAGCTATCATATATCAACTCTTAAATGTCAAAAGGTAGTAAAAAAAGTAAATGTCACATGTCATTTCCTCTTTTAACTGTCAAATGTCAGTTTTCATCTGTCAAATGTCATCTATCAACTGTCAAATGTCACATTTTAACTTGTCAAATGTTAGCTATCATATATTAACTCTTAAATGTCAAAAGGTAGTAAAAAAAGTAAATGTCACATGTCATTTCCTCTTTCAACTGTCAAATGTCAGTTTTCATCTGTCAAATGTCATCTATCAAATCAACTGTCAAATGTCACATTTTAACTTGTCAAATGTCAGCTATCATATATCAACTCTTAAATGTCAAAAGGTAGTAAAAAAAGTAAATGTCACATGTCATTTCCTCTTTTAACTGTCAAATGTCAGTTTTCATCTGTCAAATGTCATCTATCAACTGTCAAATGTCACATTTTAACTTGTCAAATGTCAGCTATCATATATGAACTCTTAAATGTCAAAAGGTAGTAAAAAAAGTAAATGTCACATGTCATTTCCTCTTTTAACTGTCAAATGTCAGTTTTCATCTGTCAAATGTCATCTATCAACTGTCAAATGTCACATTTTAACTTGTCAAATGTCAGCTATCATATATGAACTCTTAAATGTCAAAAGGTAGTAAAAAAAGTAAATGTCACATGTCATTTCCTCTTTTAACTGTCAAATGTCAGTTTTCATCTGTCAAATGTCATCTATCAACTGTCAAATGTCACATTTTAACTTGTCAAATGTCAGCTATCATATATGAACTCTTAAATGTCAAAAGGTAGTAAAAAAAGTAAATGTCACATGTCATTTCCTCTTTTAACTGTCAAATGTCAGTTTTCATCTGTCAAATGTCATCTATCAACTGTCAAATGTCACATTTTAACTTGTCAAATGTCAGCTATCATATATGAACTCTTAAATGTCAAAAGGTAGTAAAAAAAGTAAATGTCACATGTCATTTCCTCTTTTAACTGTCAAATGTCAGTTTTCATCTGTCAAATGTCATCTATCAACTGTCAAATGTCACATTTTAACTTGTCAAATGTCAGCTATCATATATGAACTCTTAAATGTCAAAAGGTAGTAAAAAAAGTAAATGTCACATGTCATTTCCTCTTTTAACTGTCAAATGTCAGTTTTCATCTGTCAAATGTCATCTATCAACTGTCAAATGTCACATTTTAACTTGTCAAATGTCAGCTATCATATATGAACTCTTAAATGTCAAAAGGTAGTAAAAAAAGTAAATGTCACATGTCATTTCATCTTTCAACTGTCAAATGTCAGTTTTCATCTGTCAAATGTCATCTTTCAACTGTCAAATGTCACATTTTAACTTGTCAAATGTTAGCTATCATATATCAACTCTTAAATGTCAAAAGGTAGTAAAAAAAGTAAATGTCACATGTCATTGCATCTTTCAACTGTCAAATGTCAGTTTTCATCTGTCAAATGTCATCTATCAACTGTCAAATGTCACATTTTAACTTGTCAAATGTCAGCTATCATATATCAACTCTTAAATGTCAAAAGGTAGTAAAAAAAGTAAATGTCACATGCCATTTCCTCTTTTAACTGTCAAATGTCAGTTTTCATCTGTCAAATGTCATCTATCAACTGTCAAATGTCACATTTTAACTTGTCAAATGTCAGCTATCATATATGAACTCTTAAATGTCAAAAGGTAGTAAAAAAAGTAAATGTCACATGTCATTTCAACTGTCAAATGTCAGTTTTCATCTGTCAAATGTCATCTATCAACTGTCAAATGTCACATTTTAACTTGTCAAATGTCAGCTATCATATATCAACTCTTAAATGTCAAAAGGTAGTAAAAAAGTAAATGTCACATGTCATTTCCTCTTTCAACTGTCAAATGTCAGTTTTCATCTGTCAAATGTCATCTTTCAACTGTCAAATGTCACATTTTAACTTGTCAAATGTCAGCTATCATATATCAACTCTTAAATGTCAAAAGGTAGTAAAAAAAGTAAATGTCACATGTCATTGCATCTTTCAACTGTCAAATGTCAGTTTTCATCTGTCAAATGTCATCTATCAACTGTCAAATGTCACATTTTAACTTGTCAAATGTTAGCTATCATATATCAACTCTTAAATGTCAAAAGGTAGTAAAAAAAGTAAATGTCACATGCCATTTCATCTTTCAACTGTCAAATGTCAGTTTTCATCTGTCAAATGTCATCTTTCAACTGTCAAATATCACATTTTAACTTGTCAAATGTCAGCTATCATATAACAACTCTTAAATGTCAAAAGGTAGTAAAAAATTAACTGTCATATGTCAGAAATGTCAAATTTCATCTTTTAACTGTCAAATGTCAGTTTCCAGCTGTCAATTGTCAGCTTTCAATAGCCAAATGTCACCTTTTTGCTGTGAAACGAAAGCATTCAACTGTCAAATGACAGATTTCAGCTGTCAAATGTCATCTTTCAACTGTCAAATGTCAGTTTCCAGCTGTCAATTGTCAGCTTTCGATAGCCAAATGTCACCTTTTTGCTGTGAAACGAAAGCATTCAACGGTCAAATGACAAATTTCAGCTGTAAAATGACAGATTTCAACTGTCAAATGTCATCTTTCAACTGTCAATTGTCAGCTTTCAATAGCCAAATGTCACCTTTTTGCTGTGAAACAAAAGCATTCAACTGTCAAATGACAGATTTCAGCTGTCAAATGACAGATTTCAGCTGTCAAATGTCATCTTTCAACTGTCAAATGTTAGTTTCCAGCTGTCAATTGTCAGCTTTCAACAGCCAAATGTTACCTTTTTGCTGTGAAACGAAAGCAATTAACTGTCAAATGACAAATTTCAGCTGTAAAATGACAGATTTCAACTGTCAAATGTCAGTTTACAGCTGTTAATTGTCAGCTTTCAACAGCCAAATGTCACCTTTTTGCTGTGAAACGAAAGTATTCAACTATCAAATTTTAGATTTTAACTGTCAAATGTCAGTTTTCAGCTGTCAAATGTCATCTTCGAATTGTTAAATGTTAGCTATCGTATATCAACTATCATGAAATCCTAAATTATATTATTGTTTTTTAATTAACTAAATTTCTAACTTACATCAAAAAGTATTCCACCAATTCCTGGACCTGCGCACAATCCTAATCCTACAAATATTTCCAATAAGCCCTAAAAATCAATTATTAAATAAATAAAAACTGATTAATTCCGAAAAGTAGCGAATTGAATTCAAAAACGCGTGATCAGTGACTGGCCGGTGTAATCGTACAATGCCAAAACCTTCTAAACTGAAATAACGAAGGACAGTTTACACAGTACTCATACCAGAGATAATATAAATTGTAGGCATCAAGAGTGGGTAATTTTATTGTTGAATGGTGTAAAGCATAGTGCAGAATATACTGCAACCATGTAAAATTTCTTTATGAATTGTAATTTCTTTGATGATGAATCTGTTTTATATCAGATTGAATTCAAGGACGCGTGATCAGTGACTATGTTGTAAAAGTAGCGAATTCGTTACGTTACTCATTTTTGTGACGATTTTTTTGTCGCAACAATAATTATTTAAAATATATCGAGTGACCACTCGTTTTATGTTAAAATTTACTCAAAAATCTGAAAATAGTATTAAAATTTGTATATCTATTACGGTTTTCGATATACGAAAAAAATCAATGTTCTATAATAGCAAATAAATCAAAAAACGGTTACGAAATCAATAAATTACAATATCAAGTGAATTTTTTAATGATATGTTGTAAAAGTAGCGAATTCGTTACGTTACTCATTTTTGTGACGATTTTTTTGTCGCAACAATAATTATTTAAAATATATCGAGTGACCACTCATTTTATATTAAAATTTACTCAAAAATCTGAAAATGTTATTAGAATTTGTATATCTATTACGGTTTTCGATATACGAAAACAATGCAAGTTCTATAAAATTAAATAAATAAAAAAAGGTTAGAAAATCGATAAATTACAATATCAATCAAATCTTTTAATGGTATGTTGTAAAAGTAGCAAATTCGTTACGTTACTCATTTTTGTGACGATTTTTTTGTCGCAACAATAAATTTTTAAAATATTTCGAGTGACCACTCGTTTTATATTAAAATTTACTCAAAAATCTGAAAATGTTATTAGAATTTGTATATCTATTACGGTTTTCGATATACGAAAAAAATAAATGTTCTATAATAGCAAATAAATCAAAAAACGGTTACGAAATCAATAAATTACAATATCAAGTGAATTTTTTAATGATATGTTGTAAAAGTAGCGAATTCGTTACGTTACTCATTTTTGTGACGATTTTTTTGTCGCAACAATAAATATTTAAAATATATCGAGTGACCACTCGTTTTATATTAAAATTTACTCAAAAATCTGAAAATGTTATTAGAATTTGTATATCTATTACGGTTTTCGATATACGAAAAAAATAAATGTTCTATAATAGCAAATAAATCAAAAAACGGTTACGAAATCAATAAATTACAATATCAAGCGAATCTTTTAATAATATGTTGTAAAAGTAGCAAATTCGTTACGTTACTCATTTTTGTGACGATTTTTTTGTCGCAACAATAAATATTTAAAATATATCGAGTGACCACTCGTTTTATATTAAAATTTACTCAAAAATCTGAAAATGTTATTAGAATTTGTATATCTATTACGGTTTTCGATATACGAAAACAATGCAAGTTCTATAAAATTAAATAAATAAAAAAAGGTTAGAAAATCGATAAATTACAATATCAATCAAATCTTTTAATGGTATGTTGTAAAAGTAGCAAATTCGTTACGTTACTCATTTTTGTGACGATTTTTTTGTCGCAACAATAAATTTTTAAAATATTTCGAGTGACCACTCGTTTTATATTAAAATTTACTCAAAAATCTGAAAATGTTATTAGAATTTGTATATCTATTACGGTTTTCGATATACGAAAAAAATAAATGTTCTATAATAGCAAATAAATCAAAAAACGGTTACGAAATCAATAAATTACAATATCAAGTGAATTTTTTAATGATATGTTGTAAAAGTAGCGAATTCGTTACGTTACTCATTTTTGTGACGATTTTTTTGTCGCAACAATAATTATTTAAAATATATCGAGTGACCACTCATTTTATATTAAAATTTACTCAAAAATCTGAAAATGTTATTAGAATTTGTATATCTATTACGGTTTTCGATATACGAAAAAAATAAATGTTCTATAATAGCAAATAAATCAAAAAACGGTTACGAAATCAATAAATTACAATATCAAGCGAATCTTTTAATAATATGTTGTAAAAGTAGCAAATTCGTTACGTTACTCATTTTTGTGACGATTTTTTTGTCGCAACAATAAATATTTAAAATATATCGAGTGACCACTCGTTTTATATTAAAATTTACTCAAAAATCTGAAAATGTTATTAGAATTTGTATATCTATTACGGTTTTCGATATACGAAAAAAATAAATGTTCTATAATAGCAAATAAATCAAAAAACGGTTACGAAATCAATAAATTACAATATCAAGCGAATCTTTTAATAATATGTTGTAAAAGTAGCAAATTCGTTACGTTACTCATTTTTGTGACGATTTTTTTGTCGCAACAATAAATATTTAAAATATATCGAGTGACCACTCGTTTTATATTAAAATTTACTCAAAAATCTGAAAATGTTATTAGAATTTGTATATCTATTACGGTTTTCGATATACGAAAAAAATAAATGTTCTATAATAGCAAATAAATCAAAAAACGGTTACGAAATCAATAAATTACAATATCAAGCGAATCTTTTAATAATATGTTGTAAAAGTAGCAAATTCGTTACGTTACTCATTTTTGTGACGATTTTTTTGTCGCAACAATAAATATTTAAAATATATCGAGTGACCACTCGTTTTATATTAAAATTTACTCAAAAATCTGAAAATGTTATTAGAATTTGTATATCTATTACGGTTTTCGATATACGAAAAAAATAAATGTTCTATAATAGCAAATAAATCAAAAAACGGTTACGAAATCAATAAATTACAATATCAAGCGAATCTTTTAATAATATGTTGTAAAAGTAGCGAATTCGTTACGTTACTCATTTTTGTGACGATTTTTTTGTCGCAACAATAATTATTTAAAATATATCGAGTGACCACTCGTTTTATGTTAAAATTTACTCAAAAATCTGAAAATGCTATTAGAATTTGTATATCTATTACGGTTTTCGATATACGAAAAAAATCAATGTTCTATAATAGCAAATAAATCAAAAAACGGTTACGAAATCAATAAATTACAATATCAAGCGAATCTTTTAATAATATGTTGTAAAAGTACCGAATTCGTTACGTTACTCATTTTTGTGACGATTTTTTTGTCGCAACAATAATTATTTAAAATATATCGAGTGACCACTCGTTTTATGTTAAAATTTACTCAAAAATCTGAAAATGCTATTAGAATTTGTATATCTACTACGGTTTTCGATATACGAAAAATATATTACCCTAATTGCACCAGCATTTTCCGGAAAAATATTAACAACTATAACATATCCTGCTGTAGAATATGCACTCGAGCCTAATGCGGCAAATCCTCGAATTACAAATGATAAAACTGTAAATCCGCTATAATCTTCGATATGATGTAGAGTTCTTAAAAAAATAAAAAAAATAAAAAATAATTTTGTAAAAAAAAAAAATTATTTAAAAACTTACCCAAATATCACAGTACAAATACCCGAAGTGAATAATCCAAGAATAAATAAAAATTTTACACCTAATTTCGGACACTGAAATAAAATTATTCGTAATTAATAAATCTGTCATTGATGTGTCACTTGTCAAAGCAGTTATAAATATGTCAAAAGTCAACTGAAATGTCACAAATTGCAACTGTCAAATGTCAAAAGTCAACTGTGAAAGATTACAAATGTCAAAAGTCTACTGTGAAATGTGTCAATAATGTCAAATCTGTCAGTTATGTCAAATTTATCAATTCTGTATTTTAATTTGTCAAATTTGATTTATGTATTAAACGTGTTATTAGAATCAAATCTGTCATATGTAACAATCTGTCTTACTGTCTAAATGTCTCAATCTGTCATTTGTGTGTCACTTGTCAAAAGTCAACTGAAATGTCACAAATTGCAACTGTCAAATGTCAATAGTCACAAATGAAATGTCTAAAGTCTACTGTGAAATGTGTCAAATCTGTCATGTGTGTCTAAATGTGACAATCTGTCAATAATGTCAAATCTGTCAGGTATGTCAAATCTGCTTTGTGTATTAAACGTGTTATTAGAGTAAAATCTGTCATATGTGACAATCTGTCTAACTGTGTCAATCTGTCATTTGTGTCAAATCTGTAATATTTGTCAAATGTGCCATGAGCGTCATATATGTGAATCTGTCATATGTGTCAATATGTCATATGTGTCAATCTGTCATATATGTCTCTATCTGTCATATGTGTCAATCTGTCATATGTGTCAATATGTCATATGTGTCAATATGTCATATGTGTCAATATGTCATATGTGTCAATATGTCATATATGTGAATCTGTCATATGTGTCAATATGTCATATGTATCAAATATGTCATATGTATCAAATATGTCATATGTGTCAAATCTGTCATATGTGTCAATATGTCATATGTTTCAATCTGTCATATGTGTCAATCTGTCATACGTGTCAATCTGACACACGTGTCAATCTGTCATATGTGTCAATCTGTCATATGTATCATTCTGTCATATGTGTCAATCTGTCAAATCTGTCATATGTGTCAATCTGTCATATGTGTCAATCTGTCATATATGTCAATCTGTCATATATGTCAATCTGTCATATATGTCAATCTGTCATATGTGTCAATCTGGCATATGTGTCAATCTGGTATATGTGTCAATCTGGCATAAGTATCAATCTGTCGTATGTGTCAATCTGTCATATCTGTCAAATCTGTCATATGTGTCAATCTGTCAAATCTGTCATATGTGTTAATCTGTCATATGTGTCAATCTGTCATGTGTCAAATATGTCATATGTGTCAATCTGTCATATGTGTCAATCTGTCATATGTGTCAATCTGTCATATGTGTTAATCTGTCAAATCTGTCATATGTGTCAATCTGTCAAATCTGTCATATGTGTCAATCTGTCAAATCTGTCATATGTGTTAATCTGTCATATGTGTCAATCTGTCATGTGTCAAATATGTCATATGTGTCAATCTGTCATATGTGTCAATCTGTCATATGTGTCAATCTGTCATATGTGTTAATCTGTCAAATCTGTCATATGTGTCAATCTGTCATATGTGTTAATCTGTCATATGTGTCAATCTGTCATATGTGTCAAATATGTCATATGTGTCAATCTGTCATATATGTCAATCTGTCATATGTGTCAATCTGGCATATGTGACAATCTGGCATATGTGTCAATCTGGCATAAGTATCAATCTGTAATATGTGTCAATCTGTCAAATCTGTCATATCTGTCAATCTGTCAAATCTGTCATATGTGTCAATCTGTCAAATCTGTCATATGTGTCAATCTGTCATATGTGTTAATCTGTCATATGTGTCAATCTGTCATATGTGTCAAATATGTCATATGTGTCAATCTGTCATATGTGTCAATCTGTCATATGTGTCAATCTGTCAGATGTGTAAAAAAATAATACTTACAACTTTTCCGAAGATGGGTGATGAAAGGAAAATAACTAAAGCGAAATAACCAAAAACAAATCCAGCCATTGATTGTGTCATTCCACGATTTGCTGCTTCTTGTGGATAAAATGGAGCCATAATTGACATTGAACAATAACACATAAATTCCGCTGTTACCAACATTACCAATGAACATTTTTGTTTCCATGTGAATTTTTTATTTTTACTGAAAAAACAAAACCGATTGTCATATATGTCAGATTTGTCATACGTGTCAAATCTGTCATATATGTCAAATTGGTCATATATGTCTAATCTGTCATATATGTCAAATCTGTTATGTGTTAAATCTGCCATATATGTCAAATCTGTCAAATATGTCAAATCTGTCATATATTTCAAATAATTCATATATGTCAAATCTGTCATGTGTCTTTTACACAAATAAACAAGAAATGCAAATAAAGCAAAATCAAAAATAAAAAAAGTCAAATCCAGCCAGATTTGAACCTGTAAATTGACAAATGTCAAATGTCACTCTTGCCAACTAGCAAATGTCAACTTTCAAACGTCAATTGTTAACTATCAAATGTCAGCTGTCAAAAGTCAACTGTCAAATGCCAACTGTGAAATGTCAACTATCAATTTTCAAATGTCACTCTTGCCAACTAGCAAATGTCAACTTTCAAACGTCAACTGTCAACTATCAAATGTCAGCTGTCAACAATCAACTGTCAAATACCAACTGTGAAATGTCAACTATCAATTGTCAAATGTCACAAATGTCAAATGTCACTCTTGCCAACTAGCAAATGTAACTTTCAAACGTCAACTGTCAACTATCAAATATCAGCTGTCAACAATCAACTGTCAAATGCCAACTGTGAAATGTCAACTATCAATTGTCAAATGTCACTCTTGCCAACTAGCAAATGTCAACATTCAAACGTCAACTGTCAACTATCAAATGTCAAATGCCAACTGTGAAATAACAAATATCAATTGTCAAATGTCACTCTTGCCAACTAGCAAATGTCAACTTTCAAACGTCAACTGTCAAATGTCAGCTGTCAGAAGTCAACTGTCAAATGACAACTGTGAAATGTCAACTATTTATTGTCAAATGTCACTCTTGCCAACTAGCAAATGTCAACTTTCAAACGTCAACTGTCAACTATCAAATGTCAGCTGTCAAAAGTCAACTGTCAAATGCCAACTGTGAAATGTCAACTATCAATTGTCAAATGTCACTCTTGCCAACTAGCAAATGTCAACTTTTAAACGTCAACTGTCAACTATCAAATGTCAGCTGTCAACAATCAACTGTCAAATGCCAACTGTGAATTGTCAACTATCAATTGTCAAATGTCACTCTTGCCAACTAGCAAATGTCAACTTTCAAACGTCAACTGTCAAATGTCAGCTGTCAACAATCAACTGTCAAATGCCAACTGTGAAATAACAAATATCAATTGTCAAATGTCACTCTTGCCAACTAGCAAATGTCAACTTTCAAACGTCAACTGTCAAATGTCAGCTGTCAAAAGTCAACTGTCAAATGCCAACTGTGAAATGTCAACTATCAATTGTCAAATGTCACTCTTGCCAACTAGCAAATGTAACTTTCAAACGTCAACTGTCAACTATCAAATATCAGCTGTCAACAATCAACTGTCAAATGCCAACTGTGAAATGTCAACTATCAATTGTCAAATGTCACTCTTGCCAACTAGCAAATGTCAAACGTCAACTGTCAACTATCAAATGTCAGCTGTCAACAATCAACTGTCAAATGCCAACTGTGAAATGTCAACTATCAATTGTCAAATGTCACAAATGTCAAATGTCACTCTTGCCAACTAGCAAATGTCAACTTTCAAACGTCAACTGTCAAATGTCAGCTGTCAGAAGTCAACTGTCAAATGACAACTGTGAAATGTCAACTATTTATTGTCAAATGTCACTCTTGCCAACTAGCAAATGTCAACTTTCAAACGTCAACTGTCAACTATCAAATGTCAGCTGTCAACAATCAACTGTCAAATGTCAACTGTGAAATGTCAACTATCAATTGTCAAATGTCACTCTTGCCAACTAGCAAATGTCAACTTTCAAACGTCAACTGTCAAATGTCAACTATCAAATATCAGCTGTCAAAAGTCAACTGTCAAATGCCAACTGTGAAATGTCAACTATCAATTGTCAAATGTCACAAATGTCACTCTTGCCAACTAGCAAATGTCAACTTTCAAACGTCAACTGTCAAATGTCAGCTGTCAGAAGTCAACTGTCAAATGACAACTGTGAAATGTCAACTATTTATTGTCAAATGTCACTCTTGCCAACTAGCAAATGTCAACTTTCAAACGTCAACTGTCAACTATCAAATGTCAGCTGTCAAAAGTCAACTGTCAAATGCCAACTGTGAAATGTCAACTATCAATTGTCAAATGTCACTCTTGCCAACTAGCAAATGTCAACTTTTAAACGTCAACTGTCAACTATCAAATGTCAGCTGTCAAAAGTCAACTATCAAATGCCAACTGTGAAATGTCAACTATCAATTGTCAAATGTCACTCTTGCCAACTAGCAAATGTCAACTTTTAAACGTCAACTGTCAAATGTCAGCTGTCAAAAGTCAACTGTCAAATGCCAACTGTGAAATGTCAACTATCAATTGTCAAATGTCACTCTTGCCAACTAGCAAATGTAACTTTCAAACATCAACTGTCAACTATCAAATATCAGCTGTCAACAATCAACTGTCAAATGCCAACTGTGAAATGTCAACTATCAATTGTCAAATGTCACTCTTGCCAACTAGCAAATGTCAAACGTCAACTGTCAACTATCAAATGTCAGCTGTCAACAATCAACTGTCAAATGCCAACTATGAAATGTCAACTATCAATTGTCAAATGTCACAAATGTCAAATGTCACTCTTGCCAACTAGCAAATGTCAACTTTCAAACGTCAACTGTCAAATGTCAGCTGTCAGAAGTCAACTGTCAAATGACAACTGTGAAATGTCAACTATTTATTGTCAAATGTCACTCTTGCCAACTAGCAAATGTCAACTTTCAAACGTCAACTGTCAACTATCAAATGTCAGCTGTCAACAATCAACTGTCAAATGTCAACTGTGAAATGTCAACTATCAATTGTCAAATGTCACTCTTGCCAACTAGCAAATGTACCTTTCAAACATCAACTGTCAACTATCAAATATCAGCTGTCAACAATCAACTGTCAAATGCCAACTGTGAAATGTCAACTATCAATTGTCAAATGTCACTCTTGCCAACTAGCAAATGTCAAACGTCAACTGTCAACTATCAAATGTCAGCTGTCAACAATCAACTGTCAAATGCCAACTATGAAATGTCAACTATCAATTGTCAAATGTCACAAATGTCAAATGTCACTCTTGCCAACTAGCAAATGTCAACTTTCAAACGTCAACTGTCAAATGTCAGCTGTCAGAAGTCAACTGTCAAATGACAACTGTGAAATGTCAACTATTTATTGTCAAATGTCACTCTTGCCAACTAGCAAATGTCAACTTTCAAACGTCAACTGTCAACTATCAAATGTCAGCTGTCAACAATCAACTGTCAAATGTCAACTGTGAAATGTCAACTATCAATTGTCAAATGTCACAAATGTCAAATGTCACTCTTGCCAACTAGCAAATGTCAACTTTCAAACGTCAACTGTCAAATGTCAGCTGTCAGAAGTCAACTGTCAAATGACAACTGTGAAATGTCAACTATTTATTGTCAAATGTCACTCTTGCCAACTAGCAAATGTCAACTTTCAAACGTCAACTGTCAACTATCAAATGTCAGCTGTCAACAATCAACTGTCAAATGTCAACTGTGAAATGTCAACTATCAATTGTCAAATGTCACTCTTGCCAACTAGCAAATGTCAAACGTCAACTGTCAACTATCAAATGTCAGCTGTCAACAATCAACTGTCAAATGTCAACTGTGAAATGTCAACTATCAATTGTCAAATGTCACTCTTGCCAACTAGCAAATGTCAAACGTCAACTGTCAACTATCAAATGTCAGCTGTCAAAAGTCAACTGTCAAATGACAACTGTGAAATGTCAACTATCAATTGTCAAATGTCACTCTTGCCAACTAGCAAATGTCAACATTCAAACGTCAACTGTCAACTATCAAATGTCAGCTTTCAACAATCAACTGTCAAATGCCAACTGTGAAATGTCAACTATCAATTATCAAATGTCACTCTTGCCAACTAGCAAATGTCAACTTTCAAACGTCAACTGTCAAATGTCAGCTGTCAAAAGTCAACTGTCAAATGACAACTGTGAAATGTCAACTATCAATTGTCAAATGTCACAAATGTCAAATGTCACTCTTGCCAACTAGCAAATGTCAACTTTCAAACGTCAACTGTCAACTATCAAATGTCAGCTGTCAAAAGTCAACTGTCAAATGACAACTGTGAAATGTCAACTATCAATTGTCAAATGTCACTCTTGCCAACTAGCAAATGTCAACTTTCAAACGTCAACTGTCAACTATCAAATGTCAGCTTTCAACAATCAACTGTCAAATGCCAACTGTGAAATGTCAACTATCAATTATCAAATGTCACTCTTGCCAACTAGCAAATGTCAACTTTCAAACGTCAACTGTCAAATGTCAGCTGTCAAAAGTCAACTGTCAAATGACAACTGTGAAATGTCAACTATCAATTGTCAAATGTCACAAATGTCAAATGTCACTCTTGCCAACTAGCAAATGTCAACTTTCAAACGTCAACTGTCAAATGTCAACTATCAAATGTCAGCTGTCAAAAATCAACTGTCAAATGCCAACTGTGAAATGTCAACTAACAATTGTCAAATGTCACATCCAGTAAGACTCGAACCTACAATCTTTACCTATAATAGCCGTATGTGCCTTTAGCCGTTCGATTACAGATGCCGAATATAAATATAAGATATTTCACAAAAAAACGTGGTATTTCCGATAAATCATCTCTAAGGCGCGCTAGGAGTTTTATCGTATAAAAAATGGGATTATCTAATTGTTAACATATTTTATCGGTTTTTTGTTTATCTACTTGATTGATTAGTCAATTATAAAAAACGATGAATAAATTGGTATTTCTTTTTTTTTTTTGGAACGAAGTTCCCTTTAGCGCGTTACGAACAGTTACGACAGACGCTAGGAGCTAGCCAAAAAAAATTCATACCAAAAGTTGTCACGACACTATGACACGACACACGCATGTTTCTCTCTCTCACAGACCAAAAAATAAATAACTCTCTCTCCCTCTCTCTCATAGATAGATATATTACAATTAAAAAGACACTATTTTAAATTAAAAGAAAATGTACATTAAAAAGAAAATACTGTAGAAAAAATAATAATTAACTATAATAGTAGGTATTACATTTTATTTCATCCTGTTTTTATAAATTAATAAATTCATAAACATTTTAAAACTAGTTCGTAACTTGACTATTTAGGTACCTACGTCAAATTACCTTAACTGTCAGTTACTGTCAAATATTTTAATTTTAAAATTTTGTATTGAATTGTTAATTCCTGTTTTAAATTATAAAAAGTAATTCTAAAAAGATGTGTTATCTAAAGCTCTGGTATTGTATAAATGGACACTTTTGTTTAAAGAAACGAACTGTTAGGTAAGTAGAGATTTTATACAGACAATAATAAATGCTTATGTATGTATAAACACTCTGTTGTGTTTATAAATTACTAATTCCTTCACTAATTAATCGAAAGGAACTTCGTTTCATCCGGGTGTCCCTTGACACCTCACACTTTTTACATACCAATATGTAAATGTAAATGCTAAACTAGAGCTCTTATGTATTTTAGTAGATTTATATCTACTATTCAGCTGGTTCGCATGTCATGACTTCGGGAAAATTTCACTACAGTTTTTCGTTTTGGGCCCCCCTGACCTCAAAAACACCTTCTGTTCAAAAGTTTATATATATATATATATATATATATACATATATATATATATATATATATATATATATATATATATATATATATATATATATATTATAACATATGTAACTCTTGACTAAAGTATTCTATAAGTCACCATGCTATAAAGTAATCCTTACCTTGAAATTTTTTAAATTTTAATATAAATGTGAAGAAGGTAAGACTCAAATTAATTTCTTTTATTTTAAATATTATTATTTTAAAATATGCTCCTAGCTATTCTCTTTCTTAGGGTCAGAGTTCAAAAATTTCAAATAATAAATAGATTCAAATTCAACTAATATTGAAAATTTCAACAAAAACGATTATAAAATTCAACAATCATATACCAAATTATGTTTTCTGAACGATGATTCTATCTTACCCTTAACCTTACTTTTTCTTATATTGTTGTGAGCTTTTTACACACTACTTTCAAAAACCAAATGCAGTTAATATCAAATGATATGAAAAATTCTGAATTTTGCAACTAATAAATCACATTAAACTTATCTAATGAAAAATAACTTATTTAAACAGTGAAACAGTGTACAAGTGAAATTAAATGTTCATTAAATACGTAACAAAAATCAAACACAGAAAAGTTCTTTATTTTTAAAAATTGGAAATTGATACCGTGTTATGAAGATCTTGTATTCTCTTTGGACAGCTAAAGCTCAGGATCTCCTTTTCACTAAGAATCCACCATTTCCCAGGACAGCAATGATATACGGACACTTTAGAGATTTTGACTAATAAAATTTCTTCTAATCAGGAAACAAACAGCTCTTGCATCAAATGGTAAGTAAACTAATAATTTTCTTTCTTATTACAAACTGGTTTTACTTTCGTTAAATTAATTCAGGAAGCATTTATATCAATGAACTGCTTAGCATACAATTTCTAACATTTATTTCTTCATAAAATTAGACTTTACTTCTTACCAGATGCTATCAGGAACTTCCTTGTAGTTTTGTTAACACTTTTGACTACTTTTAAACTTTCTTTTATAAGTATTTTGAAAAAAAAATCTAAATTTTAACAGAGCAAACTTTATTACATCTTATCCCTTCAGAAGATCGAAAACAAGAGAGCGATTCAGAAATAAACAACTTAACAACTGAATCTCCAAACAAACTTACACTATACATTATTATTCCCTATTCGCCTACTAATTATTTGTCAAATAAAATTACTAAAAATCTAATACTTAATTCCTTATTTACATTTAATACAATAATCATTCTTTTAAAATTTGCTATACTTTTGATGAATTGTTAATTTTATAATATCTTATCTTATATATATATATATAAATGAAACCCGTTTTCCTTGGTCATGGCATCACGCGTGAATGGCTGGACCGATTTTACTAATTCTTTTTGTGTTGTATTTGTTATTATTAGGAGAAGGTTATTACGAAAAAAATATTAAGAAAATCTCTCAGAAATATTGAAAAATAGACATTTAATTTTGCATATTTTAAAAAACGCGCGTAACGAATGTCAATGTCATTCACAGCCATAGACTATATTGAAAGAGCATCGTTTGTTCGGAAACGTAGTTACTTAATTAAATTAACCTGTGAAATCACACCCATAACCCACGCGTGAATGGCTGAACCGATTTTACTAATTCTTTTTATGTTGTATTAGTTATTATTAGGAGAAGGTTCATTTTTATAATTTTTCAAATCTGCGTATATTTCGAACATCCTTTCATATTTTTTGAAAAAAATTGCATTTTTGAGAAGTTTTAACACTTTTCTATTCAAATTTAATCATATTTTTATCAAAAATCAATTGTTTTTTTTTAAATTAGCAACTTTTTCTATAACGTTCAAGGCCACTTTTAACAGAATATTTATTTTATGATATAATTCGCAAAAAATCGAAATTTTTAAGAAAATATAGATTAATTTCTGTTTATAATCGATTAATAAAGCTTATTTATCGATTTTTAATCGAAAATAATGAAGGATGTTTGAAATATTAACAGATTTTCAAATTTTGACATCTGTCATGCTCACTGAGAAAAAGAAGAAAAATTGTCAAATATTCAATAAAATTGCAATTTTTGATTAAAATGTTGATTAATTTGTGTTTAAAATCGATTAATTAAGCTTATTTATCGATTTTTAATCAAAAATAATGAAGGATGTTTGAAATATTAACGGATTTTTAATTTTTGACATCTGTCATGCTCACTAAGATAAAGAAGAAGAATTGTCAGATATTCAATAAAATCGCAATTTTTAATAAAAATATCGATTAATTTGTGTTTATAATCGATTAATTAAGCGTATTTATCGATATTTGATCGAAAATAATAAAGGATGTTTGAAATATTAACAGATTTTTAATTTTTGACATTTGTCATGCTCACTAGGAAAAAGAAGAAGAAGAAAAGTTTTAATGAAAATATCGATTAATTTGTGTTTATAATCGATTAATAAAAAGTATTTATCGATTTTTTATCGAAAATATTAAAGGATGTTTGAAATATAAGCAGCTTTATAATTTTTGACAGATTGATCTCTTATTTGTATAATTTTTGAAATCTGCGTAAATTTCGAACATCATTTGATATTTTTTGAAAAAAATTGCATTTTTGACAAATTTTAACAGTTTTCTGTTCAAATTTAATCATATTTTTATCAAAAATAGATTTTTTTTTAAAAATTAGCAACTTTTTCTATAACGTTCAAGGCCACTTTTGACAGAATATCTATTTTATGATATAATTCGCATAAAATCGAAATTTTTAAGAAAATATCAATTAATTTGTCATTATAATCGATTAATAAAGCTTATTTATCGATATTTAACCGAAAATAATAAAGGATGTTTGAAATATTAACAGATTTTTAAATTTTGACATCTGTCATGCTCACTGAGAAAAAGAAGAAGAATTGTCAAATATTCAACAAAATTGCTATTTTGATAAAAATATCGATTAATTTCTGTTTAAAACCAATTAATTACGCTTATTTATCGATTTTTAATCGAAAATAATGAAGGATGTTTGAAATATTAACTGATTTTAAATTTTTGACATCTGTCATGCTCACTAAGATAAAGAAAAAGAATTGTCAGATATTCAATAAAATCGCAATTTTTAATAAAAATATTGATTAATTTGTGTTTATAATCGATTAATTAAGCGTATTTATCGATATTTGATCGAAAATAATAAAGGATGTTTGAAATATTAACAGATTTTTAATTTTTGACATTTGTCATGCTCACTAAGAAAAAGAAGAAGAAGAAAAGTTTTAATGAAAATATCGATTAATTTGTGTTTATAATCGATTAATAAAAAGTATTTATCGATTTTTTATCGAAAATATTGAAGGATGTTTGAAATATAATTTTATTTGTATAATTTTTGAAATCTGCGTATATTTCGAACATCATTTGATATTTTTTGAAAAAAATTGCATTTTTGACAAATTTTAACAGTTTTCTGTTCAAATTTAATCATATTTTTATCAAAAATAGATTTTTTTTAAAAAATTAGCAACTTTTTCTATAACGTTCAAGGCCACTTTTGACAGAATATCTATTTTATGATATAATTCGCATAAAATCGAAATTTTTAAGAAAATATCAATTAATTTGTCATTATAATCGATTAATAAAGCTTATTTATCGATTTTTAATCAAAAATAATGAAGGATGTTTGAAATATTAACTGATTTTTAAATTTTGACATCTGTCATGCTCACTGAGAAAAAGAAGAAGAATTGTCAAATATTCAACAAAATTGCAATTTTGATAAAAATATCGATTAATTTGTGTTTAAAACCAATTAATTACGCTTATTTATCGATTTTTAATCGAAAATAATAAAGGATGTTTGAAATATTAACGGATTTTTAATTTTTGACATTTGTCATGCTCACTAAGAAAAAGAATTGTCAGATATTTAATAAAATCGTAATTTTTTAAGAAAATATCGATTAATTTGTGTTTATAATCGATTAATTAAGCTTATTTATCGATTTTTATACAATTTTCCTCTTACAATCATATTTTTAGGTCGTGCAAGTATGCAATAGATGACACTGTTTATATTTAATTTTTTATCGATAAAAAAACAGGGGAAATTAATGTAGAAAAAATGTAAAAATTGTAAAAAAGGAAATGAAAAAATAGTTATTATCCTAACAAGTGCGGAAAGTTATACTTTCCCGCACGCGAACTGCCGATGCCCGAACGACGCGAAGCGGAGTTCGGGCAAGCAGTTAAGTGCGGGAAAGTTAATTTCCGCAAGAGTTAGGATCAATATTTTTTCTACAAGCATAAAAAAGATACTTTATACATTTTTTAAATTTTATTTTAACTTCTAACAACGTAACAAAATTTGAAATTATTTATTATTAATATTAATATTAAAAGTACAATTTATAGCTTTTTGTAGGCTAATTGCCGAATTAAGTTGTTGCTCCACAGTTGGTCTACTGCTTTCACTGAAGGATATAGCTGGAGTCATGTTTAATTGGCACGCTTCCTGCGCTTCTGGTTGTGGTTCATTTAGTGTTAAAATTTTGTTGCATAGGTTCTTTTTCTTTATTTCGGAATCTTCTACGTATCCCTCCGCAACGGTGGTAGATTTCCAGCCGCCCAGTCTCTTAATATTTGTAATTTCTTCTCCAGAATCAGCCAAAAATGTCGCAGAAGAGCGTCTGAAGCTATGACCTGTATAGCACTGAGGATCCGGAAGCTTTAGGTAGGCCGCAATTTCAGAAGGCATTTTTCCAAATGAGTTGATTCCTACACATTGATTAGTGCATTTGCCTTGTTTAAATTGTACAAAAAAACGACGATGAGGTGTGTTTAAAGGTCTCAATGATGCATATTTTTTAATAAGCTTAAAATATCTACCGTTGTTTACTTCTTCCGAGATTACAAAAGCTCTGGATGTGTGATTTTTCGAATCAGTTATTTTTATTGTGATGTAGTTTTCTTTAACCTCGATGTTTTCTAAGGTTATATTTGTGAGTTCTACTCTTCTGCAAGCTCCTGCTAAACCGAAGATAGTGGCCACTTTAATTAATAAATAAACATCATCTGGAGCTTCGACCATAAATTAAATCTTCTTTATTGAAAACCTTGGCTTTTTTTGGGGAAAAGCCTACAGATTGTTTTTTTAAAAATGTAATTAATTTGTAGAAGTTGCCAATATCGAAATTTTCTCTTAGTTTCATAACAGCCTTTATCATTGAGAATCGGGACCAAAGAGTATTGGGTCTTATAACTTTACTTAGTTCTAAAAAATAAGCCAGTAAAACTTCCTCTTTTTTTAGATTGTTGGTTCCCTTTTGACGAGCCCACTGAACAAAATGATCATACTGCCTTTAGTGCCTTTCATACCTTTGTTTGGAAATCGCAGGAAGGAGTTCTAGGTTGGCCTCAGCAGCAGCCTCCAAAATACTGTGCGGAAGGTCTTCATCGCAATTATCCATTTAATTTTTTTGAATCAAAACTTTAAAAATCACCTGGATTACTATTCAGATACTTGAAAAGATGCAATTCTGACAATTAAATCATTCATAGTGTCAATAAATACACGACTGCAGCTATAGCAACCCTACTTAAACAGGTGAATTTGTTGTTGCTTTGAATAAGGTTTACAGGGGTGATTTAATAAATTATGATTTTTTTAAAAACAAACATTTTAAAAATCCCTATTTTCATGTAAAATAATCTTAATTTTTTTTACTATTTGTATGTAGTCCATCAAGATAAAGATAATAATACAATAATTTGTCAAAAAAGTTATCGAACAACATCTCTAATTAATAAAAAAAAATGCGTGCGGGAAAAAATCTTTCCCGCACGCCGTGCGGGAAAAAGTATTTCCCGCACTCCGTGCGGGAAAGAGATATTTTCTGAATTAAAATGCGTGCGGGAAAGTGTTGTTTTACGCATGCTTGTAGAAAAAATATATTTATTGTTAGGCGGTACGAAGTTCGCCGGGCCAGCTAGTCTATAATATAATCTAATATCTTTCTATTTTCAGAACTTTTCATTTGGAAATTAAACTAATAACAAATTACAATATGGCTTGAAAACAAACATTGTATATTTTGAAATTAAGTAAAATTTTTTTATATTTCTTCTATGATTTCTAATATTTTATAATAAAATTTATGTAATGTTTTACATTTATGTTTTAACCTTTAATTTTCTTATTTTATTTTATCTTAATTTATTTATAATTGTTTTTAATTACCAATGTATCGTAAAATTTATAAACTTTTTAAATATTTACTCTTATTATCTATTTAATACATGATCATTAAAATTTTATATATTATAGATTAAATTATCTTGAATCTTTGAAAATAAATATCTCTTAGATGTACTTGTATATTTAGATTTCTTATTTTGTTTAATTTTTCTTTTTTAGGAATTGTGAAGAAAATGATGATAAATTATACCAAATTTACTGCATTTGCACTCTGCCTTGGAATAAGAATATTTTCCTTTCTCTATTTCCATTAATTTTCTTTATATGTACTTATTTGATATAGCATAGTAACTTATATCATCTCAAAATATATATATATATATATATATATATATATATATATATATATATATATATATATATATATATATATATATATATATATATATATGTATGTATGTATGTATAGTTCCGATATAACGAAATCTGTGGGCACGATAGCGGTCGCATTTCTTAACGCATCGAAATGAAATTTGACACAAAAATCAATCGTCCCAAAATCTCGGTCGAGTTCGTTAATGGGCCAAATCGGTACGGTCGTTTTGGCGTGACATCAAATCAAATTGGAAAAAAATTCGTAACTTTTTTACTTCACCCTGTACAAAAAAATGTTAGAGGACTTTTTTGTTTGTCTTAAAGAGACCTACAACTTTTATCTAAAACATTTTTTTCTAAGACGTATACTTTTAATATATTCAATTAATATAAATCTACTGATGCGCCTGGCTTACCAAGGGCCTTTTTTTTTATTATTATAATGAATTCTTATCCAAAAAAACCTTGTTGGTAACAGTAATTACTAAAATTTTGCATTAAAAACACGATAAGACTTTATATTTATTATTAAACCGGATGTATATTAAATGATTTTCAGAATTATTTACTTATTTATAAATAACTAGCTGGCCCGGCGAACTTCGTACCGCCTAACAATAAATAATTTTTTTTTCATTTCCTTTTTTACAATTTTTACATTTTTTCTACATTAATTTCCCCTGTTTTTTTATCGATAAAAAATTAAATATAAACAGTGTCATCTATTGCATACTTGCACGACCTAAAAATATGATTGTAAGAGGAAAATTGTATAAAAATCGATAAATAAGCTTAATTAATCGATTATAAACACAAATTAATCGATATTTTCTTAAAAAATTACGATTTTATTGAATATCTAACAATTCTTCTTCTTTTTCTTAGTGAGCATGACAAATGTCAAAAATTAAAAATCCGTTAATATTTCAAACATCCTTCATTATTTTCGATTAAAAATCGATAAGTAAGCTTAATTAATCGATTATAAACACAAATTAATCGATATTTTCTTAAAAAATTACGATTTTAATAAATATCTGACAATTCTTTTTCTTAGTGAGCATGACAAATGTTAAAAATCCGTTAGTATTTCAAACATCCTTCATTATTTTCGATTAAAAATCGATAAATAAGCTTAATTAATTGGTTTTAAACACAAATTAATCGATATTTTTATCAAAATTTCAATTTTGTTGAATATTTGACAATTCTTCTTCTTTTTCTCAGTGAGCATGACAGATGTCAAAATTTAAAAATCTGTTAATATTTCAAACATCCTTTATTATTTTCGGTTAAATATCGATAAATAAGCTTTATTAATCGATTATAATGACAAATTAATTGATATTTTCTTAAAAATTTCGATTTTATGCGAATTATATCATAAAATAGATATTCTGTCAAAAGTGGCTTTGAACGTTATAGAAAAAGTTGCTAATTTTTTAAAAAAAATCTATTTTTGATAAAAATATGATTAAATTTGAACAGAAAACTGTTAAAATTTGTCAAAAATGCAATTTTTTTCAAAAAATATCAAATGATGTTCGAAATATACGCAGATTTCAAAAATTATACAAATAAGAGATCAATCTGTCAAAAATTATAAATCTGCTTATATTTCAAACATCCTTCAATATTTTCGATAAAAAATCGATAAATACGTTTTATTAATCGATTATAAACACAAATTAATCGATATTTTCATTAAAACTTTTCTTCTTCTTCTTTTTCTTAGTGAGCATGACAAATGTCAAAAATTAAAAATCTGTTAATATTTCAAACATCCTTTATTATTTTCGATCAAATATCGATAAATACGCTTAATTAATCGATTATAAACACAAATTAATCGATATTTTTATTAAAAATTGCGATTTTATTGAATATCTGACAATTCTTCTTCTTTATCTTAGTGAGCATGACAGATGTCAAAAATTAAAAATCCGTTAATATTTCAAACATCCTTCATTATTTTTTATTAAAAATCGATAAATAAGCTTAATTAATCGATTATAAACACAAATTAATCGATATTTTCTTAAAAAATTACGATTTTATTAAATATCTGACAATTCTTTTTCTTAGTGAGCATGACAAATGTCAAAAATTAAAAATCCGTTAATATTTCAAACATCCTTCATTATTTTCGATTAAAAATCGATAAATAAGCGTAATTAATTGGTTTTAAACACAAATTAATCGATATTTTTATCAAAATTGCAATTTTGTTGAATATTTGACAATTCTTCTTCTTTTTCTCAGTGAGCATGACAGATGTCAAAATTTAAAAATCTGTTAATATTTCAAACATCCTTTATTATTTTCGTTTAAAAATCGATAAATAAGCTTAATTAATCGATTATAAACACAAATTAATCGATATTTTCTTAAAAAATTACGATTTTATTAAATATCTGACAATTCTTTTTCTTAGTGAGCATGACAAATGTCAAAAATTAAAAATCCGTTAATATTTCAAACATCCTTCATTATTTTCGATTAAAAATCGATAAATAAGCTTAATTAATCGATTATAAACACAAATTAATCGATATTTTCTTAAAAAATTACGATTTTATTAAATATCTGACAATTCTTTTTCTTAGTGAGCATGACAAATGTCAAAAATTAAAAATCCGTTAATATTTCAAACATCCTTCATTATTTTCGATTAAAAATCGATAAATAAGCTTGATTAATCGATTATAAACACAAATTAATCGATATTTTCATTAAAACTTTTCTTCTTCTTCTTTTTCTTAGTGAGCATGACAAATGTCAAAAATTAAAAATCTGTTAATATTTCAAACATCCTTCATTATTTTCGATTAAAAATCGATAAATAAGCTTAATTAATCGATTATAAACACAAATTAATCGATATTTTCTTAAAAAATTACGATTTTATTAAATATCTGACAATTCTTTTTCTTAGTGAGCATGACAAATGTCAAAAATTAAAAATCCGTTAATATTTCAAACATCCTTCATTATTTTCGATTAAAAATCGATAAATACGCTTAATTAATCGATTATAAACACAAATTAATCGATATTTTCTTCAAAAATTACGATTTTATTGAATATCTGACAATTCTTCTTCTTTTTCTTAGTGAGCATGACAAATGTCAAAAATTAAAAATCCGTTAATATTTCAAACATCCTTCATTATTTTCGATTAAAAATCGATAAATAAGCTTAATTAATCGATTATAAACACAAATTAATCGATATTTTCTTAAAAAATTACGATTTTAATAAATATCTGACAATTCTTTTTCTTAGTGAGCATGACAAATGTCAAAAATTAAAAATCCGTTAATATTTCAAACATCCTTCATTATTTTCGATTAAAAATCGATAAATAAGCTTGATTAATCGATTATAAACACAAATTAATCGATATTTTCATTAAAACTTTTCTTCTTCTTCTTTTTCTTAGTGAGCATGACAAATGTCAAAAATTAAAAATCTGTTAATATTTCAAACATCCTTCATTATTTTCGATTAAAAATCGATAAATAAGCTTAATTAATCGATTATAAACACAAATTAATCGATATTTTCTTCAAAAATTACGATTTTATTGAATATCTGACAATTCTTCTTCTTTTTCTTAGTGAGCATGACAAATGTCAAAAATTAAAAATCCGTTAATATTTCAAACATCCTTCATTATTTTCGATTAAAAATCGATAAATAAGCTTAATTAATCGATTATAAACACAAATTAATCGATATTTTCTTAAAAAATTACGATTTTAATAAATATCTGACAATTCTTTTTCTTAGTGAGCATGACAAATGTCAAAAATTAAAAATCCGTTAATATTTCAAACATCCTTCATTATTTTCGATTAAAAATCGATAAATAAGCTTGATTAATCGATTATAAACACAAATTAATCGATATTTTCATTAAAACTTTTCTTCTTCTTCTTTTTCTTAGTGAGCATGACAAATGTCAAAAATTAAAAATCCGTTAATATTTCAAACATCCTTTATTATTTTCGATCAAATATCGATAAATACGCTTAATTAATCGATTATAAACACAAATTAATCGATATTTTTATTAAAAATTGCGATTTTATTGAATATCTGACAATTCTTCTTCTTTATCTTAGTGAGCATGACAGATGTCAAAAATTAAAAATCCGTTAATATTTCAAACATCCTTCATTATTTTTGATTAAAAATCGATAAATAAGCTTAATTAATCGATTATAAACACAAATTAATCGATATTTTCTTAAAAAATTACGATTTTATTAAATATCTGACAATTCTTTTTCTTAGTGAGCATGACAAATGTCAAAAATTAAAAATCCGTTAATATTTCAAACATCCTTCATTATTTTCGATTAAAAATCGATAAATAAGCTTAATTAATCGATTATAAACACAAATTAATCGATATTTTCATTAAAACTTTTCTTCTTCTTCTTTTTCTTAGTGAGCATGACAAATGTCAAAAATTAAAAATCTGTTAATATTTCAAACATCCTTCATTATTTTCGATTAAAAATCGATAAATAAGCTTAATTAATCGATTATAAACACAAATTAATCGATATTTTCTTAAAAAATTACGATTTTATTAAATATCTGACAATTCTTTTTCTTAGTGAGCATGACAAATGTCAAAAATTAAAAATCCGTTAATATTTCAAACATCCTTCATTATTTTCGATTAAAAATCGATAAATACGCTTAATTAATCGATTATAAACACAAATTAATCGATATTTTCTTCAAAAATTACGATTTTATTGAATATCTGACAATTCTTCTTCTTTTTCTTAGTGAGCATGACAAATGTCAAAAATTAAAAATCCGTTAATATTTCAAACATCCTTCATTATTTTCGATTAAAAATCGATAAATAAGCTTAATTAATCGATTATAAACACAAATTAATCGATATTTTCTTAAAAAATTACGATTTTAATAAATATCTGACAATTCTTTTTCTTAGTGAGCATGACAAATGTCAAAAATTAAAAATCCGTTAATATTTCAAACATCCTTCATTATTTTCGATTAAAAATCGATAAATAAGCTTGATTAATCGATTATAAACACAAATTAATCGATATTTTCATTAAAACTTTTCTTCTTCTTCTTTTTCTTAGTGAGCATGACAAATGTCAAAAATTAAAAATCCGTTAATATTTCAAACATCCTTCATTATTTTCGATTAAAAATCGATTAATAAGCTTAATTAATCGATTATAAACACAAATTAATCGATATTTTCAATAAAACTTTTCTTCTTCTTCTTTTTCTTAGTGAGCATGACAAATGTCAAAAATTAAAAATCTGTTAATATTTCAAACATCCTTTATTATTTTCGATCAAATATCGATAAATACGCTTAATTAATCGATTATAAACACAAATTAATCAATATTTTTATTAAAAATTGCGATTTTATTGAATATCTGACAATTCTTCTTCTTTATCTTAGTGAGCATGACAGATGTCAAAAATTAAAAATCCGTTAATATTTCAAACATCCTTCATTATTTTTGATTAAAAATCGATAAATAAGCTTAATTAATCGATTTTAAACACAAATTAATCAACATTTTAATCAAAAATTGCAATTTTATTGAATATTTGACAATTTTTCTTCTTTTTCTCAGTGAGCATGACAGATGTCAAAATTTGAAAATCTGTTAATATTTCAAACATCCTTCATTATTTACGATTAAAAATCGATAAATGAGCTTTATTAATCGATTATAAACAGAAATTAATCGATATTTTCTTAAAAATTTCAATTTTTTGCGAATTATATCATAAAATAAATATTCTGTTAAAGGTGGCCTTGAACGTTATAGAAAAAGTTGCTAATTTAAAAAAAAAATGATTTTTGATAAAAATATGATTAAATTTGAATAGAAAAGTGTTAAAACTTCTCAAAAATGCAATTTTTTTCAAAAAATATGAAAGGATGTTCGAAATATACGCAGATTTGAAAAATTATAAAAATGAACCTTCTCCTAATAATAACTAATACAACATAAAATGAATTAGTAAAATCGGTTCAGCCATTCACGCGTGGGTTATGGGTGTGATTTCACAGGTTAATTTAATTAAGTAACTACGTTTCCGAACAAACGATGCTCTTTCAATATAGTCTATGGCTGTGAATGACATTGACATTGTAGCATGTCCAAAAAACACTATGCATAATTTTTATTTTTTTAATATAATCCCTTACTTAAGCCGACCCTGATCATAATATCTTCTAGAAAGTTCTCGCCGTTAATAGTTTAACCGTCAAAACTATCAATTTTTCGAGCCCAACCAATGAGATTGGTGAATTAAGATCATATGGCGCAGGAGGGGTAGTTTTGAAGCGACGCGGTCGAATTTTAAGCGCGAGATGAAAATCAGTCTAGCTTGGGTATTTGTGCTGTTAAGTCGATTCCGTATAACCCCTAGATTCAAATACCGGTAAATTTCTTTTAAATTTGCAAATAATTGTTTGCGATTTAGTGTTTCTAAGTAAAGTAAAGTCAGTGAGAAAGTGTAGAACCCCTTTTATGGAAAAGCTGTCTGATAGTAGCGAAGAAGCACCAGTTTTTTATGGTAGCGTATGAATTGGGTGTGGCCCCATTACGTTCTCTTATCTAGGAGACAAACTGTAAGTCTTTTAATGTAATTACTATCTCTTAACTACCAAAAATTTGGGATACCATTTTTGTTTCTTTGGCACAAAAACTTAATTGTGACTCACCGGAAAATATCAGAGTGTGAGTAATTAACGTAAGAAGTGCTCATAGAATCCACAGTGAAACCGGTTTTTTTATCAAAAACCCAATACCTTTTCAACAGATTTCTCCAGTGTGCAAATTTCTTAATAGTTCGGCCGTATATGTTTTAATTAACAGTGAAAGCGTTACGCAGGTTCTGACTAAATATTTTTGTAACACCTCTATGATAAATTTTTTTTGTTTCTTGATGTTTATCTTAATTTTAATGTTTTAATATTAAATTATTATATGGTACCCCCAATTTTTTACTCGAGTAAAACATCTTTTAAGCTAAAAGTGATTTACAATTTTTTACTAAATTTTGATACTTTTCATTTCCTTTTTCATATCACATTCTGCTTAAATGGGTACACAGAAATAACAATATCAAAATACTTAGCTGTTATTGAATGTGTAATATTGTTTCTATATGTGATTAAACACTAATGTGTTTTATAGTATTTTACCTTATTTAATTGTTGATATTTTATATGTCTATTTGTTTCGTTCATCTGTTTGACTTATTACTACACACAGTAATAAATATTGTTTATTGTTTATTTATATGTTTTATTTTCTGACCTGGTGTAAGTTATTCTGATCTACTCTCATTAACAACAAGAATAAGACGTATTTCACTCATAAATTTTAGCTTATTACTTGATCAAAATATATGGAACTGTTGTGATAAATAAGAACAAAAAGTAAGTATAACTTTCTCTTTCCAGTTTTACTAATAAAAGTGTGTAATTTGAATTTTTAACCAGAACATCTGCCAGGTTACCTAATTTTGCCTTACTTTATCTCATATCCCTTATATCTTTATTATTTCATCTCTATCTACAACATCTGATAAATCATTTTATCTAACATCTATATTTTCTCTCATATCCTTCTTATTCTAACTTTATTTATAACATCCAATACATCATTTTATCCAACTTCTAGATTAAATATTTTTTCCATCTGGGTTTCTTATATTTCCCCCATCCTTAAGATAAAAAAAATAAGTGGCGCCCATTTACCTTTCCCTTATCCATCATTTCTCTCATTTTCTCTTTAGTCCCTTTTAAATTCTTATATCTTATTTTTTCTAGCAAACATATCCCCTTATATCTTTCCAATATCTTATCATCTAGCTCGTTCGAATCCACGCTCGCTCTCCTCCTACCCCCTGAGTGCCGTTCGCATTGTTTAACCTCTATAAAACGAGCATTTAACATCACCAGAGAAAAAAGAGGTTACACATATTTTTGACGCCCACAACGTGGGGCCCGATGATAAAATCCCTATTTTTCCGACAATAAAATTACACACTTTTAATTTCGACAATTTCCGTTATTTTTTATCACAATGGCCAACTTTGAAGTAACTTTTCTAACAGCCGACGAAATTAACTACGAGTTAAAGATCAGAGGAACAGCCACCAACAGAAAGATAGAGGATAAAAGGAAAGTCCTCAAAAGATTGTTAACCAAAGAAACAAACGGTACGTTCACTTTGGAAAATATTAACATAGAAGACGAAAAGGTTGCAATTAAAAATTCTATCGACAGCGTTTCCAATTTAATAGAAGAATTCGAAGGTTCTGCTTCAGATTCATGTTTTCGTAGAGTAAAATCTAGGATCGCTCACTTGTTAGGCAGAATACAACGTTTACCTCTACCTGAAAATCCTTCCGAGGATGATATAAACTTCCGCGATGAATCTAAAACCACTTGTCTCCTTCTCGAACAAGAAATGATAGATAAAACCATTCCCTTCAATAATTCACCTTCTTCTAGTTCAGTTCCGAATACAGAAAGCACAGTACCTATAATCAACGTCTCTACCCCTGAAATTAGATATTTAGATCGTTTTCCTTTATCGAAATGGAATATTAAATTTAACGGTGATCCTAAAAGCGTTTTTGAATTTCTAGAAAAAATTAAAGAACTAGCTGAATCCCGCAACATCCTACCTGAAACCCTTTTTCAATCAGCGGTTGAACTTTTCACCGGGGATGCTTTAATATGGTTCCGCAGCATCAAAACCTCTCTCAACTCTTGGGATGAACTTACGAATGTTCTCAAATCAACCTTTCTACCCCCAGAAAATGATGAACAACTCTGGGAGGAAATTAAAGGCTATAAACAGAAAAAGAACGAATCTATTATTATTTTTGTTGCTCAACTCACTTCTCTCTTCAAACGCCTCTCTCGTGAACCAGCTGAAGTCAGCAAATTAAAATACATCACCCGAAATTTACTTCCGGAATACATTCCTCACGTAACTCTCTCCAATGTAAATACCGTCTCTGACCTAATTCAATTAGTCAAAAAATTGGAGGATGCTAAATCACTCTCTGTTCAAAAACCTTCTTTCCAAACCAAAGTATCTGCTATTGACTCTACTAATCATCGTCCTAAACAACGAACTAATAAACCGAGAACATCTAACTTACCTTCTACCTCTAACAACGTAGCGAGTACTTCAAATCCAACTAATACTTCTAACAGTAGGGATGTTACCTGTTGGAATTGTCATAAGAAAGGACACATTTATTCTAGCTGTCAAAATCAACAAAAATCCTATTTTTGTTATCGTTGTGGTTCCCCAAATGTCACTGTTTCTACCTGCCCCCGATGTTCAAAAAACTAACTAGGGGAGAATGTCGTATCGGTGCACTCTCTCTTTACCGCCCTAGTAAAACCGATATCAAAAAACAAGATCAATGGGAGAAATGGCTAAAAGTTGTTAGGAATTTCTTTCAAAACCCCTTACAAATAACTGCCCCAGTTTTACTGAATAAGTCTACCGATACAAGACCCTACCTACCCATACAAATTTTTTCGACAAATTTTGTTGTCCTATTGGACACCGGTTGTTCAATCACCGTAGTTGGTAATAAAGCCCTCAATTTCCTTAAAGTCAATAATGTACAAATAAGTTCTTCTGAACATCGAAATGTTTCCCTAGCAGATGGCACTAACCAAGTTGTCTCTGGTACTGTAGATCTACCAATGGTAGCTAACAATATCTTACATGTCATTAAAGCACTAGTCGTCCCTTCGCTACCTTGTACCTTCATCCTTGGAAATAACTTCGTGAAAACCTTCTCACTTATTGTTGACTTCTCCAAAAATACCTGGTCTTCCAACAGCACTTCTAAACCCCAGTTTCTCTCTGAAATGGAACCAGAATTAAACACCACATCTCTCAATACTCTCGAAGTTCTAACTCCCGTTCAACAAACATTAGCTAAAAATACTATAGAGTCCTTTTCTGTTATCAGTAATACTAATCGGCTAGGTCGTACCGATAAAATACAAATGCATATCGATACCGGAGATGCAAAACCCTTCAAAAAACGACCATTCCCAATGTCTCCCTATATGTCGAAGATCCTTAACGACGAATTGGACGAAATGCTTCGTCTAGGTGTTATAGAACCCTCAAATAGTCCTTGGTGTTCCCCAGTACTTCTCGTCAAAAAAGCTAATGATGAATATCGTTTCTGTTTCGATGGTCGAACCCTCAACGATGTAACTAAACACGATACCTACCCTTTGCCAAATATAGATCGAATTCTCTCTCTTCTCAAAGGTACCAAATTTATAAGTTCAATAGACTTACGAAAAGCTTTCTGGCAAGTCCCTTTAGATCCTTCTTCGAAAGAGAAAACCGCTTTCAGTGTTATCGGCAGAGGTTCTTTTCAATTCACTGTAATGCCTTTTGGATTATGCAATTCAGCACAAACCCAGCAACGTTTAGTTGACGCTATCTTCGGTCCGGCTTACGAACCAAATATCTTTTGTTATCTTGATGACATTATTATCTGTACAAATTCATTTGAAGAACATATTCGTCTCCTATCTGAAGTCAGAGATAAGCTAAAAGATGCCAATCTAACGATTAATGTCAAAAAATGTGAATTTTTCAAGCCAGAACTAAAATTTTTAGGTTATATCGTAGGTAACAACATTCTAAAAACAGATCCTGAAAAAATTTCGGCCATGATCAATTATCCCCGTCCGACAACTTTCACAGAGGTCAAAAGATTTATCGGTATGTGTTCCTGGTACCGTCGTTTCATCAAAGACTTTTCTTCCCTTGTCTCTCCTATTAATGATCTATTGAAAGGTAAAAAGAAAAAACAATCTATCGAATGGACTAGCCAAGCGGAGTTCTCCTTCACAAAAATAAAAGAAGCCCTTATTTCTGCCCCTGTGTTAACACAGCCAGATTTCTCTAAACCGTTCATAATCCAATGTGATGCTAGTGATACTGGCCTTGGCGGTGTCCTCACACAGTCAATTGATGGTTCAGATGTCGTAATAGCTTATGCTAGCAGAACCTTATCCCGAGCAGAGCGTAACTACTCTGTCACAGAACGAGAATGTCTAGCTGTCATCTTCAGCATTGAAAAATTCCGTCCCTATATTGAAGGTACCAAATTCCAAGTAATTACCGACCACCACTCCTTACTTTGGTTGAAAAATATTAACAATCCCTCTGGAAAACTTGCTCGATGGGCTATGCGGCTTCGTCAGCATAATTTCGACCTTATCCACCGTAAGGGATCTTCCCATCTCGTTCCTGATGCCTTGAGTCGTGCCTTCCCTGAACAACCCCAAATTTCGTATCTTGAGGTAGACACTAATCGAATAGATGTATGGTTCGATGAGTTTCGTACTAAAATTCTCCAACACCCTGAGCTCTATCCTCAATGGAAAGTAGATAATGACCTGGTTTATAAATTAATCCCTTCCAAATTGCCTTTCGCCACTAATGAAATAGAGTGGAAAGTTTTCGTACCAAAACCCCAGAGACATGACATTATGTCATCTTGTCATGATCCCCCTACCTGTGCTCATTTCGGATTTTTCAAAACCCTGAACCGAATCCAAGAGCGATATTATTGGCCTAAAATGAGGAACGATGTCCTTCGTTTTGTTAGATCTTGTAAAGTTTGTGGAGCCCAAAAAATGCCTACCTCCACTAAAATAGGTTTAATGGGAAAAGAGAAAGCTGCCGAATTCCCATGGCAAATTATCGCACTTGATCTTATTGGTCCTCTCCCTCGCTCCAAAAAAGGATATACCTGGCTCTTAGTTGTTACCGATTGGTTTTCTAAATTTACTTTATTGCAACCCTTACGAAAAGCCACCACCAAAAGTATCACTAATTTCATAGAAAATGAAGTATTTCTCATGTTTGGTGTCCCTCAATTCCTTATCTGCGATAACGCTAGAAACCTTAACAATCCCATGATGAAACATCTCTGTGATCAATACAAAGTCCAAAAAATATGGTTCAATGCCGTCTATTCACCACAGTGTAATTTTGTAGAAAGAACGAATAAAACCATTGGAACCGCTATTAGGTGTTATATCGATGAACATTCTAACTGGGATAATGAACTTTATAAAATCCGACAGGCTATCAATACCGCTAGACACGAAGTCACCAAATATTCCCCATCATTTTTAAATTTCGCGAGACATGTACCGCTATCTGGAAATTACTATTCCTCTAATGGCGCTGATCGTCCTATGTCCCTTAATACCCCTGAACAATACGATAAATACGTTTCAGATATACAAGGGTTAAAGGATATTTTTTCTGAAATACAACACAATCTTCACCATGCCTATCAAAGAAATTCCAAAACTTATAACCTTCGTCGTCGAAACATTCAATTCAACGTTGGTGATAAGGTGTGGAGGAGAAATAAAGTTCTCTCCAAAGCTGCCGATAAGTTTATGTCCAAATTAGCCCCTAAATATCTCTTATGTACTGTTGTCCGTAAACTTTCTCCACTAGTATATACGTTACAAAATCCCGATGGCTCAAAAGCAGGAAACTGGCATATAAAAGACCTTAAGCCTTATGTCTCTGATCCCGATGATTCTTCTGAAGATGAACTCTCCGAATAGAAACTAACGTTTCTCTGTTTTCTCAGAATTGTCAGTATAAGCTTTCCTTTTCCATTTTCTTTGACTTCTCTATATCTCAACCTCTCGCTATGACTCAACACTAAATAATTTCCTCCATGCCTCACTTTCATATTTTTCGTTTAGGTATATCCATACTTATAACTATCGCTTATCCATCGTTTAAGTGTATTACCACTTGAACTTTTCATCTCGAAAGGGAAAATACTTTTCTCTTACCTACCGTTTATCTACCTAATAAGTACTTTAATACTTATCATTACCGTCTCGAAAGTAGGATTTACTTTCCTTCATTTACCGTCCATTTACCTAATAAGTGTATTAGCACTTGTTTTTATCGTACCGAAGGAGAAAATGTGTTTCTCGTAACTACCGTTTATCTACCTTATGAGTGTTTTAACACTTGTATTTTTTTTGAAGAAAAAAAAATAGTTTTTCTTTTATCTACCGCTTACCTACCGTATAAGTGCGTCCGCACTTGTAAATTAAATATCGTATCGTTCAGTAATATCTATTACTGTTTTATGTTTAGAAAACATTTTTCTATTACCTTATCTTTCGTTCAACATCCATAAACTACTTGTTACCTTCGATATGGATATAAGACGATTATCGTACCTTAGTGGAAGACACAGGAAAATTTTTTGAAGAAAATTTTTTTTGAAAATTTTTTTTGAATTTTTTTTAAAAATTATTTTTCGTTCTTTCATACAATTTTATACCTTTACGTATCGTTGGTTTAAAGAATTTTGATCCGTAACATGACTACTATTGGAATCACTTTACTTTTTTGACTAACAAAATTCAATCTTAACTACTTCTTCTGGAATTTTATTTTGACCTTGCAATTCGTCACGAGAGATAAGCCTAGGAAAGCCGTAGGGAATTCTTTCCGGTAGTGGGTCTGTTGAGATTGTAAGGAAGACAGATAAAATTTCTTTCTACTCTTTTTCTTTTCCTCTTTTACTTACACTTCTTTTCCCAGCTAGGATTGAAGACTGTTAGGATAATTTGTTTTTAAGATTTGTTAGATTCCTGTTAATGTCTTAGTGTGATCTACTACCTTAAGTTTTTTTATTAAATGTTCTCAATGAGAACTATATTTTTAGTAAATACTGTTTTCTTCTCTTCCTTACTGTATATTCGTTGATATCTTTAACGTCAACCAAGCAGGACGGAACTTTTCCAAACATCTTTTCAGATGTTAACGTATCACGTACTTACCTTGACTGTTGGATCTAATGGAGCCGGTAGGCTTATTAGATTCCTAATTATAACTATCGTCCGTGTTTCTTTCTTCCTTTTCAAAATTAATATCAACAGTTTGGTTTAAATTCAGCTTTTTTCTTTATAGGAGTTCCTAAAAAGG
Organism: Altica lythri; assembly: GCA_964028335.1. Classification (NCBI taxonomy): domain Eukaryota; kingdom Metazoa; phylum Arthropoda; class Insecta; order Coleoptera; family Chrysomelidae; genus Altica; species Altica lythri. Next base: position 15,801,635 of record OZ034811.1, on the reverse strand, counting down.
GAAATACGCGTTGTGCCTCCTATGGGAAATTTTACTTATGGGAACATAGCATTCTTTACCTTCTTCCTTGTGTGTGTGAATGTAGTGTGTGTCCTGACATCTTATGTCAAGGGCAATATAAATACCTTTTTGTCGATTTGCATTTAAGATACCACTTAGTGCTGCCCGTCTAGGCCGAGCTGTACACTTTTTTGTTTCCGTGCAGAAACTTCGGAGTAGACCTGTTCCCGATCACTTTGTGATCTTCCGGTTGGCCGGTACCGTTTATAAAAATCTGGTCACTTAGTATCAAAGATCTACGGATCTGATACATTTTACCTACCTTGTGGTTCTTCAAACTCTCGTGTAGTTTCACTTGTATATTAAGGCACTAAAGAATAGTGTGAATATTATATCACATTCAATAACTGACACTAATACCCCCAATTCTACCTAGATAGTTGTCGTTCTCGTTAAGATCGTTTTTCTACATCTTGATGTTCACTACCTTTATCAGCTTCAGTTTTTTGAACACACTACTGTTGTTCCAACCATAGCTTATCTTTCTGTAAAAACTGTTTTCTATCCAGTTTTTTCTCTTCGGAAGGGGCTGTGTAGCATGTCCAAAAAACACTATGCATAATTTTTATTTTTTTAATATAATCCCTTACTTAAGCCGACCCTGATCATAATATCTTCTAGAAAGTTCTCGCCGTTAATAGTTTAACCGTCAAAACTATCAATTTTTCGAGCCCAACCAATGAGATTGGTGAATTAAGATCATATGGCGCAGGAGGGGTAGTTTTGAAGCGACGCGGTCGAATTTTAAGCGCGAGATGAAAATCAGTCTAGCTTGGGTATTTGTGCTGTTAAGTCGATTCCGTATAACCCCTAGATTCAAATACCGGTAAATTTCTTTTAAATTTGCAAATAATTGTTTGCGATTTAGTGTTTCTAAGTAAAGTAAAGTCAGTGAGAAAGTGTAGAACCCCTTTTATGGAAAAGCTGTCTGATAGTAGCGAAGAAGCACCAGTTTTTTATGGTAGCGTATGAATTGGGTGTGGCCCCATTACGTTCTCTTATCTAGGAGACAAACTGTAAGTCTTTTAATGTAATTACTATCTCTTAACTACCAAAAATTTGGGATACCATTTTTGTTTCTTTGGCACAAAAACTTAATTGTGACTCACCGGAAAATATCAGAGTGTGAGTAATTAACGTAAGAAGTGCTCATAGAATCCACAGTGAAACCGGTTTTTTTATCAAAAACCCAATACCTTTTCAACAGATTTCTCCAGTGTGCAAATTTCTTAATAGTTCGGCCGTATATGTTTTAATTAACAGTGAAAGCGTTACGCAGGTTCTGACTAAATATTTTTGTAACACCTCTATGATAAATTTTTTTTGTTTCTTGATGTTTATCTTAATTTTAATGTTTTAATATTAAATTATTATATGGTACCCCCAATTTTTTACTCGAGTAAAACATCTTTTAAGCTAAAAGTGATTTACAATTTTTTACTAAATTTTGATACTTTTCATTTCCTTTTTCATATCACATTCTGCTTAAATGGGTACACAGAAATAACAATATCAAAATACTTAGCTGTTATTGAATGTGTAATATTGTTTCTATATGTGATTAAACACTAATGTGTTTTATAGTATTTTACCTTATTTAATTGTTGATATTTTATATGTCTATTTGTTTCGTTCATCTGTTTGACTTATTACTACACACAGTAATAAATATTGTTTATTGTTTATTTATATGTTTTATTTTCTGACCTGGTGTAAGTTATTCTGATCTACTCTCATTAACAACAAGAATAAGACGTATTTCACTCATAAATTTTAGCTTATTACTTGATCAAAATATATGGAACTGTTGTGATAAATAAGAACAAAAAGTAAGTATAACTTTCTCTTTCCAGTTTTACTAATAAAAGTGTGTAATTTGAATTTTTAACCAGAACATCTGCCAGGTTACCTAATTTTGCCTTACTTTATCTCATATCCCTTATATCTTTATTATTTCATCTCTATCTACAACATCTGATAAATCATTTTATCTAACATCTATATTTTCTCTCATATCCTTCTTATTCTAACTTTATTTATAACATCCAATACATCATTTTATCCAACTTCTAGATTAAATATTTTTTCCATCTGGGTTTCTTATATTTCCCCCATCCTTAAGATAAAAAAAATAAGTGGCGCCCATTTACCTTTCCCTTATCCATCATTTCTCTCATTTTCTCTTTAGTCCCTTTTAAATTCTTATATCTTATTTTTTCTAGCAAACATATCCCCTTATATCTTTCCAATATCTTATCATCTAGCTCGTTCGAATCCACGCTCGCTCTCCTCCTACCCCCTGAGTGCCGTTCGCATTGTTTAACCTCTATAAAACGAGCATTTAACATCACCAGAGAAAAAAGAGGTTACACATATTTTTGACGCCCACAACGTGGGGCCCGATGATAAAATCCCTATTTTTCCGACAATAAAATTACACACTTTTAATTTCGACAATTTCCGTTATTTTTTATCACAATGGCCAACTTTGAAGTAACTTTTCTAACAGCCGACGAAATTAACTACGAGTTAAAGATCAGAGGAACAGCCACCAACAGAAAGATAGAGGATAAAAGGAAAGTCCTCAAAAGATTGTTAACCAAAGAAACAAACGGTACGTTCACTTTGGAAAATATTAACATAGAAGACGAAAAGGTTGCAATTAAAAATTCTATCGACAGCGTTTCCAATTTAATAGAAGAATTCGAAGGTTCTGCTTCAGATTCATGTTTTCGTAGAGTAAAATCTAGGATCGCTCACTTGTTAGGCAGAATACAACGTTTACCTCTACCTGAAAATCCTTCCGAGGATGATATAAACTTCCGCGATGAATCTAAAACCACTTGTCTCCTTCTCGAACAAGAAATGATAGATAAAACCATTCCCTTCAATAATTCACCTTCTTCTAGTTCAGTTCCGAATACAGAAAGCACAGTACCTATAATCAACGTCTCTACCCCTGAAATTAGATATTTAGATCGTTTTCCTTTATCGAAATGGAATATTAAATTTAACGGTGATCCTAAAAGCGTTTTTGAATTTCTAGAAAAAATTAAAGAACTAGCTGAATCCCGCAACATCCTACCTGAAACCCTTTTTCAATCAGCGGTTGAACTTTTCACCGGGGATGCTTTAATATGGTTCCGCAGCATCAAAACCTCTCTCAACTCTTGGGATGAACTTACGAATGTTCTCAAATCAACCTTTCTACCCCCAGAAAATGATGAACAACTCTGGGAGGAAATTAAAGGCTATAAACAGAAAAAGAACGAATCTATTATTATTTTTGTTGCTCAACTCACTTCTCTCTTCAAACGCCTCTCTCGTGAACCAGCTGAAGTCAGCAAATTAAAATACATCACCCGAAATTTACTTCCGGAATACATTCCTCACGTAACTCTCTCCAATGTAAATACCGTCTCTGACCTAATTCAATTAGTCAAAAAATTGGAGGATGCTAAATCACTCTCTGTTCAAAAACCTTCTTTCCAAACCAAAGTATCTGCTATTGACTCTACTAATCATCGTCCTAAACAACGAACTAATAAACCGAGAACATCTAACTTACCTTCTACCTCTAACAACGTAGCGAGTACTTCAAATCCAACTAATACTTCTAACAGTAGGGATGTTACCTGTTGGAATTGTCATAAGAAAGGACACATTTATTCTAGCTGTCAAAATCAACAAAAATCCTATTTTTGTTATCGTTGTGGTTCCCCAAATGTCACTGTTTCTACCTGCCCCCGATGTTCAAAAAACTAACTAGGGGAGAATGTCGTATCGGTGCACTCTCTCTTTACCGCCCTAGTAAAACCGATATCAAAAAACAAGATCAATGGGAGAAATGGCTAAAAGTTGTTAGGAATTTCTTTCAAAACCCCTTACAAATAACTGCCCCAGTTTTACTGAATAAGTCTACCGATACAAGACCCTACCTACCCATACAAATTTTTTCGACAAATTTTGTTGTCCTATTGGACACCGGTTGTTCAATCACCGTAGTTGGTAATAAAGCCCTCAATTTCCTTAAAGTCAATAATGTACAAATAAGTTCTTCTGAACATCGAAATGTTTCCCTAGCAGATGGCACTAACCAAGTTGTCTCTGGTACTGTAGATCTACCAATGGTAGCTAACAATATCTTACATGTCATTAAAGCACTAGTCGTCCCTTCGCTACCTTGTACCTTCATCCTTGGAAATAACTTCGTGAAAACCTTCTCACTTATTGTTGACTTCTCCAAAAATACCTGGTCTTCCAACAGCACTTCTAAACCCCAGTTTCTCTCTGAAATGGAACCAGAATTAAACACCACATCTCTCAATACTCTCGAAGTTCTAACTCCCGTTCAACAAACATTAGCTAAAAATACTATAGAGTCCTTTTCTGTTATCAGTAATACTAATCGGCTAGGTCGTACCGATAAAATACAAATGCATATCGATACCGGAGATGCAAAACCCTTCAAAAAACGACCATTCCCAATGTCTCCCTATATGTCGAAGATCCTTAACGACGAATTGGACGAAATGCTTCGTCTAGGTGTTATAGAACCCTCAAATAGTCCTTGGTGTTCCCCAGTACTTCTCGTCAAAAAAGCTAATGATGAATATCGTTTCTGTTTCGATGGTCGAACCCTCAACGATGTAACTAAACACGATACCTACCCTTTGCCAAATATAGATCGAATTCTCTCTCTTCTCAAAGGTACCAAATTTATAAGTTCAATAGACTTACGAAAAGCTTTCTGGCAAGTCCCTTTAGATCCTTCTTCGAAAGAGAAAACCGCTTTCAGTGTTATCGGCAGAGGTTCTTTTCAATTCACTGTAATGCCTTTTGGATTATGCAATTCAGCACAAACCCAGCAACGTTTAGTTGACGCTATCTTCGGTCCGGCTTACGAACCAAATATCTTTTGTTATCTTGATGACATTATTATCTGTACAAATTCATTTGAAGAACATATTCGTCTCCTATCTGAAGTCAGAGATAAGCTAAAAGATGCCAATCTAACGATTAATGTCAAAAAATGTGAATTTTTCAAGCCAGAACTAAAATTTTTAGGTTATATCGTAGGTAACAACATTCTAAAAACAGATCCTGAAAAAATTTCGGCCATGATCAATTATCCCCGTCCGACAACTTTCACAGAGGTCAAAAGATTTATCGGTATGTGTTCCTGGTACCGTCGTTTCATCAAAGACTTTTCTTCCCTTGTCTCTCCTATTAATGATCTATTGAAAGGTAAAAAGAAAAAACAATCTATCGAATGGACTAGCCAAGCGGAGTTCTCCTTCACAAAAATAAAAGAAGCCCTTATTTCTGCCCCTGTGTTAACACAGCCAGATTTCTCTAAACCGTTCATAATCCAATGTGATGCTAGTGATACTGGCCTTGGCGGTGTCCTCACACAGTCAATTGATGGTTCAGATGTCGTAATAGCTTATGCTAGCAGAACCTTATCCCGAGCAGAGCGTAACTACTCTGTCACAGAACGAGAATGTCTAGCTGTCATCTTCAGCATTGAAAAATTCCGTCCCTATATTGAAGGTACCAAATTCCAAGTAATTACCGACCACCACTCCTTACTTTGGTTGAAAAATATTAACAATCCCTCTGGAAAACTTGCTCGATGGGCTATGCGGCTTCGTCAGCATAATTTCGACCTTATCCACCGTAAGGGATCTTCCCATCTCGTTCCTGATGCCTTGAGTCGTGCCTTCCCTGAACAACCCCAAATTTCGTATCTTGAGGTAGACACTAATCGAATAGATGTATGGTTCGATGAGTTTCGTACTAAAATTCTCCAACACCCTGAGCTCTATCCTCAATGGAAAGTAGATAATGACCTGGTTTATAAATTAATCCCTTCCAAATTGCCTTTCGCCACTAATGAAATAGAGTGGAAAGTTTTCGTACCAAAACCCCAGAGACATGACATTATGTCATCTTGTCATGATCCCCCTACCTGTGCTCATTTCGGATTTTTCAAAACCCTGAACCGAATCCAAGAGCGATATTATTGGCCTAAAATGAGGAACGATGTCCTTCGTTTTGTTAGATCTTGTAAAGTTTGTGGAGCCCAAAAAATGCCTACCTCCACTAAAATAGGTTTAATGGGAAAAGAGAAAGCTGCCGAATTCCCATGGCAAATTATCGCACTTGATCTTATTGGTCCTCTCCCTCGCTCCAAAAAAGGATATACCTGGCTCTTAGTTGTTACCGATTGGTTTTCTAAATTTACTTTATTGCAACCCTTACGAAAAGCCACCACCAAAAGTATCACTAATTTCATAGAAAATGAAGTATTTCTCATGTTTGGTGTCCCTCAATTCCTTATCTGCGATAACGCTAGAAACCTTAACAATCCCATGATGAAACATCTCTGTGATCAATACAAAGTCCAAAAAATATGGTTCAATGCCGTCTATTCACCACAGTGTAATTTTGTAGAAAGAACGAATAAAACCATTGGAACCGCTATTAGGTGTTATATCGATGAACATTCTAACTGGGATAATGAACTTTATAAAATCCGACAGGCTATCAATACCGCTAGACACGAAGTCACCAAATATTCCCCATCATTTTTAAATTTCGCGAGACATGTACCGCTATCTGGAAATTACTATTCCTCTAATGGCGCTGATCGTCCTATGTCCCTTAATACCCCTGAACAATACGATAAATACGTTTCAGATATACAAGGGTTAAAGGATATTTTTTCTGAAATACAACACAATCTTCACCATGCCTATCAAAGAAATTCCAAAACTTATAACCTTCGTCGTCGAAACATTCAATTCAACGTTGGTGATAAGGTGTGGAGGAGAAATAAAGTTCTCTCCAAAGCTGCCGATAAGTTTATGTCCAAATTAGCCCCTAAATATCTCTTATGTACTGTTGTCCGTAAACTTTCTCCACTAGTATATACGTTACAAAATCCCGATGGCTCAAAAGCAGGAAACTGGCATATAAAAGACCTTAAGCCTTATGTCTCTGATCCCGATGATTCTTCTGAAGATGAACTCTCCGAATAGAAACTAACGTTTCTCTGTTTTCTCAGAATTGTCAGTATAAGCTTTCCTTTTCCATTTTCTTTGACTTCTCTATATCTCAACCTCTCGCTATGACTCAACACTAAATAATTTCCTCCATGCCTCACTTTCATATTTTTCGTTTAGGTATATCCATACTTATAACTATCGCTTATCCATCGTTTAAGTGTATTACCACTTGAACTTTTCATCTCGAAAGGGAAAATACTTTTCTCTTACCTACCGTTTATCTACCTAATAAGTACTTTAATACTTATCATTACCGTCTCGAAAGTAGGATTTACTTTCCTTCATTTACCGTCCATTTACCTAATAAGTGTATTAGCACTTGTTTTTATCGTACCGAAGGAGAAAATGTGTTTCTCGTAACTACCGTTTATCTACCTTATGAGTGTTTTAACACTTGTATTTTTTTTGAAGAAAAAAAAATAGTTTTTCTTTTATCTACCGCTTACCTACCGTATAAGTGCGTCCGCACTTGTAAATTAAATATCGTATCGTTCAGTAATATCTATTACTGTTTTATGTTTAGAAAACATTTTTCTATTACCTTATCTTTCGTTCAACATCCATAAACTACTTGTTACCTTCGATATGGATATAAGACGATTATCGTACCTTAGTGGAAGACACAGGAAAATTTTTTGAAGAAAATTTTTTTTGAAAATTTTTTTTGAATTTTTTTTAAAAATTATTTTTCGTTCTTTCATACAATTTTATACCTTTACGTATCGTTGGTTTAAAGAATTTTGATCCGTAACATGACTACTATTGGAATCACTTTACTTTTTTGACTAACAAAATTCAATCTTAACTACTTCTTCTGGAATTTTATTTTGACCTTGCAATTCGTCACGAGAGATAAGCCTAGGAAAGCCGTAGGGAATTCTTTCCGGTAGTGGGTCTGTTGAGATTGTAAGGAAGACAGATAAAATTTCTTTCTACTCTTTTTCTTTTCCTCTTTTACTTACACTTCTTTTCCCAGCTAGGATTGAAGACTGTTAGGATAATTTGTTTTTAAGATTTGTTAGATTCCTGTTAATGTCTTAGTGTGATCTACTACCTTAAGTTTTTTTATTAAATGTTCTCAATGAGAACTATATTTTTAGTAAATACTGTTTTCTTCTCTTCCTTACTGTATATTCGTTGATATCTTTAACGTCAACCAAGCAGGACGGAACTTTTCCAAACATCTTTTCAGATGTTAACGTATCACGTACTTACCTTGACTGTTGGATCTAATGGAGCCGGTAGGCTTATTAGATTCCTAATTATAACTATCGTCCGTGTTTCTTTCTTCCTTTTCAAAATTAATATCAACAGTTTGGTTTAAATTCAGCTTTTTTCTTTATAGGAGTTCCTAAAAAGGGAAATACGCGTTGTGCCTCCTATGGGAAATTTTACTTATGGGAACATAGCATTCTTTACCTTCTTCCTTGTGTGTGTGAATGTAGTGTGTGTCCTGACATCTTATGTCAAGGGCAATATAAATACCTTTTTGTCGATTTGCATTTAAGATACCACTTAGTGCTGCCCGTCTAGGCCGAGCTGTACACTTTTTTGTTTCCGTGCAGAAACTTCGGAGTAGACCTGTTCCCGATCACTTTGTGATCTTCCGGTTGGCCGGTACCGTTTATAAAAATCTGGTCACTTAGTATCAAAGATCTACGGATCTGATACATTTTACCTACCTTGTGGTTCTTCAAACTCTCGTGTAGTTTCACTTGTATATTAAGGCACTAAAGAATAGTGTGAATATTATATCACATTCAATAACTGACACTAATACCCCCAATTCTACCTAGATAGTTGTCGTTCTCGTTAAGATCGTTTTTCTACATCTTGATGTTCACTACCTTTATCAGCTTCAGTTTTTTGAACACACTACTGTTGTTCCAACCATAGCTTATCTTTCTGTAAAAACTGTTTTCTATCCAGTTTTTTCTCTTCGGAAGGGGCTGTGTAGCATGTCCAAAAAACACTATGCATAATTTTTATTTTTTTAATATAATCCCTTACTTAAGCCGACCCTGATCATAATATCTTCTAGAAAGTTCTCGCCGTTAATAGTTTAACCGTCAAAACTATCAATTTTTCGAGCCCAACCAATGAGATTGGTGAATTAAGATCATATGGCGCAGGAGGGGTAGTTTTGAAGCGACGCGGTCGAATTTTAAGCGCGAGATGAAAATCAGTCTAGCTTGGGTATTTGTGCTGTTAAGTCGATTCCGTATAACCCCTAGATTCAAATACCGGTAAATTTCTTTTAAATTTGCAAATAATTGTTTGCGATTTAGTGTTTCTAAGTAAAGTAAAGTCAGTGAGAAAGTGTAGAACCCCTTTTATGGAAAAGCTGTCTGATAGTAGCGAAGAAGCACCAGTTTTTTATGGTAGCGTATGAATTGGGTGTGGCCCCATTACGTTCTCTTATCTAGGAGACAAACTGTAAGTCTTTTAATGTAATTACTATCTCTTAACTACCAAAAATTTGGGATACCATTTTTGTTTCTTTGGCACAAAAACTTAATTGTGACTCACCGGAAAATATCAGAGTGTGAGTAATTAACGTAAGAAGTGCTCATAGAATCCACAGTGAAACCGGTTTTTTTATCAAAAACCCAATACCTTTTCAACAGATTTCTCCAGTGTGCAAATTTCTTAATAGTTCGGCCGTATATGTTTTAATTAACAGTGAAAGCGTTACGCAGGTTCTGACTAAATATTTTTGTAACACCTCTATGATAAATTTTTTTTGTTTCTTGATGTTTATCTTAATTTTAATGTTTTAATATTAAATTATTATATGGTACCCCCAATTTTTTACTCGAGTAAAACATCTTTTAAGCTAAAAGTGATTTACAATTTTTTACTAAATTTTGATACTTTTCATTTCCTTTTTCATATCACATTCTGCTTAAATGGGTACACAGAAATAACAATATCAAAATACTTAGCTGTTATTGAATGTGTAATATTGTTTCTATATGTGATTAAACACTAATGTGTTTTATAGTATTTTACCTTATTTAATTGTTGATATTTTATATGTCTATTTGTTTCGTTCATCTGTTTGACTTATTACTACACACAGTAATAAATATTGTTTATTGTTTATTTATATGTTTTATTTTCTGACCTGGTGTAAGTTATTCTGATCTACTCTCATTAACAACAAGAATAAGACGTATTTCACTCATAAATTTTAGCTTATTACTTGATCAAAATATATGGAACTGTTGTGATAAATAAGAACAAAAAGTAAGTATAACTTTCTCTTTCCAGTTTTACTAATAAAAGTGTGTAATTTGAATTTTTAACCAGAACATCTGCCAGGTTACCTAATTTTGCCTTACTTTATCTCATATCCCTTATATCTTTATTATTTCATCTCTATCTACAACATCTGATAAATCATTTTATCTAACATCTATATTTTCTCTCATATCCTTCTTATTCTAACTTTATTTATAACATCCAATACATCATTTTATCCAACTTCTAGATTAAATATTTTTTCCATCTGGGTTTCTTATATTTCCCCCATCCTTAAGATAAAAAAAATAAGTGGCGCCCATTTACCTTTCCCTTATCCATCATTTCTCTCATTTTCTCTTTAGTCCCTTTTAAATTCTTATATCTTATTTTTTCTAGCAAACATATCCCCTTATATCTTTCCAATATCTTATCATCTAGCTCGTTCGAATCCACGCTCGCTCTCCTCCTACCCCCTGAGTGCCGTTCGCATTGTTTAACCTCTATAAAACGAGCATTTAACATCACCAGAGAAAAAAGAGGTTACAACATTCGTTACGCGCGTTTTTTAAAATATGCAAAATTAAATGTCTATTTTTCAATATTTCTGAGAGATTTTCTTAATATTTTCTTCCGTAAGAACCTTCTCCTAATAATAACAAATACAACACAAAAAGAATTAGTAAAATCGGTCCAGCCATTCACGCGTGATGCCATGACCAAGGAAAACGGGTTTCATTTTTATATATATAGGTAGATTAAAGGGTAATACACTGGTTTTCTATAAAATTAAGTTCGTTGACTGTAATTTTTGAATATTTACAGCATATCATACAAAGTTTACTTTATATACATTGAAAGTGCTTATCTTTATTACTTTTACAGATTTGTAATTAAAAGCAGGTGAGCAAGGTTATTAATTAACAATTGTGGATACAACAAAATAAAAATGAAAATGGAATGCATTTTTTCCATAAAAAGGAAAGAGAAACTTGTAATTCTTCTAGAATACATCAACACACTGAACTGAATTCACTACAAACAACAATATTGGCAATTGTTTTTCTTAGATTTCACTTACATGTAAAAAATAACAAAACAATTTTTAGAGGGACATATTTTATTTTATAGAGCGGTTGTGACACAAAAATGAGTAACGGAACTTCCGCCTCTCTATCTCTCTCGTTGCTTTAACTTTCGTGTAAGTTAACGCTCTTTCTGCCTTTTTTTTTGTTCATAAAAAAGAGGAAATGGCGCGAATTTAAAGTGTCTCTCTTAAAGGTCAAATTTAACAAAGAATATAAACGTAATTTTATCGCTATTGTGTTCAAGTAATAATAGAAAGAGATAAGAGATAAGAAATTTATTGTATTATTATTTGGTTGAAACAAATTAGAAGACAAATATTTTATTTATTTTGTTCGTAGAATCTCGTTTTGTCAATTAAATTCGTATTTTAATAACACAAATCTCAAATGTCAGAAATATTAAACGTCAACTGTCAAAATTTCATTTTTTAAATGTTAAATGTCAGTTTTCAGCTGTCAAATGTCAGCTTTCAACAACCAAATGTGAAACGAAAGCATTCAACTGTCAAATGACAAATTTCAGCTGTCAAATGTCATCTTTCAACTGTCAAATGTCAGTTTCCAGCTGTCAATTGTCAGCTTTCAATAGCCAAATGTCACCTTTTTGCTATGAAACGAAAGCATTCAACTGTCAAATGACAGATTTCAGCTGTCAAATGTCAGTTTAAAGCTGTCAATTGTCAGCTTTCAACAGCCAAATGTCACCTTTTTGCTGTGAAACAAAAGCATTCAACTGTCAAATGACAGATTTCAGCTGTCAAATGACAGATTTCAGCTGTCAAATGACAGATTTCAGTTATCAAATGTCATCTTTCAACTGTCAAATGTCAATTTCCAGCTGTCAATTGTCAGCTTTCAATAGCCAAATGTCACCTTTTTGCTGTGAAACGAAAGCATTCAACTATCAAATGACAGATTTCAGCTATCAAATGTCATCTTTCAACTGTCAAATATCAGTTTCCAGCTGTCAATTGTCAGCTTTCAATAGCCAAATGTCGCCTTTTTGCTGTGAAACGAAAGCATTCAACTATCAAATGACAGATTTCAGCTGTCAAATGTCATCTTTCAACTGTCAAATGTCAATTTCCAGCTGTCAATTGTCAGGTTTCAATAGCCAAATGTCACCTTTTTGCTATGAAACGAAAGCATTCAACTGTCAAATGACAGATTTCAGCTGTCAAATATCATCTTTCTACTGTCAAATGTCAGATTTTAACTTGTCAAATGTCACCTTTTTGCTGTGAAACGAAAGTATTCAACTATCAAATTTCAAATTTTAACTGTCAAATGTCAGCTTTCAGCTGCCAAATATCATCTTTCTACTGTCAAATGTCAGATTTTAACTTGTCAAATGTCAGCTATCATATATCAACTCTTAAATGTCAAAAAGGTAGTAAAAAAAGTAAATGTCATATGTCAGACATATTAAACGTTAACTGTCAAATTTCATCTTTCAATTGTCAAATGTCAGTTTCCAGCTGTCAGTTGTCAGCTTTCAACAGCCAAATGTCACTGTTTTGCTTTGTAAAGAAAGCATTCAACTGTCAAATGTCAGATTTTAGCTGTCAAATGACAGATTTCAACTGTAAAATGTTCAGATTTTAACTGTCAAATGTCAGTTATCATATATCAACTTTTAAATGTCAAAAGGTAGTAAAAAAAAGTAAATGTGTCATAATATGTCAGAAATGTTAAACGTTAACTGTCAAATTTCATCTTTCAACTGAAAGTGTTAAATGTCAACTGTCAGAATGTTAATTGTTACATGTCAACTGTCACTTGACAACTGTTACATAGCAACTGTCAAATATCAGAGCTGATCACTGTAGTATAGGTTATGTCTCTTCAGTCACTAATGAAGAGACATTCCCCGTATGGATCGACTAAATCCTTATAGATGTAAACTTGCGAAAGTAGAAACTATTCGCAAGTGGCCCCATCTTTACTCCAAAAAATGGAACTACGACAGTCGCTTTGCACCTTCGGCAAGGTAATAACATAAAACGAGCAGAGCGTTTGTAACAGTCTTATATAACAAGATGTAAGAGATGATACAAAACGTATCTAGTGCCGTACTATTAATAATAAATCCAGGGATGTCTCTTTATTAGTGACTGAAGATACATAACCTATACTACACTGATGAGCTCAAAAAAAGAGCGAAACACTGTGTCTGTAATTGGTTTTGCCCCTGTATGGGTTGATTAATATCCTTATACTCCTATTTCGCAGCATCTACCGGTGTCTTGAGTTAGAAAATCTAACCAAACACCAATCCAGTGTGTGTGTGTGTGTGTGTAATTTTATTTCATTGACCCACAGAAATCGGTTTTTCGATAAAATAGTTCAAAGGTTAAATTTATAAATTATAAATTTTGTAACAAAGTTATTAAAATATTTATTTAATTATTATATCGAAAATTTCTTCATTCATTAATTTCAAATTTACCAAATCACTCTTTTATCCCTTTTAATCTTTAAAATTTACTCACTTATCAATAGTTTTATCGATAATTTCTTCACAATTTTCATTTTTTTCATTCACCACCACCACAACCGATTCATTGCAATTATTTGTCGGAATTGTTTCTGTTTTCATTTTGAATCGAATTTCAACTTTTAATAAATCGATTTTAATTCTTTTCACGAATAATAATTCTCTCATTATTGTTCATTTTAATAGAAAATAAAATATCGATGAAAAAGAAAATAAAAATAAAAATAAAAATAAAAACGAAACCAAGTGCGCACAATGAATAACAACACGATAATGGCTAACTACGATTTCGATACTGATTATGAAGAATATTTAAAGGAAGAGGGGGAATTTATGAGGGGATAAAAGGGAGGGGATATATGTGTTTTATTATTATTTATTTTTTTAATTCTATTTTATAGCGTCGAAGGATCGCTTAGATCTATAAGAAGCCATTCTCAAATGTCACAAATGTCAATATTCTCGAATACCAAATGACCACTGTCAATTGGCACAAATATCAATATAATATTGACATCAAATGTTAAACTGTCATTTTATACAAATGTCAACTGTCAAATATCACAAATGTCTACTATATTGCAATAAAAGAGCGGAAATGGTAAACTGCGATGTAAACAAATGTCAAATCTGTCAACTGTCATATCTCACAAATGTAATTTGTCAAATATCAACTATCAAATATTCACTTTCAAATGTCACAACAATGAATTGTCAAATATCAAAACTGTCAACTGTTAATACTCAATTGACACAAAGGTCAAATGTCATAAATGTCAATATTGTTAAATGTCACAACTGTCAACTGTTAATTCTCACAAATGTCAAAGATCAAATGTTTACTGGCATATGTTACATTATATCAACTGTCAAATATCACAAATACCAATTGTTACGAATGTCAACTAACAAATGTCAAATGACGCAAATGTCAACCATACAATTCGCACAAATGTCAATATTGTCATATGTCACAACTGTCAAATTTCAATATTATCTAATGTCACAAATATTAACTGTCAAAGGTCAAATGTTTACTGCCAATTGTCAAAAATATCACAAATGTCAACTGTCAAATGATGCAAATGTCAAATTTTTACTGTCAAATGTCTGAAATATCACAAATGTCAACTGACAAATGTCAAATGACCAAAATGTTAACTCTCAATTTGCACAATTGTCAAATATTACAGATGTCAAAGGTCAAATGTTTACTGTCAATTGTCATAAATATCAACTGTCAAATATCATAAATGTCAACTGTCACGAATGTCAACTGACAAATGTCAAATGACCCAAATGTCAACTCTTAAATGCCCACTTCCAGTTGGCACAAATGTCAGTGTTATATGTCTCTACTGTCAATATAGTGTCAAATATCACAGATATCAACTATCAAAGATCAAATCTTTACTGCCAATTGTCAAATATCACAAATGTCAACTGTCAAATGATGCAAATGTCAAATTTTTACTGTCAAATATCTGAAATATCACAAATGTCAACTGTCACGAATGTCAACTGACAAATGTCAACTCTCAATTGGCACAAATGTCAGTCTTCTATGTCAAAAATGTCAATATTGTCAAATATTACAGATATCAACTGTCAAAGGTCAAATCTTTACTGTCAATTGTCATAAATATCAACTGTCAAATATCACAAATGCCAATTGTTACGAATGTCAAATGACACAAATGTCAACCCTACAATTCGCACTGTAAGTTGGCACAAATGTCAATATTGTCATATGTCACAACTGTCAAGTTTCAATATTGTCTAATGTCGCAAATATTAACTGTCAAACGTCAAATATTTATTGCCAATTGTCAAATATCACAAATGTGAACTGTCACGAATGTCAAATGATCCAAATGTCAACTTTCAAATGTCCACTGTCAGTTGGCACAAATGTCAGTGTTATATGTCTCTACTGTCAATATAGTGTCAAATATCACAAATGTCAACTGTCAAATGATGCAAATGTCAAATTTTTACTGTCAAATGTCTGAAATATCACAAATGTCAACTGACAAATGTCAAATGACCAAAATGTTAACTCTCAATTTGCACAAATGTCAAATATTACAAATGTCAAAGGTCAAATGTTTACTGTCAATTGTCATAAATATCAACTGTCAAATATCATAAATGTCAACTGTCACGAATTTCAACTGACAAATATCAAATGACCCAAATGTCAACTCTCAAATGCCCTCTGTCAGTTGGCACAAATGTCAGTGTTATATGTCTCTACTGTCAATATAGTGTCAAATATCACAGATATCAACTATCAAAGATCAAATATTTACTACCAATTGTCAAATATCACAAATGTCAACTGTCACGAATGTCAACTGACAAATGTCAACTCTCAATTGGCACAAATGTCAGTGTTCTATGTCACAAATGTCAATATTGTCAAATATTACAGATATCAACTGTCAAAGGTCAAATCTTTACTGTCAATTGTCATAAATATCAACTGTCAAATATCATAAATATCAACTGTCAAATATCATAAATGTCAACTGTCACGAATGTCAACTGACAAATATCAAATGACCCAAATGTCAACTCTCAAATGCCCTCTGTCAGTTGGCACAAATGTCAGTGTTATATGTCTCTACTGTCAATATAGTGTCAAATATCACAGATATCAACTGTCAAAGATCAAATATTTACTACCAATTGTCAAATATCACAAATGTCAACTGTCAAATGATGCAAATGTCAAATTTTTACTGTCAAATGTCTGAAATATCACAAATGTCAACTGACAAATGTCAAATGACCAAAATGTTAACTCTCAATTTGCACAATTGTCAAATATTACAGATGTCAAAGGTCAAATGTTTACTGTCAATTGTCATAAATATCAACTGTCAAATATCATAAATGTCAACTGTCACGAATGTCAACTGACAAATATCAAATGACCCAAATGTCAACTCTCAAATGCCCACTGTAAGTTGGCACAAATGTCAGTGTTATATGTCTCTACTGTCAATATAGTGTCAAATATCACAGATATCAACTGTCAAAGATCAAATATTTACTACCAATTGTCAAATATCACAAATGTCAACTGTCACGAATGTCAACTGACAAATGTCAACTCTCAATTGGCACAAATGTCAGTGTTCTATGTCACAAATGTCAATATTGTCAAATATTACAGATATCAACTGTCAAAGGTCAAATCTTTACTGTCAATTGTCATAAATATCAACTGTCAAATATCATAAATATCAACTGTCAAATATCATAAATGTCAACTGTCACGAATGTCAACTGACAAATATCAAATGACCCAAATGTCAACTCTCAAATGCCCACTGTCAGTTGGCACAAATGTCAGTGTTATATGTCTCTACTGTCATCACAGATATCAACTATCAAAGATCAAATGTTTACTGCCAATTGTCAAATATCACAAATGTCAACTGTCAAATGATGCAAATGTCAAATTTTTACTGTCAAATGTCTGAAATATCACAAATGTCAACTGACAAATGTCAAATGACCAAATATTAACACTCAATTTGCACAAATGTCAAATATTACAGATGTCAAAGGTCAAATGTTTACTGTCAATTGTCATAAATATCAACTGTCAAATATCATAAATGTCAACTGTCACGAATGTCAACTGACAAATATTAAATGACTCAAATGTCAACTCTCAAATGCCCACTGTCAGTTGGCACAAATGTCAGTGTTATATGTCTCTACTGTCAATATAGTGTCAAATATCACAGATATCAACTGTCAAAGATCAAATCTTTACTGCCAATTGTCAAATATCACAAATGCCAACTGTCAAATGATGCAAATGTCAAATTTTTACTGTCAAATGTCTGAAATATCACAAATCTCAACTCTCACGAATGTCAACTGACAAATGTCAACTCTCAATTGGCACAAATGTCAGTCTTCTATGTCACAAATGTCAATATTGTCAAATATTACAGATATAAACTGTCAAATATCACAAATGTCAACTGTCAAATAACGCAAATATTATTTAACAGCAATAATTAATAACAATAAAAGAATAATAAAAATAATAATTTTGTTGATAAATTAAACATTTTTTTTTATTCAAGGTTAAACGTTACAGTTAAAAACGTTAAAAATGCCGA
Organism: Altica lythri; assembly: GCA_964028335.1. Lineage (NCBI taxonomy): Eukaryota > Metazoa > Arthropoda > Insecta > Coleoptera > Chrysomelidae > Altica > Altica lythri. The sequence continues at coordinate 15,783,532 of OZ034811.1, read as the reverse complement.
AAAAAATATTAGAATTGTCAAACGTCAGCTGTCAAATATCAGAGAGTATTTGGCAATATTAATATTTGACGTTTGTGCATTTGATGGTTGACAGTTGACATTTTCGATATTTGACAGTTGATATTTGTAACGTTTTGATAATTTTGACAGATCACATTTGTAAGATTTGATGTTTGATGTTTGACATTTGTGACATTTGACAGTAGACATTTGTAGGAAATGACAGTTGACAGTTTGGTGCATTTGATAATATTGACATGTTTGATATTTGACATTTGTGCCAATTGAAAATAGTCATTTGAGAGTTAGAATTGTCAAACGTCAGCTGTCAAATATCAGAGAGTTTGACAGTTGATATTTGTGACATTTGAAAGTAAACATTTAATCATTGACAGTTGATATTTGTGATATTTTTGACGTTTGTGCATTTGATGGTTGACAGTTGACATTTTCGATATTTGACAGTTGATATTTGTAACGTTTTGATAATTTTGACAGATCACATTTGTGAGATTTGACAATTGGGGCATTTGATAATATTGCCATGTTTGATGTTTCACATTTGACTTTTGTGACATTTGACAGCAGACATTTATAGAAAATGACAGTTGACAGTTGGGGCATTTGAAAATAGTCATTTGAGAGTTAGAAATGTTAACAGAAGTGTCAAATATAAGACTTTAGATGTTAAATGTCACATTTCAACTGACAATATCCAAATATTCTTTTTTTCAGTCTATTTTTTAATGTATTATTAAATTTTTTTATATATTGGAAAGTACGTAGAATGATATTTATTGTTTAATTTAATTATATTTTGTATATTCTTAGAATCCTTAACCATAAATTGAAGAGTGTATAAAGAATAAATTGATTATATAAATCGAATTTGACCTTGACAAAATTCGAATAGAAAAAAATGCAGGAAAAAACCCAATCAAATTAGGTACACACAATATCCAAAGGAAGAAACCAAATTGTCACAAATGAAAATTGTCAAATGTCAGAGTTGTCAACTTTCAACAGTCAAATGACAGCTGTCAAATGTAAGCTAACATATATAAACTAACGAACATATTAAAAAGGTTAAAAATATCAATTTAATTGTCAAATGTGTCACAAATGTCAAATATTAACTGTCGAATGTTAGAATGTCAATTGTCAACTGTTAAAAATGTTAACAGAAATGTTAAATGTCAGAATTGTCAAATGTCATCAGTCAAAATATATGAGTTGTCAAATTTCATTTGTCAAATGTCACAAATATAAATTGTCAAATCTGTCAAATGTTAACAGAAATGTTCACTGTCAAATGTTAACTGTTAAATGTCAAAAATGTGAACCTAAGAATGCTAAATGTCAAGTTTTATACTGTCAAATGTCAGCTATGATATAATCAACTGTCAAAGGGTGATTAAAAGTGAAAAAAACTGATAACAAATATTAGAAATGTCAAATATCAAAATATTAAATTAAATATTACCTGCTTTCAACTGTCAAATGTCAAAAAAAAATGACAGAAATGTTAACTGTCAAAAGTCAATTGTCAAAAGTCAATCGCCGTCAATTGTCAACTGTTAGAAATGTTAACTGTCTTGACAATTGTCAAATGTCAACTGCCTCCTTTCAACTGTCATGTCAAGAAAATGTCAATTGATGTTAATTGACTTTTGTCAACTCTTAGAAATGTTAACTGTCTTGACAACTGTCAAATGTCAACTGCCTGCTTTCAACTGTCAAATGTCATAAAAATGTCAGAAATGTTAACTGTCAAAAGTCAATTGCCGTCAATTGTCAACTGTTAGAAATGTTAACTGTCTTGACAATTGTCAAATGTTAACTGCCTGCTGTCAACTGTCAAATATCATAAAAATGTCAGAAATGTTAACTGTCAAAAGTCAATTGCCGTCAACTGTTAGAAATGTTAACTTTCTTGACAATTATCAAATGTCAACTGCCTGATTTCAACTGTCAAATGTCATAAAAATGTCAGAAATATTAACTGTCAAAAGTCAATTGCCGTCAATTGTCAACTGTTTGAAATGTTAACTGTGTTGACAATTGTCAAATGTCAACTGCCTGCTTTCAACTGTCAAATGTCATAAAAATGTCAGAAATGTTAACTGTCAAAAGTCAATTGCCGTCAATTGTCAACTGTTAGAAATGTTAACTGTCTTGACAATTGTCAAATGTTAACTGCCTGCTGTCAACTGTCAAATATCATAAAAATGTCAGAAATGTTAACTGTCAAAAGTCAATTGCCGTCAACTGTTAGAAATGTTAACTTTCTTGACAATTATCAAATGTCAACTGCCTGATTTCAACTGTCAAATGTCATAAAAATGTCAGAAATATTAACTGTCAAAAGTCAATTGCCGTCAATTGTCAACTGTTTGAAATGTTAACTGTGTTGACAATTGTCAAATGTCAACTGCCTGCTTTCAACTGTCAAATGTCATAAAAATGTCAGAAATGTTAACTGTCAAAAGTCAATTGCCGTCAATTGTCAACTGTTTGAAATGTTAACTGTTTTGACAATTGTCAAATGTCAACTGCCTGATTTCAACTGTCAAATGTCATAAAAATGTCAGAAATGTTAACTGTCAAAAGTCAATTGCCGTCAATTGTCAACTGTTTGAAATGTTAACTGTGTTGACAATTGTCAAATGTCAACTGCCTGATTTCAACTGTCAAATGTCATAAAAATGTCAGAAATGTTAACTGTCAAAAGTCAATTGCCGTCAATTGTCAACTGTTAGAAATGTTAACTGTTTTGACAATTGTCAAATGTCAACTGCCTGATTTCAACTGTCAAATGTCATAAAAATGTCAGAAATGTTAACTGTCAAAAGTCAATTGCCGTCAATTGTCAACTGTTTGAAATGTTAACTGTTTTGACAATTGTCAAATGTCAACTGCCTGATTTCAACTGTCAAATGTCATAAAAATGTCAGAAATGTTAACTGTCAAAAGTCAATTGCCGTCAATTGTCAACTGTTTGAAATGTTAACTGTGTTGACAATTGTCAAATATCAACTGCCTGCTTTCAACTGTCAAATGTCATAAAAATGTCAGAAATGTTAACTGTCAAAAGTCAATTGCCGTCAATTGTCAACTGTTAGAAATGTTAACTGTTTTGACAATTGTCAAATGTCAACTGCCTGATTTCAACTGTCAAATGTCATAAAAATGTCAGAAATGTTAACTGTCAAAAGTCAATTGCCGTCAATTGTCAACTGTTTGAAATGTTAACTGTCTTGACAATTGTTAAATATCAACTGCCTGATTTCAACTGTCAAATGTCATAAAAATGTCAGCAAGGTTAACTGTCAAAAGTCAATTGCCGTCAATTGTCAACTGTTTGAAATGTTAACTGTGTTGACAATTGTCAAATATCAACTGCCTGCTTTCAACTGTCAAATGTCATAAAAATGTCAGAAATGTTAACTGTCAAAAGTCAATTGCCGTCAATTGTCAACTGTTAGAAATGTTAACTGTTTTGACAATTGTCAAATGTCAACTGCCTGATTTCAACTGTCAAATGTCATAAAAATGTCAGCAAGGTTAACTGTCAAAAGTCAATTGCCGTCAATTGTCAACTGTTAGAAATGTTAACTGTCTTGACAATTGTCAAATGTCAACTGCCTGATTTCAACTGTCAAATGTCATAAAAATGTCAGAAATGTTAACTGTCAAAAGTCAATTGCCGTCAATTGTCAACTGTTTGAAATGTTAACTGTTTTGACAATTGTCAAATGTCAACTGCCTGCTTTCAACTGTCAAATGTCATAAAAATGTCAGAAATGTTAACTGTCAAAAGTCAATTGCCGTCAATTGTCAACTGTTAGAAATGTTAACTGTTTTGACAATTGTCAAATGTCAACTGCCTGATTTCAACTGTCAAATGTCATAAAAATGTCAGCAAGGTTAACTGTCAAAAGTCAATTGCCGTCAATTGTCAACTGTTAGAAATGTTAACTGTCTTGACAATTGTCAAATGTCAACTGCCTGATTTCAACTGTCAAATGTCATAAAAATGTCAGAAATGTTAACTGTCAAAAGTCAATTGCCGTCAATTGTCAACTGTTAGAAATGTTAACTGTTTTGACAATTGTCAAATGTCAACTGCCTGATTTCAACTGTCAAATGTCATAAAAATGTCAGCAAGGTTAACTGTCAAAAGTCAATTGCCGTCAATTGTCAACTGTTAGAAATGTTAACTGTCTTGACAATTGTCAAATGTCAACTGCCTGATTTCAACTGTCAAATGTCATAAAAATGTCAGAAATGTTAACTGTCAAAAGTCAATTGCCGTCAATTGTCAACTGTTTGAAATGTTAACTGTTTTGACAATTGTCAAATGTCAACTGCCTGCTTTCAACTGTCAAATGTCATAAAAATGTCAGAAATGTTAACTGTCAAAAGTCAATTGCCGTCAATTGTCAACTGTTAGAAATGTTAACTGTTTTGACAATTGTCAAATGTCAACTGCCTGCTTTCAACTGTCAAATGTCATAAAAATGTCAGAAATGTTAACTGTCAAAAGTCAATTGCCGTCAATTGTCAACTGTTTGAAATGTTAACTGTTTTGACAATTGTCAAATGTCAACTGCCTGCTTTCAACTGTCAAATGTCATAAAAATGTCAGAAATGTTAACTGTCAAAAGTCAATTGCCGTCAATTGTCAACTGTTTGAAATGTTAACTGTTTTGACAATTGTCAAATGTCAACTGCCTGCTTTCAACTGTCAAATGTCATAAAAATGTCAGAAATGTTAACTGTCAAAAGTCAATTGCCGTCAATTGTCAACTGTTTGAAATGTTAACTGTTTTGACAATTGTCAAATGTCAACTGCCTGCTTTCAACTGTCAAATGTCAAAAAAATGTCAGAAATGTTAACTGTCAAAAGTCAATTGCCGTCAATTGTCAACTGTTTGAAATGTTAACTGTTTTGACAATTGTCAAATTACAACTGCCTGATTTCAACTGTCAAATGTCATAAAAATGTCAGAAATGTTAACTGTCAAAAGTCAATTGCCGTCAATTGTCAACTGTTTGAAATGTTAACTGTGTTGACAATTGTCAAATGTCAACTGCCTGATTTCAACTGTCAAATGTCATAAAAATGTCAGAAATGTTAACTGTCAAAAGTCAATTGCCGTCAATTGTCAACTGTTTGAAATGTTAACTGTTTTGACAATTGTCAAATTACAACTGCCTGATTTCAACTGTCAAATGTCATAAAAATGTCAGAAATGTTAACTGTCAAAAGTCAATTGCCGTCAATTGTCAACTGTTTGAAATGTTAACTGTTTTGACAATTGTCAAATGTCAACTGCCTGCTTTCAACTGTCAAATGTCAGAAATGTTAACTGTCAAAAGTCATTTGTCAAAAGTCAATTGCCGGTAATTGTCAAATATCAACTGTTACAAATGTTAACTGTCTTGACAATTGTCAAATGTCAGCTATCATATGTCAACTGTCAAAATGTGATTAAAAATGAAAAAAAAATTGTCATTATTTCCTTTGGTAGAGAAGATAATATTGGAAAGATATATTTACCAGATTTCTAGAAATGTTTACCACAAATTAATTTATTAATAAATATAAATAAATTAATTACATAAATCGAATTTTACCTTGAAAAAATTCGAATAAAACACCATAGGAAAATTCCCGATAAAATAATAGAAATTCTTATAGATATAAAAAAAAACTGACCTCATTATATTCTCGATAAATTCCACTACTCTCTCGATATTACGAATTGTACGAACACACTTTTTTTTTATTTATTTATTTATTTACTTAAAGCAAAACATATTTGAATTATTTCTAAAATGAATTTCGTTTATTCAGCAAAACATTTTATAAAAACAATAAAAAGTTGAACTAGAAATTATTTAATTGGAAATTAATATTAAGTGGGCGAATACGGGGGAATTTAAATTGATTATTTATTTCACCTGTCAAAATATCACAATTTTGTAATTTCGTCCAATGAAAACGCTTAATCTTCAATGTTTTATGCTAAATCTAGCCAATCATTTCGGTTTATACTGATAAAACCACTAGTGGTTTTACTAGTATTGATAAAATTATAGAACTGTCAAAAATTCAATAACAATATTAAACAATCAATTTTCTTTTTTATAAGTACCCTACGATAAATCAACATTCATTTATATTATCTAAATATTCTGAAATATATTTTGTTATTATTATTAACACAATTCAATTCATCTAAAATCTAAACGATAATGAAAAATTAAATATGTAGGTACTTTAAAACTAACCTGCTTCCTGGTTCTGCATGCATTTAAAACGTTTATATGCCTACATTCAAATGTGGTCTTGTAGGTAAACTTTAAATAGATATACCTACCTAATAATTTTTATTTTGGTAATTTTCTCTTTAATAATATAATTGTATAAATAGGCAGGTATAAAAATAAATATTTATTCAAATTATAACCCTGTTTTCACGATGCTCACGACAACTGACAACTGTCAATACTATCTAGTGTACAGGATAAGTTAATAGGGGTAATAGGGGTAACGGTATTAGGTTTGTGTTAATTATGAAACATAAGTTGTTCTAGGAAGTTTTTTAAATAAAGTAGTTTTTGTACAGAATGGTTCAAAAAATAATCTTCTCAAATACCACTCGTCCTGTAAAATTTTACTAGATAAATTTTTATTTTCCAGACTCAAACTTTTTTATTTTAGGCAAAACTACTCAAACAAACTGAATATGATAAAATCACTCGTCCTACGGACTCGTGATTTTATCACATTTCAGTTTGTTTTCGTATTTTTGCCAAATAAAAAAGTTTTCGTGGAAACTAAAAATTTATCGATAAAATTTTAAGGACTCGTGGTATTACCTTTGATAAAACCACTAGTGGTTTTACTACTATTGATAAAATTATAGAACTGTCAAAAATTCAATAACAATATTGAACAATCAATTTTCGTGTTTATAAGTACTTTACTATAAATCAACATTCATTTATATTATCTAAATATTCTGAAATATATTTTGTTATTATTATTATCACAATTCAATTCATCTAAACGATAATGAAAAATCAAATATGTAGGTACTTTAAAACTAACCTGCTTCCTGGTTCTGCATGCATTTAAAACTTTTATATGCCTACAGCCAAATGTGGTCTTGTAGGTAAACTTTAAATAGATATACCTAATAATTTTTATTTTGGTAATTTTCTCTTTAATAACATAATTGTATAAATAGGTATAAAAATAAATATTTATTCAAATTATAACCCTGTTTTCTCTACGCTCACGACAACTGACAACTGTCAAGGATAAGATAATAGGAAGGGTAATTTGTCAAATTTTTTATTAAAGTTATTGAAAGATCAAAAGATTATAAGTATTTTCTCTTAAAATAATAATATATTTATTAAATATTATTCTGTGTAAACCCACTTCCTTTCTTTCTCTTGATTATTAATGTTTTAATAAATTAGATCATAGGTAGGCAACACAAAATACACGTATCCTAGTTTTTGTACAGAATGGTTCAAAAAATAATCTTCTCAAATACCACTCGTCCTGTAAAATTTTACTAGATAAATTTTTATTTTCCAGACTCAAACTTTTTTATTTTAGGCAAAACTACTCAAACAAACTGAATATGATAAAATCACTCGTCCTACGGACTCGTGATTTTATCACATTTCAGTTTGTTTTCGTATTTTTGCCAAATAAAAAAGTTTTCGTGGAAACTAAAAATTTATCGATAAAATTTTAAGGACTCGTGGTATTACCTTTGATAAAAAATAATTTTATCCGATAAAACTAATCTCGAGATTTCGATTTTTTTTTTATTTTAATCCCTAATTAGATATTTAAGTTTGAGATTTTTGTTTATTTATATAATTTTTTTTTTTTTTAATTTTTCTATTTTTTCCACATTTTTCATTGTCTCTCGTTTTTATTTCCCATTTTTTTTTTAAATTGTAAAAGTCGTCAAAATATTGTGATAAATCACGAAACTGCCAAAAAAAAGGAAATTGTCAAATGTCAACTGCCTGTTTTCAACTGTCAAATGTCAAAAATGTTAACTGTCAAGTCATTTGTCAACTGCCTGCTTTCAACTGTCAGATGTCAAAAAAATGTCAGAAAGTCATTTGTCAAAAGTCAAATGTCACAATTGTCAAAATGGTCAATTTTCAAAATTGTCAATTGTCAAAATTGACAATTGTCAAAATTGACAATTGTCAAAATTGTCAATTGTCAAAATTGTCAATTTTCAAAATTGTCAATTGTCAAAATTGTCAATTGTCAAAATTGTCAATTGTCAAAATTGACAATTGTCAAAATTGTCAATGGTCAAAATTGTCAATTATCAAAATTTTCAAAATTGTTAATTGTCAATTGTCAAAATTGTCAATTTTCAAAATTGTCAATTGTCAAAATTGTCAATTGTCAAAATTGTCAATTGTCAAAATTGTCAATTGTCAAAATTGACAATTGTCAAAATTGTCAATTGTCAAAATTGTCAATTATCAAAATTTTCAAAATTGTTAATTGTCAATTGTCAAAATTGTCAATTGTCAAAATTGTCAATTGTCAAAATTGTCAATTGTCAAAATTGTCAATTGTCAAAATTGTCAATTGTCAAAATTGTCAATTGTCAAAATTGTCAATTGTCAAAATTGTCAATTGTCAAAATTGTCAATTGTCAAAATTGTCAATTGTCAAAATTGTCAATTGTCAAAATTGTCAATTGTCAAAATTGTCAATTGTCAAAATTGTCAATTGTCAAAATTGTCAATTGTCAAAATTGTCAATTGTCAAAATTGTCAATTGTCAAAATTGTCAATTGTCAAAATTGTCAATTGTCAAAATTGTCAATTGTCAAAATTGTCAATTGTCAAAATTGTCAATTGTCAAAATTGTCAATTGTCAAAATTGTCAATTGTCAAAATTGTCAATTGTCAAAATTGTCAATTGTCAAAATTGTCAATTGTCAAAATTGTCAATTGTCAAAATTGTCAATTGTCAAAATTGTCAATTGTCAAAATTGTCAATTGTCAAAATTGTCAATTGTCAAAATTGTCAATTGTCAAAATTGTCAATTGTCAAAATTGTCAATTGTCAAAATTGTCAATTGTCAAAATTGTCAATTGTCAAAATTGTCAATTGTCAAAATTGTCAATTGTCAAAATTGTCAATTGTCAAAATTGTCAATTGTCAAAATTGTCAATTGTCAAAATTGTCAATTGTCAAAATTGTCAAAATTGTCAAAATTGTCAATTGTCAAAATTGTCAATTGTCAAAATTGTCAATTGTCAATATTGTCAAAATTGTCAATTGTCAAAATTGTCAATTGTCAAAATTTTCAAAATTGTTAATTGTCAATTTTCAAAATTGTCAATTGTCAAAATTGTCAATTGTCAAAATTGTCAATTGTCAAAATTGTCAATTGTCAAAATTGTCAATTGTCAAAATTGTCAATTGTCAAAATTGACAATTGTCAAAATTGACAATTGTCAAAATTGTCAATTGTCAAAATTGTCAATTTTCAAAATTGTCAATTGTCAAAATTGTCAATTGTCAAAATTGTCAATTGTCAAAATTGACAATTGTCAAAATTGTCAATGGTCAAAATTGTCAATTATCAAAATTTTCAAAATTGTTAATTGTCAATTGTCAAAATTGTCAATTTTCAAAATTGTCAATTGTCAAAATTGTCAATTGTCAAAATTGTCAATTGTCAAAATTGTCAATTGTCAAAATTGACAATTGTCAAAATTGTCAATTGTCAAAATTGTCAATTATCAAAATTTTCAAAATTGTTAATTGTCAATTGTCAAAATTGTCAATTGTCAAAATTGTCAATTGTCAAAATTGTCAATTGTCAAAATTGTCAATTGTCAAAATTGTCAATTGTCAAAATTGTCAATTGTCAAAATTGTCAATTGTCAAAATTGTCAATTGTCAATTGTCAAAATTGTCAAATTGTCAAAATTGTCAATTGTCAAAATTGTCAATTGTCAAAATTGTCAAATTGTCAAAATTGTCAATTGTCAAAATTGTCAATTGTCAAAATTGTCAAAATGGTCAATTGTCAAAATGGTCAATTGTCAAAATGGTCAATTGTCAAAATGGTCAATTGTCAAAATGGTCAATTGTCAAAATGGTCAATTGTCAAAATGGTCAATTGTCAAAATGGTCAATTGTCAAAATTGTCAATTGTCAAAATTGTCAATTGTCAAAATTGTCAATTGTCAAAATTGTCAATTGTCAAAATTATCAATTGTCAAAACTGTCAATTGTCAAAAGTCTATTGTCAATTGTCCAAAGTCAATTGTCAAAAGTCAATTGTCAAAAGTCAATTGTCAAAAGTCAATTGTCAAAAGTCAATTGTCAAAAGTCAATTGTCAAAAGTCAATTGTCAAAAGTCAATTGTCAAAAGTCAATTGTCAAAAGTCAATTGTCAAAAGTCAATTGTCAAAAGTCAATTGTCAAAAGTCAATTGTCAAAAGTCAATTGTCAAAAGTCAATTGTCAAAAGTCAATTGTCAAAAGTCAATTGTCAAAAGTCAATTGTCAAAAGTCAATTGTCAAAAGTCAATTGTCAAAAGTCAATTGTCAAAAGTCAATTGTCAAAAGTCAATTGTCAAAAGTCAATTGTCAAAAGTCAATTGTCAAAAGTCAATTGTCAAAAGTCAATTGTCAAAAGTCAATTGTCAAAAGTCAATTGTCAAAAGTCAATTGTCAAAAGTCAATTGTCAAAAGTCAATTGTCAAAAGTCAATTGTCAAAAGTCAATTGTCAAAAGTCAATTGTCAAAAGTCAATTGTCAAAAGTCAATTGTCAAAAGTTAATTGTCAAAAGTCAATTGTCAAAAGTCAATTGTCAAAAGTCAATTGTCAAAAGTCAATTGTCAAAAGTCAATTGTCAAAAGTCAATTGTCAAAAGTCAATTGTCAAAAGTCAATTGTCAAAAGTCAATTGTCAAAAGTCAATTGTCAAAAGTCAATTGTCAAAAGTCAATTGTCAAAAGTCAATTGTCAAAAGTCAATTGTCAAAAGTCAATTGTCAAAAGTCAATTGTCAAAAGTCAATTGTCAAAAGTCAATTGTCAAAAGTCAATTGTCAAAAGTCAATTGTCAAAAGTCAATTGTCAAAAGTCAATTGTCAAAAGTCAATTGTCAAAAGTCAATTGTCAAAAGTCAATTGTCAAAAGTCAATTGTCAAAAGTCAATTGTCAAAAGTCAATTGTCAAAAGTCAATTGTCAAAAGTCAATTGTCAAAAGTCAATTGTCAAAAGTCAATTGTCAAAAGTCAATTGTCAAAAGTCAATTGTCAAAAGTCAATTGTCAAAAGTCAATTGTCAAAAGTCAATTGTCAAAAGTCAATTGTCAAAAGTCAATTGTCAAAAGTCAATTGTCAAAAGTCAACTGTTAGAAATGTTAACTGTCTTGACAATTGTCAAATGTCAACTGCCTGCTTTCAACTGTCAAATGTCAAAAATGTTAACTGTCAAAAGTCATTTGTCAAAAGTCAATTGTCAACTGCCTGCTTTCAACTGTCAAATGTCAAAAAAATGTCAGAAATGAAATATCAGAAATGTTAACTGTCAAAAGTCATTTGTCAAAAGTCAATTGTCAACTTTTAGAAACGTTAACTGTCTCGACAATTGTCAAATGTCAACTGCCTGCTTTCAACTGTAAAATGTCAAAAATGTTAACTGTCAAAAGTCATTTGTCAAAAGTCAATTGTCAACTGCCGGCTTTCAACTGTCAAAAAAATGACAGAAATGTTAACTGTCAAAAGGAATTTGTCAAAAGTCAATTGCGTCAATTGTCAACTTTTAGAAACGTTAACTGTCTCGACAATTGTCAACTGTCAACTGCCTGCTTTCAACTGTCAAATGTCAGAAATGTTAACTGTGAAAATGTTTTCTGTTTAAAGTCAAATGTCAAGTACCTGCTTTCAACTGTCAGATGTCAAAACAATGTCAGAAATGTTAACTGTAAAAAGTCATTTGTCAAAAGTCAATTGTCAAAAGTCAATTGTCAAAAGTCAATTGTCAAAAGTCAATTGTCAAAAGTCAGTTGCTGTCAATTGTTAATTGTCAAATGTCAATTGCCTGCTTTCAACTGTCAAATGTCACAAATGTTAACAGTCAAAAGTCAATTGCCGTCAATTGTCAAATGTTAATTGTCAACTGTTAGAAATGTTAACTGTCTTGACAATTGTCAAATGTTTACTGCCTGCTTTCAACTGTCAAATGTCAAAAGAAGGGTTCGAAAAATCCTAAAAAATGTAAAAGATGGCACTTTTTAATTAGAAATTTTATTGATTAGAAAATTGTACAATAATTGCATCTTTAGGAACGCTATCACCAACGGAAAAACCAATTTTGGAAATTTTCGCATCTTTTGTGGCTTTTACAACGTATTCCATTTTCATTGCAATTAAAACAAATAAAGAATCGCCTTTTTTCACATAATCGCCCGATTTTACCAATAATTTATCCAAAATTCCTGGCATTGGAGCAATGGCATTATTCGAATTTAATTCGGAAAATTTATCATCGTTTTCCATATGGAAAGATGGTTTTATTAGTGAAAATTCGGTTTTTCCCCTCTGAAAAATTTATTACAAATGTTAAGAATTGATTAGTTGTGATTGTAAGTGAGTTTAAGTGGTTACAAAGTATTTCATATCTTTAATAGTTTTCAATATACGGAGGAATTACAAAATTTTTGTTAAAATTTGTAATTACCTCGTAACTTTTTTGTTTATTAACGTACAAAAAGTTATAACCTATCAAAAGATAGGAAATTTTCTCAAAAATCCAAAATTCCAATTAGTTTTTTCATATCTTTAATAGTTTTCAATATACGGAGGAATTACAAAATTTTTGTTAAAATTTGTAATTACCTCGTAACTTTTTTGTTTATTAACGTACAAAAAGTTATAACCTATCAAAAGATAGGAAATTTTCTCAAAAATCCAAAATTCCAATTAGTTTTTTCATATCTTTAATAGTTTTCAATATACGGAGGAATTACAAAATTTTTGTTAAAATTTGTAATTACCTCGTAACTTTTTTGTTTATTAACGTACAAAAAGTTATAACCTATCAAAAGATAGGAAATTTTCTCAAAAATCCAAAACTCCAATTAGTTTTTTCATATCTTTTATAGTTTTCAATATACGGGGGAATTACAAAATTTTTGTTAAAATTTGTAATTCCCTCGTAACTTTTTTATTTATTAACGTACAAAAAGTTATAACCTATCAAAAGATAGGAAATTTTCTCAAAAATCCAAAATTCCAATTAGTTTTTTCATATTTTTTATAGTTTTCAATGTACGGGGGAATTACAAAATTTTTGTTAAAATTTGTAATTCCCTCGTAACTTTTTTATTTATTAACGTACAAAAAGTTATAACTTATCAAAAGATAGGAAATTTTCTCAAAAATCCAAAATTCCAATTAGTTTTTTCATATCTTTTATAGTTTTCAATATACGGGGGAATTACAAAATTTTTGTTAAAATTTGTAATTCCCTCGTAACTTTTTTATTTATTAACGTACAAAAAGTTATAACTCATTAAAAGATAAGAAATTGTCTCAAAAATCCAAAATTCCAATTAGTTTTTTCATATCTTTTATAGTTTTTAATATACGGGGGAAATACAAAATTTTTGTTAAAATTTGTAATTCCCTTGTAACTTTTTTATTTATTAACGTACAAAAAGTTATAACTTATCAAAAGATAGGAAATTTTCTCAAAAATCCAAAATTCCAATTAGTTTTTTCATATCTTTTATAGTTTTTAATATACGGGGGAAATACAAAATTTTTGTTAAAATTTGTAATTCCCTCGTAACTTTTTTATTTATTAACGTACAAAAAGTTATAACTTATCAAAAGATAGGAAATTTTCTCAAAAATCCAAAATTCCAATTAGTTTTTTCATATCTTTTATAGTTTTCAATATACGGGGGAATTACAAAATTTTTGTTAAAATTTGTAATTCCCTCGTAACTTTTTTATTTATTAACGTACAAAAAGTTATAACTTATCAAAAGATAGAAAATTTTCTCAAAAATCCAAAATTCCAATTAGTTTTTTCATATCTTTTATAGTTTTCAATATACGGGGGAATTACAAAATTTTTGTTAAAATTTGTAATTCCCTCGTAACTTTTTTATTTATTAACGTACAAAAAGTTATAACCTATCAAAAGATAGGAAATTTTCTCAAAAATCCAAAATTCCAATTAGTTTTTTCATATCTTTTATAGTTTTCAATATACGGGGGAATTACAAAATTTTTGTTAAAATTTGTAATTCCCTCGTAACTTTTTTATTTATTAACGTACAAAAAGTTATAACTTATCAAAAGATAGAAAATTTTCTCAAAAATCCAAAATTCCAATTAGTTTTTTCATATCTTGTATAGTTTCCATTATACGGGGGAATTACAAAATTTTTGTTAAAATTTGTAATTCCCTTGTAACTTTTTTATTTATTAACGTACAAAAAGTTATAACTTATCAAAAGATAGAAAATTTCCTCAAAAATCCAAAATTCCAATTAGTTTTTTCATATCTTTTATAGTTTTTAATATACGGGGGAATTACAAAATTTTTGTTAAAATTTGTAATTCCCTCGTAACTTTTTTATTTTTTAACGTACAAAAAGTTATAACCTATCAAAAGAAAGGAAATTTTCTTAGAAATTCAGAATTCCAATTAGTTTTTTCATATCTTTTATAGTTTTCAATATACGGGGGAATTACAAAATTTTTGTTAAAATTTGTAATTCCCTCGTAACTTTTTTATTTATTAACGTACATAAAGTTATAACCTGTCAAACGAAAGGAAATGTTCTCAGAAATCCAAAATTTTAATTAGTTTTTTCATATATTTTATAGTTTTTAATATACGGGGGAATTACAAAATTTTTGTTAAAATTTGTAATTCCCTCGTAACTTTTTTATTTTTTAACGTACAAAAAGTTATAACTTATCAAAAGATAGAAAATTTACTCAAAAATCCAAAATTCCAATTAGTTTTTTCATATCTTTTATAGTTTTCAATATACGGGGGAATTACAAAATTTTTGTTAAAATTTGTAATTCCCTCGTAACTTTTTTATTTTTTAACGTACAAAAAGTTATAACCTATCAAAAGATAGAAAATTTTCTCAAAAATCCAAAATTCCAATTAGTTTTTTCATATCTTTTATAGTTTTCAATATACGGGGGAATTACAAAATTTTTGTTAAAATTTGTAATTCCTTCGTAACTTTTTTATTTATTAACGTACAAAAAGTTATAACCTATCAAAAGATAGGAAATTTTCTCAAAAATCCAAAATTCCAATTAGTTTTTTCATATTTTTTATAGTTTTCAATGTACGGGGGAATTACAAAATTTTTGTTAAAATTTGTAATTCCCTCGTAACTTTTTTATTTATTAACGTACAAAAAGTTATAACTTATCAAAAGATAGGAAATTTTCTCAAAAATCCAAAATTCCAATTAGTTTTTTCATATCTTTTATAGTTTCCATTATACGGGGGAATTACAAAATTTTTGTTAAAATTTGTAATTCCCTCGTAACTTTTTTATTTATTAACGTACAAAAAGTTATAACTCATTAAAAGATAAGAAATTGTCTCAAAAATCCAAAATTCCAATTAGTTTTTTCATATCTTTTATAGTTTTTAATATACGGGGGAAATACAAAATTTTTGTTAAAATTTGTAATTCCCTTGTAACTTTTTTATTTATTAACGTACAAAAAGTTATAACTTATCAAAAGATAGGAAATTTTCTCAAAAACCCAAAATTCCAATTAGTTTTTTCATATCTTTTATAGTTTTCAATATACGGGGGAATTACAAAATTTTTGTTAAAATTTGTAATTCCCTGGAAACTTCTTTATTTTTTAATGTACAAAAAGTTATAACTTATCAAAAGATAGGAAATTTTCTTAAAAATCCAAAATTCCAATTAGTTTTTTCATATCTTTTATAGTTTTCAATATACGGGGGAATTAGAAAATTTTTGTTAAAATTTGTAATTCCCTCGTAACTTTTTTATTTATTAACGTACATAAAGTTATAACCTGTCAAACGAAAGGAAATGTTCTCAGAAATCCAAAATTTTAATTAGTTTTTTCATATATTTTATAGTTTTCAATATACGGGGGAATTACAAAATTTTTGTTAAAATTTGTAATTCCCTCGTAACTTTTTTATTTTTTAACGTACAAAAAGTTATAACTTATCAAAAGCTAGCAAATTTTCTCAAAAATCCAAAATTCCAATTAGTTTTTTCATATCTTTTATAGTTTTCAATATACGGGGAAATTACAAAATTTTTGTTAAAATTTGTAATTCCCTCGTAACTTTTTTATTTTTTAACGTACAAAAAGTTATAACCTATCAAAAGATAGGAAATTTTCTCAAAAATCCAAAATTCCAATTAGTTTTTTCATATCTTTTATAGTTTTCAATATACGGGGGGATTACAAGATTTTTGTTAAAATTTGTAATTCCCTCGTAACTTTTTTATTTATTAACGTACGTAAAGTTATAACCTGTCAAACGAAAGGAAATTTTCTCAGAAATCCAAAATTTTAATTAGTTTTTTCATATATTTTATAGTTTTCAATATACGGGGGAATTACAAAATTTTTGCTATAATTTGTAATTCCCTCGTATATCGAAAACTAGAAAAGTTATAAAAAAAATAGTAACATTTCTAAATTTTTGAGAAAATTTCCCATCTTTTGATAGGTTATAACTTTTTGTACGTTTACAATTAAAAAAGTTATCGAACTTTGAAATTTTTGTAGTTTCTTTAATTCTTAGATTAGTCGCGCGTCCTGCGACTCACACGTTTCTTTCATGAATATTGGAAAATATGATAACAAAAATAAACTTACTTCATCAAAAATAGCTAAAATTTCTTCATTTTTATAAATATTACATTTATATAAATCTCCATTAATAATAGCATTTAATATAAATTTATTATTTTCATTTTTTATTGAACCCTCAATTTCAACCCAGTTTTTTCCATCATTTGAAGACATTTGGTAGAAATTTTTTTCATTAAATTTCACTTTGATGATAAAATCTATAATAAAACAATTTTTTGTATCACAAATTTCTTTCAAAAAAATTATAAAATTTACCTTTTTCCCCATATTTGAATTTAATTTCTTCTTCATGTTTGTAATTAACTCTAAAATTCAATTCAATATAAAACGGATTAAAATCATTTTTTTTATAATTAATTCCAAATTTATTCAATAAAATCGTTGCAAAAGCGGCTGCATATAAATGATTATTTGTTGGTTCAATTTTTTTAAATAAATTTTCCATATGATTTTCAATAAAATTTGTATGAACATTTCCAGAAATAAATTCTGGATGAGCTGCCAAATCCAACAGGAAATTTACATTCGTTTCCAATCCGGCTATCTAAAATTTAATCTATTTTTTTTCACAATTTCGTCATAATATGTCATGTCGTCATAACTTGTCATAATATGTCGTGCCGTCATAATATGTCATGTTATAGTATGTCAAGTCGTTCTAATATGTCGTGTAGTCATAATATGTCATGTCGTCATATGTCATGTTGTCATAGTATGTCATGTCGTCATAGTATGTCATGTGGTCAAATGTCATGTCATAGTATGTCATGTCGTCATAATCTGTCATGTCGTGTCGTCATAATATGTCGTGCCGTCATATGTCATATCATACTATGTCATGTCGTTATAATATGTCGTGTCTTTATATGTCATGTTCTCATAATATGTCATGTTGTCATAGTATGTCATGTTGCCATAGTATATCATAATGTCATAGTATGTCATATCGTCATAATATGTCACGTTGGCATAGTATGTCATGTTGGCATAGTATGTCATGTTGTCATAGTATGTCATGTTGTCATAGTATGTCATATTGGCATAGTATGTCATGTTGGCATAGTATGTCATGTTGGCATAGTATGTCATGTCACAGTATGTCATGTTGGCATAGTATGTCATGTTGCCATAGTATATCATAATGTCATATCGTCATAGTATATCACGTTGGCATAGTATGTCATGTTGTTATAGTATGTCATGTTGTTATAGTATGTCATGTTGTCATAGTATGTCATATTGGCGTAGTATGACATATTGGCGTAGTATGTCATATTGGCATAGTATGTCATATTAGCATAGTATGTCAAATTGGCATAGTATGTCATATTGGCATAGTATGTCATATTGGCATAGCATGTCATATTGGCATAGCATGTCATATTGCCATAGTATGTCATGTCATCATAGTATGTCATGCGGTGAAATGTCATGTCATAGTATGTCATGTTGTCATAGTATGTCATGTGGTGATAGTATGTCATGTAGTCAAATGTCATAGTATGTCATGTTGTCGTAGTATGTCATGTTGCCATAGTATGTCATGTCATCATAGTATGTCATGTGGTCAAATGTCATGTCATAGTATGTCATGTTCTCATAATATGTCATGTTGCCATAGTATATCATAATGTCATAGTATGTCATATCGTCATAGTATGTCATATCGTCATAGTATTTCACGTTGGCATAGTATGTAATATTGGCATAGTATGTCATGTTGTTATAGTATGTCATGTTGTCATAGTATGTCGTGTTGTCATAGTATGTCATATTGGCATTGTATGTCATATTGGCATAGTATGTCATGTTGTCATAGTACGTCATGCTGACATAGTATGTTATGTTGCCATAGTATGTCATGTCATCATCGTATGTCATGTGGTCAAATGTCATGTCATAGTATGTCATGTTGTCATAGTATGTCATGTGGTGATAGTATGTCATGTGGTTAAATGTCATGTCATAGTATGTCATGTTGTCATAGTATGTCATTTCGTCATAATATGTCATGCCAACATAATATGTCATGTCGTCATAATATGTCGTGTCGTCATAATATGTTAAAATTTAAAATTAAAAAAATTAAAATCTTTTTACATTATAATCTCTTAATTTTGATTTTAATTTGGATAGGGCTTCATTTCGTTGTTTACCCCAAACAACCAATTTTGCTATCATTGGATCGTAATGTACGGAAACTTCATCACCTTGTTTCACACCTAAAAAAAAAAAAAATTAATCCTATATAACTGACGTATACGTTCATAGGAGCATTTTCTTTTTTTTTTCTATAAAGATTACCTGTTTCGATACGAGTATCATCATCAGATTGCGGTGTTGTAAGATATAATAATTTCCCTGCACCAGGTAAAAAACCACCTCTCGGATCTTCAGCGTAAATTCTAGCTTCGAAAGCATGTCCATTTAATGGAATTTCTTCTTGACTTAATGGAATTTTATCACCAGCTGCTATTTTAATTTGCCATTCCACCAAATCTGTTCCTAAAAGATACGTTTTATTATTCGAAAGTTAGTTTGTCGTTTTTATATTTACCTGTAATCATTTCTGTGATTGGATGTTCGACTTGTAAACGTGTATTCATTTCCATAAAATGAAATTGATGCGTATTTTTATCCAAAATAAATTCCACTGTTCCAGCGCCAACATATCCGACAGCTTTTGCTGCTCGAACTGCAGCCAATCCTAATTCGTTACGTAATTTTACCGATAAACCAGGCTGAAAATAAAAATAAAAATTCAACTGTCAGATGTCAACTGTCACATGTCAGCTATAAGTATAAGTTAAACCAAGTAATTCACATAAATATCGAAATGTTGATGATTTTTCATCTGTCATAATAAGAATTTGATTGAGTTATGTAGATGTCAGCTGTCAATTGTCAGCTGTCAAATGTCAACTGTCAGTTTAAGTTAAATGAAATAATTGACATAAATATCGAGATATTGATGATTTTTCAATTTTCACAATAAGAATTTGATTGAATTATGTCGATGTCACTTGTCAACTGTCAATTGTCAACTGTCAATTTAAGTTAAATCAAATAATTCACATAAATATCGAGATGTTGATGATTTTTCATCTGTCATAATAAGAATTTGGTTGAGTTATGTCGATGTCAGCTGTCAACTGTCAATTGTCAGCTGTCAATTTTTATATGGATGTCAACTGTCAGTTAAAATTAAATCAAATAATTCACATAAATATCGAGATGTTCATAATTCAACTGTCATAGTAATAAGTTATGTAGATGTCAACTGTCAATTTTCAGCTGTCAACAGCCAATTGTCAGCTGTCAACTGTCAATTGTCGTATGTCAATTAAAGTAAAATTAAACAATTTACATACATTTTTGATTATGTTGTGTAGTATAGCTCGATGCCTCAATCCCATGTGTAAAATGTCAACTGTCAAATGTCAACTTTCAAACGACTATACGGTCAAATGTCAACGGACAAATGTCACAATTGTCCAATATCAAAATGTGTAATGTAAACTGTCAAATATTAATTGGCATATGCCTAATTCCATGTGTCAAATGTCAACTGGCATATACGTAATTTCATGTGTGAAATGTCAACTGTCAAATGTCATCTGTCAAATGTCATCTGTCAAATATCAACGTTGAAATGTCAACTGTCACCTGTCAAATATCAACGTTGAAATGTCAACTGTCACCTGTCAAATGTCAACTATCAGTTGACAAGACGTTAAAATTGTTGTAAATAAAATCAAAAATGTTATTTTTTAATAATAATAACGTTAAATTAAATTAGATAAATAAATAAATAAATAAATAAATAAATAAATAAATAAATATATAAATAAATAAATAAATAAATAAATAAATAAATATATAAATAAATAAATAAATAAATAAATAAATAAATAAATAACCAACCAACTAACTAACTAACTAACTAACTAACTAACTAACTAACTAACTAACTAACTAACTAACTAACTAACTAACTAACTAACTAACTAACTAACTAACTAACTAACTAACTAACTAACTAACTAACTAACTAACTAACTAACTAACTAACTAACTAACTAACTAACTAACTAACTAACTAACTAACTAACTAACTAACTAACTAACTAACTAACTAACTAACTAACTAACTAACTAACTAACTAACTAACTAACTAACTAACTAACTAACTAACTAACTAACTAACTAACTAACTAACTAACTAACTAACTAACTAACTAACTAACTAACTAACTAACTAACTAACTAACTAACTAACTAACTAACTAACTAACTAACTAACTAACTAACTAACTAACTAACTAACTAACTAACTAACTAACTAACTAACTAACTAACTAACTAACTAACTAACTAACTAACTAACTAACTAACTAACTAACTAACTAACTAACTAACTAACTAACTAACTAACTAACTAACTAACTAACTAACTAACTAACTAACTAACTAACTAACTAACTAACTAACTAACTAACTAACTAACTAACTAACTAACTAACTAACTAACTAACTAACTAACTAACTAACTAACTAACTAACTAACTAACTAACTAACTAACTAACTAACTAACTAACTAACTAACTAACTAACTAACTAAACTTACAGCCGGTGCTTCTTCGATAATTTTTTGATGTCTTCGTTGAACTGAACAATCTCGTTCATAAAGATGAACACAATTTCCATATTTATCAGCGAAAATTTGTACTTCTACATGTCTCGGTTCGGTTACGAATTTTTCCAATAAAACCACAGAATCTCCGAATGATTTTTGTGATTCTGTTCGTGCTGATTCTAATGCATCTTCAAATTCAGATTCAGTATATGCTATCCGCATACCTGTAATTTTTTTTTTTTTACTTTTACTATATTCATTAGGACAACTATAATACTAGGATAACTATGATCGATATAATAAGTCAAAAAAGTTTATTTTTTAAAATGAAAAGTATAGATTTTGTAATAGATGCGGTTTTAAAAAGTATATTTTATGTCGGTTTTTGATAGATGCGGTTAAAAAACCGCATCGTTGAAAAATTGGTTTAAACTGCGTTTTTGTTGGTTTTTGGTTATTTTTCACACGATTCAATAGAAAATTCGTTTAAAATGCGTTTAAGCAACGCGGTTTTAAAACCGCATCGGTGGAAATTAGGTTTAAAGAGCATATTTGGTGATTTTATGTCGATTTTTCATAATTTCTACATAATTTGAAGGTTTTTGATAGATGCGGTTTTGATGCGGTTAAAAAACCGCGTCGTTAAAAAAATGGTTTAAACTGCGTTTTTGTTGGTTTTTCGTTATTTTTCACACGATTCAATAGAAAATTCGTTTAAAATGCGTTTAAGCAATGCGGTTTTAAAACCGCATCGGTGGAAATTAGGTTTAAAGAGCATATTTGGTGATTTTATGTAAATTTTTCATAATTTCTACATAATTTGAAGGTTTTTGATAGATGCGGTTTTGATGCGGTTAAAAAACCGCACCGGTTTAAAATGCGTTTTTTTTGTTTTCTAAATACCTTTTCCTCCACCACCTCGAACTGCTTTAATCATAACAGGAAATCCAATTTTTTTCGCTTCATTTTTTAAAGTTGCGTTCGTTTGATCGTCTCCGTGGTAACCTTGAATAATTGGTACACCTGCTTCTGTCATAATAGCTTTCGAAGTACTAAAATAACATTTATTTTATAATAATAATAAACAATATTAAATAAATAAATAATAAAACCTTTTAATTCCCATATCTCTGATAGCTGAAGCTGGTGGACCAATAAAAATGACATTTTCTTTTTGACATTTTTCAGCAAATTCAACATTTTCCGATAAAAATCCGTAACCCGGATGAATTGCTTGAGCATTTGTATGTTTTGCTATTTCTATTAATTTATCGCCTTTCAGATAACTTTGGGAGGCCGCCGCTGGACCAATTCGAAATGCTTCATCAGCCTAAAATAAAAACTTTCTTCATATTTACAATCTAATCGCGAAGATGTGTTAAAAAAGTGTCACAAACATCAAATATCGATCATAAACGTCAAATAACTATCATAAACGTCAAAAAACTGTCATAAACGTCAAATAACTGTGATAAACGTCAAAAAACTGTCATAAACGTCAAAAAAATCTTACAAATGACAAAAAAATAAGTTTTTTGTCGAAAAAATGACGTTTTTCGCAATCATATGTTATAAGACTTTTACAAACGTCAAACAAACTGTTACAAAAGTGAAAAGATGTCATAAACGTCAAAAAGTCGTTACAAATGTCAAAAAAGTGTCACAAAAGTAGTCAAAAAATATGTTATAAACATCAAATAACTGCCATAAACGTCAAATAACTGTGATAAACGTCAAATAACTGTCCTAAACGTCAAATAACTGTCAAAAACGTCAAATAACTGTCAAAAACGTCAAAAAACTGTCATAAACGTCAAATAACTGTCATAAACGTCAAAAAAATCTTACAAATGTCAAAAAAATAAGTTTTGTGGCGAAACAATGACGTTTTTCGCGATCATATGTTATAAAACTTTTACAAACGTCAAACAAACTGTTACAAAAGTGAAAAGATGTCATAAACGTCAAAAAATCGTTACAAATGTCAAAAAAGTGTCACAAAAGTAGTCAAAAAATATGTTATAAACATCAAATAACTGCCATAAACGTCAAATAACTGTGATAAACGTCAAATAACTGTCCTAAACGTCAAATAACTGTCAAAAACGTCAAATAACTGCCAAAAACGTCAAATAACTGTCAAAAACGTCAAAAAACTGTCATAAACGTCAAATAACTGTCATAAACGTCAAAAAAATCTTACAAATGTCAAAAAAATAAGTTTTGTGGCGAAAAAATAACGTTTTTCGCGATCATATGTTATAAAACTTTTACAAACGTCAAAAAAACTGTTATAAAAGTGAAAAGTTGTCATAAACGTCAAAAAATCGTTACAAATGTCAAAAAAATTACATTGTTAGTTAAAAAAAAATGTTTTTTTTGCAAAGATCTGTCAAAAATGTGTCACAAACATCAAATATCTGTCATAAACGTCAAATAACTATTCTAAACATCAAATAACTGTCATAAACGTCAAATAACTGTCCTAAACGTCAAATAACTGTCAAAAACGTCAAAAAACTGTCCTAAACGTCAAATAACTGTCATAAACGTCAAAAAATCTTGCAAATGTCAAAAAAATGAGTTTTGTGGTGAAAAAATGACGTTTTTCGCGATCATATGTTATAAAACTGCCACAAACTTCAAAAAACTGTTACAAAAGTAAAAAGATGCCATAAACGTCAATAAATCGTTACAAATGTCAAAAAAATAATGTTTTTAGGTGAAAAAACGATGTTTTTTGCGAGAATGTGTCAAAAAAGTGTCACAAACATCGAATATCTGTCATAAACGTCAAATAACTGTCCTAAACGTCAAATAACTGTCATAAACGTCAAATAACTGTTATAAACGTCAAATAACTGTCAAAAACGTCAAAAAACTGTCACAAACGTCAAATAACTGTCATAAACGTCAAAAGTCTTACAAAAGTCAAAAAAATGAGTTTTGTGGCGAAAAAATGACGTTTTTCGCGATCATATGTTTTAAAACTTTTACAAACGTCAGAAAAACTGTTACAAAAGTAAAAAGATGTCATAAACGTCAAAAAATCGTTACAAATGTCAAAAAAATTACATTGTTAGTTAAAAAAAATGTTTTTTTTGCAAAGATCTGTCAAAAATGTGTCACAAACATCAAATATCTGTCATAAACGTCAAATAACTATTCTAAACATCAAATAACTGTCATAAACGTCAAATAACTGTCCTAAACGTCAAATAACTGTCAAAAACGTCAAAAAACTGTCCTAAACGTCAAATAACTGTCATAAACGTCAAAAAATCTTGCAAATGTCAAAAAAATGAGTTTTGTGGTGAAAAAATGACGTTTTTCGCGATCATATGTTATAAAACTGCCACAAACGTCAAAAAACTGTTACAAAAGTAAAAAGATGCCATAAACGTCAATAAATCGTTACAAATGTCAAAAAAATAATGTTTTTAGGTGAAAAAACGATGTTTTTTGCGAGAATGTGTCAAAAAAGTGTCACAAACATCGAATATCTGTCATAAACGTCAAATAACTGTCCTAAACGTCAAACAACTGTCCTAAACGTCAAATAACTGTCAAAAACGTCAAAAAACTGTCATAAACGTCAAAAAACTGTCATAAACGTCAAATAACTGTGATAAACGTCAAAAAACTGTCATAAACGTCAAAAAAATCTTACATATGTCAAAAAAATGAGTTTTGTGGCGAAAAAATGACGTTTTCGCGATTATATGTTTTAAAACTTTTACAAACGTCAAAAAAACTGTTACAAAATTAAAAAGATGTCATAAACGTCAAAAAATCGTTACAAATGTCAAAAAAATTACATTTTTAGGTAAAAAACAATGTTTTTTTGCGAAGATCTGTCAAAAATGTGTCACAAACATTAAATATCTGTCATAAACGTCAAATAACTGTCATAAACGTCAAAAAATCTTACAAATGTCAAAAAAATGAGTTTTGTGGTGAAAAAATGACGTTTTTCGCGATCATATGTTATAAAACTGCCACAAACGTCAAAAAACTGTTACAAAAGTGAAAAGTTGTCAAAAAAAAGTTATAAATATGAGAATTATCACTTTTTAAGGTGAAAAACCGACGTTTTTTGCGAAGATATGTCAAAAAAGTGTCACAAACATCAAATATCTGTCATAAACGTCAAATAACTGTCCTAAACGTCAAATAACTGTCAAAAACGTCAAAAAACTGTCCTAAACGTCAAATAACTGTCATAAATGTCAAAAAATCTTACAAATGTCAAAAAAATGAGTTTTGTGGTGAAAAAACGACGTTTTTTGCGATCTTATGTTATAAAATTTATACAAACGTCAAAAAACTGTAACAAAAGTGAAAAGATGTCATAAACGTCAAAAAATCGTTACAAATGTGAAAAAAATAACGTTTTTAGGTGAAAAAACGATGTTTTTTTGCGAATATATGTCAAACAAGTGTCACAAACATAAAATATCTGTCATAAACATCAAATAACTGTCATAAACGTCAAATAACTGTCATAAACGTCAAATAACTGTTATAAACGTCAAATAACTGTCATACACATCAAATATCTGTTACCAACATCGAACATCTGTCACAAACGTCAAATAACTGTCATATGTTTATGACGTTTATCAAAAAATCTTACAAATGTCAAAGAATGAGTTCTAGAATGTTAGAACTCATTATAAACAATTAAATTGTAAATATTTACCGCTAAAACATGTAAAGAATTCCGATCAACATCACTATAAACTGCAACAGTTCGTATTCCTATTTTTTTCGCAGTTTTAGCAATTCTACACGCTATTTCTCCTCTATTTGCTATTAGTATTTTATCGATAATTCTAGTAGTACTTTTCCATCTTATTCCATTAACCAATACATTCGATCTACTAAAATCACACAAATCTAAATCTGTATATGTATATAAAATATATAAAACTTACTTTTTAGTAATTAATTGTATAAAAAACATTATTAAACGATGTTATATCCAACTGGTTAATAAAATAAATGTTTATATTATATTATCTTTCTTTTATTTGACCTTAAATTGGTATTAAGAAAGAATGATAAGTGAAATTTGTTCATATCTCTGCTTAAACTTGTTATTTATGTTTATTTATTCGTAAATGTCAAATGTCATTAACAGAGCGTATGAACTAATTTAGTATTGTGTAAAGAAACTAGATGGCGATTTGTAAATAAATTTTTGGTTGCTTGTATAATGATATAAGTCACCAAAGATTATATTTATTTTATTAGATAACTAAACAAACGATTTATTTTTGATAAGTTTTTAATGAAACTCAAATAACGTAAAACAAAACAAGTTGGCGGTAAAAAAACATTATTATATTCGCTCCTGTCAAAAGTCTTCTTCTTCTTTTTTAAGCCGCTATGATAGATCTCTGTATTCATAGGTCGGCAGCCACAAATTTATCATGTTTGTGATTTGATTTATTTACATATCGCCATCTAGTTTCTTTACACAATACTAAATTAGTGAAACTTTTTTGACACATCCTCGTAAAAAAAATATCGTTTTTCACCTAAAAACGTAATTTTTTAAGATTTTTTGACGTTTATGACAACTTTTCACTTTGGTAACAGTTTTTTTGACGTTTGTAAAAGTTTTATAACATATGATCGCGAAGAACGTCATTTTTACCACAAAACTCATTTTTTTTGACATTTGTAAGATTTTTTTACGTTTATGACAGTTATTTGACGTTTGTGACAGTTTTTTGACGTTTATAACAGTTATTTGACGTTTATGACAGTTATTTGACGTTTAGGACAGTTATTTGACGTTTATGACATATATTTGATGTTTGTGACACTTTTTTGACGTTTGTATAAGTTTTATAACATATGATCGCGAAAAACGTCATTTTTTCGCCACAAAACTCATTTTTTTTGACATTTGTAAGATTTTTTGACGTTTATGACAATTATTTGACGTTTACGACAATTGTTTGACGTTTATGACAGTTATTTGGCGTTTAGGACAGTTATTTGACGTTTAGGACAGTTATTTGACGTTTATGACAGATATTTGATGTTTGTGACACTTTTTTGACAGATCTTCGCAAAAAACATCGTTTTTTCACCTAAAAACGTTATTTTTTCACATTTGTACCGTTTTCTTGACGTTTATAACATCTTTTCACTTTTGTTACAGTTTTTTGACGTTTGTATAAGTTTTATAACATATGATCGCGAAAAACGTCATTTTTTCGCAACAAAACTCATTTTTTTGACATTTGTAAGATTTTTTGACGTTTATGACAGTTATTTGAAGTTTGTGACAGTTTTTTGACGTTTTTGACAGTTATTTGACGTTTATGACAGATATTGACGTTTATGACAGTTATTTGACGTTTATGACAGTTTTTTGACGTTTTTGACAGTTATTTGACGTTTATAACATTTATTTGACGTTTGTGACAGTTATTTGACGTTTACGACAGGTATTTGACGTTTATGATAGATATTTGATGTTTGTGACACGTTTTTGACAGATCTTCGAAAAAAACATCGTTTTTTTCACCTAAAAACGTTATTTTTTCACATTTTCTTGACGTTTATAACATTTTTCACTTTTGTAACAGTTTTTTTGACGTTTGTAAAAGTTTTATAACATATGATCGCGAAAAACGTCATTTTTTTGTTGACATTTGTAAGATATTTTGACGTTGATGTCAATTATTTGACGTTTGTGCCAGTTTCTTGACGTTTTTGACAGTTATTTGACGTTTTATAACAGTTATTTGACGTTTATGACAGTTATTTGACGTTTATGACAGATATTTAATGTTTGTGACACTTTTTTGACAGATCTTCGCAAAAAACATCGTTTTTTCACTTACAAACGTTATTTTTAACATTTGTACGGTTTTCTTGACGTTTATGACATCTTTTGTTACAGTTTTTTGAAGTTTGTATAAGTTTTATAACATATGATCGCGAAAAACGTCATTTTTTCGCAACAAAACTCATTTTTTTTGGCTTTTGTAAGATTTTTTGACGTTTATGACACTTATTTGACGTTTGTGGCAGTTTTTTTGACCTTTTTGACAGTTATTTGACGTTTATAACAGTTTTTTGACGTTTTTGACAGTTATTTGACGTTTATAACAGTTATTTGACGTTTATGACAGTTATTTGACGTTTAGGACAGTTATTTGACGTTTATGACAGATATTTGATGTTTGTGACACTTTTTTGACAGATCTTCACAAAAAGCATCGTTTTTTTACCTAAAAACGATATTTTTCACATTTGTACCGTTTTCTTGACGTTTATGACATACTTTTGTTACAGTTTTTTGACGTTTGTAAAAGTTTTATAACATATGATCGCAAAAAACGTCATCTTTTCGCCACAAAACTCATTTTTAAGATTTTTTGACAGTTATTTGACGTTTATGGCAGTTATTTGATGTTTATAACAGATTTTTTGACGTTTGTAAAAGTTTTATAACATATGATCGCGAAAAACGTCATTTTTCTCCACAAAACTCATTTCTTTGACATTTGTAAGATTTTTTGACGTTTATGACAGTTATTTGACGTTTGTGACAGTTATTTGACGTTCATATCAGTTATTTGACGTTTATGACAGTTATTTGACGTTTATGACAGATATTTAATGTTTGTGACACTTTTTTGACGTTTGTATATGTTTTATAACATATGATCGCGAAAAACGTCATTTTTTCGCCACAAAACTCATTTTTTGACATTTTTAAGATTTTTTGACAGTTATTTGACGTTTATGGCAGTTATTTGATGTTTATAACAGATTTTTTGACGTTTGTGGCACTTTTTTGACACATTCTCGCAAAAAAACATCGTTTTTTCACCTAAAAACGTAATTTTTTTGACATTTGTAACGATTTTTTGACGTTTATGACAACTTTTCACTTTTGTAACAGTTTTTTTAACGTTTGTAAAAGTTTTATAACATATGACCGCGAAAAACGTCATTTTTTCGCCACAAAACTATTTTTTTTTGACATTTGTAAGATTATTTGACAGTTATTTGACGTTTATGGCAGTTATTTGATGTTTATAACAGATTTTTTGACGTTTGTGACACTTTTTTGACACATTCTCGCAAAAATCATCGTTTTTTCACCTAAAACATTATTTTTTTGACATTTGTAACGATTTTTTGACGTTTATGACAACTTTTCACTTTTATAACAGTTTTTTTGACGTTTGTAAAAGTTTTATAACATATGATCGCGAAAAACGTCATTTTTCTCCACAAATCTCATTTTTTGACATTTTTAAGATTTTTCGACAGTTATTTGACGTTTATGGCAGTTATTTAATGTTTATAACAGATTTTTTGACGTTTGTGACACTTTTTTGACACATTCTCGCAAAAAAACATCGTTTTTTCACCTAAAAACGTAATTTTTTTGACATTTGTAACGATTTTTTGACGTTTATGACAACTTTTCACTTTTGTAACAGTTCTTTTGGCGTTTGTAAAAGTTTATAACATATGATCGCGAAAAACGTCATTTTTTCGTCACAAAACTCATTTTTTTGACATTTGTAAGATTTTTTTGACGTTTATGACAGTTATTTGACGTTTGTGACAGTTTTTTTACGTTTTTGATAGTTATTTGACGTTTTTGACAGTTATTTGACGTTTATAACAGTTATTTGACGTTTATATGACAGTTATTTGACGTTTATGACAGATATTTGATGTTTGTGACATTTTTTTGACAGATCTTGGCAAAAAAACATCGTTTTTTTACCTAAAAACGTTATTTTTTACATTTGTACCGTTTTCTTGACGTTTATGACATCTTTTGTTACAGTTTTTTAAAGTTTGTATAAGTTTTATAACATATGATCGCGAAAAACGTCTTTTTTTCGCCACAAAACTCATTTTTTGGCATTTTTAAGATTTTTTGACAGTTATTTGACGTTTATGGCAGTTATTTGATGTTTATAACAGATTTTTTGACGTTTGTGGCACTTTTTTGACACATTATCGCAAAAAAACATCGTTTTTTCACCTAAAAACGTAATTTTTTTGACATTTGTAACGATTTTTTGACGTTTATGACAACTTTTCACTTTTGTAACAGTTTTTTTGACGTTTGTAAAAGTTTTATAACATATGATTGCGAAAAACGTCATTTTTTTCGCTACAAAACTATTTTTTTTGACATTTGCAAAATTATTTGACAGTTATTTGACGTTTATGGCAGTTATTTGATGTTTATAACAGATTTTTTGACGTTTGTGACACTTTTTTGACACATTCTCGCAAAAATCATCGTTTTTTTACCTAAAAACGTAATTTTTTTGACATTTGTAACGATTTTTTGACGTTTATGACAACTTTTTACTTTTGTAACAGTTTTTTTGACGTTTGTAAAAGTTTTATAACATATGATCGCGAAAAAAGTCATTTTTTCGCCACAAAACTCATTTTTTTGACATTTGTAAGATTTTTTTGACGTTTATGACAGTTATTTGACGTTTGTGACAGTTTTTTGACGTTTTTGACAGTTATTTGACGTTTATAACAGTTATTTGACGTTTATGACAGTTATTTGACGTTTAGGACAGTTATTTGACGTTTATGACAGATGTTTGATGTTTGTGACACTTTTTTGACAGATCTTCGCAAAGAAAACATCGTTTTTTCACCTAAAAACGTTATTTTTTCACATTTGTACCGTTTTCTTGACGTTTATAACATCTTTTCACTTTTGTTAGTTTTTTGACGTTTGTATAAGTTTTATAAGATATGATCGCGAAAAACGTCATTGTTTCGCCACAAAACGCATTTTTTTGACATTTGTAAGAATTTTTGATGTTTATGACAATTATTTGACGTTTGTAACAGTTTTTTGACGTTTATGACAGTTATTTGACGTTTGTGACAGTTTTTTGACGTTTTTGACAGTTATTTGACGTTTATAACAGTTATTTGACTTTTATGACAGTTATCTGACGTTTAGGACAGTTATTTGACGTTTATGACAGATATTTGATGTTTGTGACACTTTTTTGACGTTTGTATAAGTTTTATAACATATGATCGCGAAAAACGTCATTTTTTCGCCACAAAACTCAGTTTTTGACATTTTTAAGATTTTTTGACAATTATTTGATCTTTATAACATATTTTTTGACATTTGTGAGACTTTTTTGACACATTCTCGCAAAAAAACATCGTTTTTTCACCTAAAAACATGATTTTTTGACATTTGTAACGATTTTTTGACGTTTATGACAACTTTTCAATTTTGTAACAGTTTTTTTGACGTTTGTAAATGTTTTATAACATATGACCGCGAAAAACGTCATTTTTTCGCCACAAAACTCATTTTTTTGACATTTGTAAGATTTTTTGATGTTTATGACAATTATTTGACGTTTATGAGTTTTTTGACGTTTTTGTCAGTTATTTGAAGTTTAGGACAGTTATTTGACGTTTATGACAGTTATTTGACGTTTATGACAGTTATTTGACGTTTAGGACAGTTAGTTGACGTTTATATAAGTTTTATAACATATGATCGCGAAAAACGTCAAAAATGATTAAGAAAAAATTAAATATTAGTAAACTATTTATTATTAAATTCAATATAAAAGCTGTATAAAAATAAATACAAAAAAATGGAATGAATTTTCAGAAAACAAACAATTATAACTTATTATTACTTAAATTCAGTATTTTGAAAAACATTAAAAACAAAATTGATATCATTTTCAGTTTGTATTTCTTCAGGTACATCAGGATCACTAAAAATATATAAATTTTATAATAAAATTTTTTCTTCATATTTAATAGACATATTATTACCTTATTTTTTGTAAATTTGGTGGTAATTGCGGGAAAAATGTATCACAATCATAATTTTTTAATATCTTCGTTAAATATAATCTATAAAGTCGATCAGATCCCATAGCTTCCTAAAAAATTAAAAAAAAGTCAATAAAAGAAGTAAAAAAGATTCTATATACCAAATTTCATGATTCTATGATTTCTGGTTCAAGAGATATTATAAATTAAACGTAAACAATAGAAAATCTTACCTTATAAATATGACTTCCTCCTATTACCCAAACATTATCATAAACATCTTTAAAATTCCCATTTTCCAGTTTTTCGAAACACGATTCTAAACTTTTAAAACCATAAACATCTTTGTAATTGTTTAAATCTAAATCAGATCGCGATAAAACGAAATTTATTCGATTCGATAATGGTTTGAATTTTTTCGGTATTGAATCCCAAGTTTTTCGACCCATTATAACAACATTTTTCTTATTTGGATTATTAGTTTTGGTTGTCATTCGTGTAAAATAATCCATTTCAGATCTGAAGATAATAATAATAATAAACATTGTTTTTTTCATATTTAAACATACCTTAATTTCCATGGTAGTTTGTTGTTTTTTCCTATACCCATATTTTCGCAAGTAGCAACAATTAAAAGAAGTTTTAAAGACATATTTACTTATTATTGTTATTAAAAACACGTATTTTATAGACTTTGATCCTATTCAAATTCAAAACATTAAAAACGCATTCTTAAAAGTGAGGTTATGATATTATTGGTCTTTAACAAATCAGATAAGCAACCAACTTAAATTAATTCAAATAACACAAAAAAATTCTATAATAAAATAATTGTGTAAAAAAAACGTTTAAAACTTTTGATTTTCACATACAGCAACAATTAAAATCAATATTTATTAAATTTATTTTCTGTCAAATGTCACTAATTCACGTGTTAGACCATAGATAAATTAAAGAGAAGTTTAATCGTATTTTGTTGTGGTGAAAATGGGAACTAAACCAGCATGTAGTGCGAAAGAGAAAAAATAGTTATAATGCTATATATAGTAACTACTAGTAGTTTTAGTTTAATATAAATTTAAAGTACTTTAAGCATAAAAAGGGTGTAAAATTACAGTGAATAGTTTTAAACATATCGGAACTTGTTGCCAACTTGATATAAGATATCAACACATCTTTTCTATTATCTGTGGTTTTGTGGTTGATATTTGCCAAAACATGGTTGATGATAATAACTATGTTTATACTCCCTTAGACTAAATAAATACAAATTTCTACAAAGAAACATATATGTTAGTATATTCAGTATAATTAATTTTTATTATAAAATTACCTACATACAGTACAAGTAAAAGACCAATAATGACAGTGACAGTTGACAGTTATAAAATTTCTATCTCCATGTAAATATGAACAATTTACGAAGTTTATTATCAAATTTTCTACATATAAACACCGTTTTGTATCGAAATTACGCGTTTAAAAGTGATTTGAAAATAAAATGGATTCGTCCCGAGAAAATTCCGTGTTATAAACCGGAAAAAAGTGGTGATTTAAGTAATTATCCTAACTTGGATAAAACTCAACTATTAATCGAGTTTCAAGATTCAAAAGAGTTACAAACAGCAGATGAGAATGTAAGAAAGTTATTTACATTAGAATTCGCACCGAAACGACATATGAATAAGGTGTACTATGAGAATATGATAAATAAAGTAAAAAGACATGATTATGATAAAACTTCGATTGAGGTTAGGATTGCAAGATGGACAGGAATTATAAGAGCTCAACAAGGTTTAATAGAACGTTTTCCAAGGAATAGAAAACTAAAAGTATGTTTAAAAGAATTAATCGATAAACGAAAAAAACATTTAAAATATCTACGTAAATGGGATTATAAAAAATTTGAATGGTTATTAGAAAATTTAGATATTGTATATAAACCACCACCTGATCATTTCCATTGGATTACACGTAAAGAATCTTTACAAAAATTAACTGATAAATATTGCGAAGATATTAAAAATGATCGTTTATTGAAATATAAATTACAATTAGAAAATGAACAACCAGCTTTTTTGGAAGAAAAATATCGTACTTTAAAGTTTATTAGAGATGAACAGAAGAATTGTGGTGTTGAAATAACTGTGAGTGAAGAAGAAATTGAACAAGTTAAACAACAATTGGAAGAATTAAAGAAGAAGGCGAATGAAGATATGTTAAAAGATAATTAATTGTTAAAAATTGTAATTTTTTTTCATATAAATAGAATAAAAATGGATAATTGGAGAAAAAAAGTTTATTTGAACTATTTATTAACATATTTTGAAAATAATTTTTTACAATTCATATTTTTCAATTAATTCATCCACATTTTCTTTCTTGATTTCGGAATTTTTTTTGATATAATCCAATAATTTCCAAATATCTAAAAATTCAAATTTATTAAGGATAATATATATATATATATATATATATATATATATATATATATAAAACGAACAGAGCGTTTTGTGACAGTCTAAATATAACAAAATGTCAAAGATGATACATAACGTATCTAGTGCCATACTGTCAAAAGTAATAATTTCAGTTTTGAACTGAAATGGTGTCGGTTAGAATTTCTAACACTTTAAAAGACACTTGGATGCTGCGATATAAATAGATATAAATATCATTCAACCTATATCAGGGCAAAACCACACTACAGACACGTGTTTCGCTCTTATTTTGAGCTCATCAGTGTAGTATAGGCTATGTCTCTTAAGCCACTAATCAAGAGACATCCCTGCTATAAATTGAACGATATCTATAGATTTCAAATTGCCTTAGGTTATATACAAGATGCAAAGCGACCATTTTTTTTTTTGTATATATATATATATATATATATATATATATATATATATATATATATATATATATATATATATATATATAAATAAATACTTACTACTCTTATCTTGATGACTCAAAAACATCGCAATTGCACCAAATCTTCTAACTTGAGTAAAACTTAATAAAATTTGAAAAATTTCGTCATTATTTCTAATAAAATATTCCACCAAAATTTCCAAAATTTCACTTAACAAAATATTATCCAAACAACTCAAAAACAATTTCGGAATATCATCAGATTTAATTAATTTCAAATATTTATATTTTTCTTCATTATTATTCAAATCTTTCCACATTGCATTAAATTGAACCGAATTTTTCGGATAAATATTTAATTTTTTATTATCATTTTCTGTATTCTTTATTTCTTTTATGTTTAATTTATTTTCAATTACTTTTAAATCTTCTGTTTTAAGTACGAATTTTTTATCAATTTCTTTTTCCACCAATTTTAAATCTTCTTTTTTATTTGGTTTTAATTCGATTTTTTCTGTTACGTGTTCTTTTATAATCGATTCTGTTGTTTTAATCGATTTTTCTTCTTGATTTTCAATAGAATCGATTTCTTTTATTTGTATACGTTTTAATGGTTTTTTTGAACGTAAATGTGGTGGTTTGTTTATTGGTTCAATTTCAATTATTTCTGATGATTGTGGA
Source organism: Altica lythri (assembly GCA_964028335.1). Taxonomy (NCBI): domain Eukaryota; kingdom Metazoa; phylum Arthropoda; class Insecta; order Coleoptera; family Chrysomelidae; genus Altica; species Altica lythri. The sequence continues at coordinate 15,747,559 of OZ034811.1, read as the reverse complement.
AATGTTGAAATTGGTTTAACAGGTTCTTCTAATGGTGTTGGTGATGGTGTATTTAAATTAGATTTATTTCTCGATGCTGTAAATTTTGAAATAGGTCGTTGTTCAACCTAAAAATTGAAAAAAATTTCAATATACGTATATTGAAAACTATAAAAGATATGTAAAAACTAATTGAAATTTTGGATTTTCGAGAAAATTTCCTATCTTTTGATAGGTTATAACCTTTTGTACGTTTACAAATAAAGAATTTATCGAACTTTAAAATTTTTGTAGTTTTTTTTACCTTATCTGTATTTCTTTTCAACACCATTTTTAATTTATCTAATTCACTTTTAGATTCTTTATTATTCGGTTCTAAAATCAACACTTTTTGTAAATCAATTTCAGCGTGTTCTAATTTATTTAATTGTAATCTAGCAGCTGCTCTTCTTTGATAAGCTTTTACATAAGTATCATCTAACTTTAATGATAAATTACAATCATTTTCAGCTTCTAGAAACCTACAAAAATAAAAAAAAAATAATATTTGCCAAAAGCATTATTTCTATCTTTACTTACTTATTAAGTTTTAAATAACATAAAGCTCGATTAGCATAAAAAATTGGATCATATGAATAACTATTTATAGCTTTAGTATAACAATCAATAGCTTCTTTCCATTTTTGATTTTTAACAAACTTATTACCCTAAATATAAAAAAAGTTAGGTTATGTATATAAATTAATATTAACATACCTTTTCTTTTTCAATTATAGCTTCATCATACGCTCCTTCATTATTTTCATCAGTAAGATCAGATTCTTCATCTACATCTTCTTCTAATTTATTCAATTCTGCATCCACATCGAATTTATCCCAAGCTGCATAATCTGTTCCACCAATTCTTGTAATTGGTGCTTTTTGTTCTTCGGGACGTTTACGTTTAACTTTTTTAACAACTTCTGGTTGCTAAATAGTGTTTATAATAATAAAACAATTATTTATATCTATCTATAGGTACTTACTTGTTTGCCTGTTTTTAAAGTCTCTTCTTTACGTTTCATATCTTCACCCCAACTTTTTAAATCTTTTGAAAAGTTTTGTAGATCGCTCGCGTTTTCTTTTAATACTTTTTGTAAAAGAAACGGATTCATACTCATTTTTTTAAACGATATATATAAATAACGCAGTTTCTTAAACAGTGTTTAGATTTGATTGACGTTTATTTGACGTAACCATAACAACCAGGGTGTGGTCTTTTACTATACAAGACATATACAAAACCAAGAGATTGGAAATGTCTATTCGGCCAATGTTACGTATACGAAACCTCGAAGTGTATGTGAATGCATAATTCTAATTTACACCCGGTTGTGACGTCAAATTAGTAATGCCGGTTGCATATGCTCAAATAAATAGTTTTCCTGATAAACTGGAGGCCTCTCACATAACTTTACCAAGCACAGACAGTCATTTGATTTCAAATATTAACCTGCAAAATTGTTTGAAAACGATTTTCTGCAATTAAAAAATAAAATAACTATACTATAAACCTTGATAAAGGCTTTGGAACTAAATAATATATGAATTATTTCCATAATGCTTGGTATGTACATCAACGAGAAAATGTCAAAGACCTTCAAATAAAAAAAGATATAAACTTGGAGCTAAAATATGAGAATAGATAATTTTTACTACCAACAGTAGATTATAGTGTTAGCTGTAGATATTGCAGGAGGTAATTAGTGTTTTTCAATGTATGTTACAAATGTGTTGAGTATCTGTTTTATTCTACATTACATTTTCTTTATACTGCTTTTTGTACTTTGCTTTTATATTTATTACTACATAATTTATTATATAAGAACTTTTTTTGTTTTTTATTTGTGGAAAAATTAGTAATCTAATCATTTTTAACCAGTACAAAGTTACAGATAGTAATAAACATTATTTAAAAAAAAGTGAGAGGTGTGAAGGAAGCTTGTCACTAGGCTACCTACTTCGTATTTTAATGAATTTAAAACAAAATCAAATTTAGAAAAATAAAGAAATTTAACTAAAGGAAATACAACTCCAGCTGAGTTCGGTAGTGGTCTCTCTACTGGCAAATTAGTGCCCAGCTCAGCCGTAGAGGTAAGTAAACAAATACTAGTGAGTCGCGCCACCGATTTAGACGGTCAAAATCGGAAACCCCTGTTGTTCCAGGCACTACTTTACCCACTGGAGATAATTAAATAAATTTTGAATATTTAACGGTTTTAATTGAATTACACAATAACTGAAAATAACGATAAGTGAGCTAAATAAAACTAAAATATCAACTAGACTCTTCTTTAATAAACAATTTTCTAGAATATAGACTGTCAAGCCTCGTGCCTGACAACACAATTGATATTTATAAAAAAAGAAATTATGCGAACAATAAAAAAAAGTAAATTTATCAAAAGGTGTGATCACACGCAATACAAAAACAAGGAAAAATAGATTTTAACTAAAAACTAAAGACTAAAGCCCGACTTAAGACTAATATAGCTTATCTGTTAATCTGAATAAGTTTCCGCAGTCCTGGGCTTCTCCAATACTTAGACTGGTACCAAAATCAAGCCTGTTCTTGAACCAAAAGGCTTGCACCAATCGTAATAACTTAAACTCGTACTAAGTATAGGATCAGCAATCCAAATTCTGCTTAACTAAGACTTATGCCCGTAACTAGAAATGTAGCCGGTAACTAAAACCCTATCAAAATAGGAATATTCTTTTCTCGGTAAACTTGTGACACAATTACTTCGTTGCTAACTGCAATGATGGGGAATCCTGACCACAATTCGCTGTCTGAACAGTCTTAAACTACCAAATACCACAACTGTTTGTTCGTTGGACCACCAACAGAATATTTAATTAAATATCCGGACACAATGCCGTATTTTCCACCGAATTCACCAAAATTCAGAGAAATCTCTTCCACAATATTCGATGGAAATGAACGAGGTTAAATTTCGTAAATCCAAACTAAATTGTCTTCGATGATTGAAGATTACAAATTAAACTCAAGACAAATCTTCTTAACGATGCTTCCACCACAAAGGTTCGTAAATGAAAAGGAAGACGATTACTCACATGACTTCGATCACAATAATTTGACACACGTCGAAATAAGATATGGCCTCTACTATAGGGACAAACCGTAGCTTATTCAGCCAACAACTTACGAACAAACAGGGGTCATTTGATACGACCAATCTTATTATTTATATAGACGACAACAAAAATCCCAACATTACCTAATTTCCCCATTTATTTTTTGATTTTAATAATAAAGTTATAAATATGACCGAAAGTTGGCTGCAAAACCACAATATACAAGTTATCGACGAGAGAGTAGATCAGATGTCCTACTGTCAAAGATTTCAAACATCAACACAATAATAATAAACTTATTTACAAAACCCATTTTAGCAACAACTAAATATAATTTTATGGCCGAAAATAATACACAACAGTTGGCGACTAACTACAATCGAACCCAAATCAACCGGTTTTGCCTCGATAAATCCTACAATATTTAAGAATTATAAGGTAAGAATTTAGCTGTTACTAAGGTAAATTTTAACCCGTGACAAACACTCTTAAATTAAGATAATTAGGTAACATTAGAGCAACTGATAAACATATAGACTAAAATGGGTCAATAACATTTTGAAATATAAAGCTGGGTTTCGGTAGGTAACACCCATTCTTTTTAAACTGCTCACTTAATTTACTTTTTTTTAAGAACGTTGGTAATACGTTGTAAAATCTTGGTGCTAAATAGAAGAAATGCTTTTGGCCAATTGATTTTAATGCCCTAGGTACATAAGCAATTAGTTGTTTTAGACTATTTTGATTTACATAAGTGTAAATTATTACTGCTTTAGAGTAGGTATACCTGACGAACATCGAGGATACCGGCTTCTATGTAAATCTCGTCAGATGGAAAGATAGGTGGGCTTATTATACAATATTTTAATAAATCGTTTCTGCAGTATTTCGAACTAATTTAAAAATGATTTCCGAACTCTTCCCCACGCGAGAATTCCATATTGGATAATAGATTCAATTAGATTAGGCCATAATACAATACCTTAAGATGGGACACACTAACTAAGAGGTGTAGTGAAATAATAATGTACCTATTTAAAATGAACATTTTCATTTTCTTCAGTAAAATTGACATAGCAATACTCTTCAGGTAAATTGCATAGCTTAATTATATTCATTTTTCTAAATAAGTTGTTAAATAATAATAAAATATTTCGACTACTTCGAGACGACTTTGTATTGCGTTCGTGACAAATGACGATTAATGACATATCATATGACATATGACATGAGGAGAAAGAGAAGGATTGTATTATGCAACCAACATTACTAATTTGACGTCACAACCGGGTGTAAATTAGAATTATGCTATGTGCATAATAGAAAAAAAAAGTGAAAATAGTTTTAGTGTATGTAAATGAGCTTAATATAACGAAAACAAATATAAGAGCTTACGTGAAATCAAATTATCCTCATATGTGATTTAAGTAGCGCAATTTTCTGCTAAATACACTTTACTCATGTTTAAGTCTGTCTAATTTTCACATAACAAGGTTGTAGCTTAAATTTTTGGGGTATTGGGGTGTAAAGGAATAGGTATGTGACAAGTTTTTAGTTTGATTTAATTACCTTTCCTAAATTATGGTTCTGCGTACGTAATCTTGGCCGAATAGACACTCCCAATATGTATAGTAGCTGTTTTTTACAATAGTAACAGTGTCATTTATATTATAATAAAAAAGAAGAATACTGTTGTCAAATGATTTGACATAAGCGATTACTGTTTTAGTGTAATTAAAATAGTTTTTTAAGGAATTGTACTTCAATTATAGTTATAATTAAGTGTAAAAAGAATAATGTCGACGAATTCGAGTCCAGGTAATTTTCCGGAAGATGCATTTGTTACAGATGCTAATTTCAAAGTGGGAATCAATCAAAAAATGAAAGTACCTGACAGAATTAGCTTTTCGACAGATTTAAATGGCGATAGAAGTGGTTCTTGGACGCGAGATAATTTAAATATGAACGTACCAGAACGTATTTTAGTAGCAGGACAACACCAACACGTTGGTAAGTTATTATATTTTATATTATTGTTTAGTGTAATTAAATTTTGAGGTTATTTTAGGTACAAGAGCTCCTCCTAGAGAGATAGTTTTTGATAATTCTATTATACCTACTGATCCTTATCCTTATGATTTACCACGCGTAGCAACCCCTCCTCGTACCCTCACTTTAGATAAATACCCATTTCCAGGAGTTGAAGAACCAATTGATGATATCGAAGAAACAGAACGACTTCCAGTAGCAAAATTACCACCAAAAGTACATATGAATGATGTAAGTTTCAATTTATCCAATTCCCAATATAACGACTCAATAAATCAAGCTTACGGAGATGGTTTAACACCAGCTGAAGAAGTTTTACATTTGCGTAGACAAATGGCGAAATTAAATCGAAGAATTATGGCGCTCGAATTAGAAAATTTAAATCGACTTCAAAAAGAGAAAATTGTTGTTGGTTTTGGTATCGCTTATTTTCTTTTGAAGGTTATTATTTGGATGAATAGAGATTAGAAAAAAAATTTGGTTTTTATAATCTTAGTATGAATTATTTGGTTCATTATTCTTGATATTTATTTTTATTGAGTGCGATTTGACTTATTTACTAATTTATATTATTATAGTAATGTGTAATACTGCAGTAATTTTTTTTTCAATAAATTGTTAATTAGAATTGATTGATTTTTTTAAAATTCCAATTAGTTTTTTTATATCTTTAATAGTTTTAATATACGGGGGAATTACAAAATTTTTGTTAAAATTTGTAATTCCCTCGTAACTTTTTTATTTAGTAACGTACAAAAAGTTATAACCTATTAAAAGAAAGGAAATTTTATCAGAAATCCAAAATTCCAATTAGTTTTTTCATATCTTTTATAGTTTTCAATATACAGGGGAATTACAAAATTTTTGTTAAAATTTGTAATTCCCTCGTAACTTTTTTATTTATTAACGTACAAAAAGTTATAACCTATCAAAAGAAAGGAAATTTTCTCAGAAATCCAAAATTCCAATTAGTTTTTCATCTCTTTTATAGTTTTCAATATACGGGGGAATTACAAAATTTTTGTTAAAATTTGTAATTCCCTCGTAACTTTTTTATTTATTAACGTACAAAAAGTTATAACCTATCAAAAGATAGGAAATTTTCTCAGAAATAACAAATAAAAAAAAATAAATATATAAAATTTTATTTAAATAAAAGCAAAGCATCAGGGTCAGTAATAAAAACAATACTTTTCTTCTCTATTTATCGCTTAAAATATAAAAAAGTTTCACTTTAATCCATAATTCTATTTTCTATTTTTTATGTAAATGAAAATCCGTGTATTTCTCGTTGAAGATTGAGCCAATCCAAAGTTTTTTGCGAAAAATTTTTTTTTCGATTAATCGCGCGGGCGGCATCGTGAAATTTATCTTCATTTCTTCGCAAATACATTAAAGCATCACGTTTTAATTGTTCTAATTTTATTGGATTGATTTCGGCTATATCCAACATTTCGGTTAAATACGGATTGAATCGGTAATAAACGTATGGCGGGAGAAGATCTGATAACATTGTATGGACACCTAAAAAAAAAAAAAAAATAATATTAATAATAATAATAAAAAAAAATTTTTTGTATACCTTCAGTATCTGTTGCACTATCAACAATAGCAAAAAACTTTTTTTTCCAAGATGAACAAATTGCAGCATCCGTTCCATCAACGCAAAGATGTGGAGCTGTTCGACCAGTTCCAAATGAAATTACACATTGAATTGGCGTATTTGGCCATAATAATTTCGCTTCATGAATTGCTACAGCTGTTGGATTATTCACTAAAATTCCACCATCCTGTATATACAAAAAAAAAAAAAATTTTTTATTCAAATACGAGAATCTATTTTAAAAATTTCAAAATTCCAATTAGTTTTTTCATATCTTTTATAGTTTTGAAGATACGAGGGAATTACAAAAAGCAAAATATTTGTTTTTTTTTTTGTTTACCTGATGAAGCATATTTCCAATTTTGAATTCCTCAAAATAAGTGGGCGCGGCGGCCGAAGCCCGAACTGCTTCCCAAACTTGGTGATTATATCCTCCTAAATATTGCGATTGGACTTTAATTGGTAATGAATAATTTCGAAAAACATACGCTGACAATCTTGACTGATTTACCACTGCGGATACGGCACAAAACTAAAAAACAAAATTAATACATAATTCAAATAAATACGGTTATTCTATATGATATAAGGATTCTATATACCAAATTTCATAACCCTGTGACATTTCGTTCAAAAGTTATAGAATACAAAATCGGAAGGACACACAGTTTCGAAAAATGTTAAAATTTTACCGTTAATGTTATCCGATCGGGATAAAAATCAATAGGGATTTCTCCTATACCATCAGGATTCTATATACCAAATTTCATGACTCTATGGTCTTAAGTTCAAGAGATATAGTGCACACAAACAAAGGAAATTTGAATTATGTACAAATTTCAGAAAACCGTTAAAATTTTACCGTTATAGTTATCCGATCGGGACAAAAATCAATAAGGATGTTTTCTATACCATCAGGATTCTATATACCAAATTTCATGACTCTATGGTCTTAAGTTCAAGAGATATAGTGCACACCAACAAAGGAAATTTGAATTATGTACACATTTCGGAAAACCGTTAAAATTTTACCGTTATAGTTATCCAATCGGGACAAAAATTAATAAGGATGTTTCCTATACCATCAGGATTCTATATACCAAATTTCATGACTCTATGACTTTTTGTTCAAAAGATATAGGATAAAGGTTAGAGCGATACACAGTTTCAAAAAACCGTTAAAATTTTACCGTCAGGGTTATCCAATCTGGACCAAAATCAATAGGATTCTTAGGCAGAATATAAGGATTCTATATACCAAATTTCATGACGTTGTGATATTTCCTTCAAGCGTTATAGCCGATACAGTCAGAACAACACAGTTTCAAAAAATGTTAAAATTTTACCGTTACAATTATCCAATATGGATCAAAATCAATAGGAATCTTCGGGACAATATAAGGATTCTATATACCAAATTTCATGACTTTGTGATCTTCCGTTCAAAAGTTATAGTCAGTACAGTCAAAAGGACACAGTTTCAAAAAACGTTATAGTTTTACCGTTAGGATTATCCGATTTGAACCAAAATCAATAGGAATCTTCAGGACAATATAAGAATTCTATATACCTAATTTCATGACTTTGTGATCATCCGTTCAAAAGTTATAGTCAGTACAGTCAAAAAGACACAGTTTCAAAAAACGTTATAATTTTACCGTTAGGATTATCCGATTTGAACCAAAATCAACAGAAATCTTCAGGACAATATAAGGATTCTATATACCCAATTTCATGACTTTGTGAACTTCCATTCAAAAATTATAGTCAGTATAGTCAAAAAGACACAGTTTCAAAAAACGTTATAGTTTTACCTTTAGGATTATTCGATTTGAACCAAAATCAATAGGAATCTTCGGGACAATATAAAGATTCTATATACCAAATTTCATGACTTTGTGATCATCCGTTCAAAAGTTGTAGTCACTACAGTCAAAAAGACACAGTTTCAAAAAACGTTATAATTTTACCGTTAGGATTATCCGATTTGAACCAAAATCAATAGGAATCTTCGGGACAATATAAGGATTCTATATACCAAATTTCATGACTTTGTGATATTCCGTTCAAAAGTTATAGTCAGTACAGTCCAAAAGACAATATAAGGATTCTATATAACAAATTTCAAAAAAAATGACTTACCTTCGGTATTTTTAAATTACTTCTAGTTTGCATAAGCGACATATTGGTCCATTGTTCTTTCAACAATTTTTCCCACAAACTTGTATCATAATACGAATGACTCCACACCAAATTACTCGTTCCAACAAGTGCAGATTGTGTAAAAATTTGCGTACTCAATTTTTTATAAATATCACTAATTTCATCTAAACTTTTCAATTTTAAACCCAACAACGTTGCAATTATCGCTCCGGTACTCACACCACAAATAAAATCAAACATTTCATGTATGGGTTTCCCCGATAATTCTTCTAATTTTCGTAACATTTCAATAACAAGAATACCACGTACACCGCCACCGTCGATTGTGAGGATTTTTATTCCGGGGCCTTGTACTGCATCTGTATAACCTAATAGGGCTAAGGCCACGTTTATTTGGCCTAAAAGTGATGGATTTTTTGTTGATTGGCGGATTTTTAGTAATTTTCTTATTGCACCTTCCTAAAAATTAATGAATATTTGAGATTTCTTAAAATTTCAAAACAATTTAATTACCTTAACAGCATTATGTTTAGCTACAGGATAACTTTCAAGATGTTTCACTAAATCTAAAATTCTATTCGATTTAATTTCATCATTTTCAGCTAAAATTATCGATGATAATATCTGACTAGTTCTAGTTGCAATATTATCCTACAAATTATAAATTAAAATCAAATTTTATGACTAAAAAACGTATTTTTTACTTACTTTTGATATTATTGGTTTAGGAGCAAGTTTCCATCTAGGTATAATATCTTTTTTCACTTCTTTACTTCTCATAGCGACACTAATTCCATTAAAAACATTACTTAAAGGAAGTGTTAATTTATTTTGTTCACTTTTCACTTCTTTTTTCTCAACTGGTTTAGTGGTCGATTTTGTGTTTTTTGGATCGTTTATATCATCAGATTCTGATGTAAAATACTTAATTATATCCTTACCATAAAATTTGTTATCAATTTTTTGTAGGAATTGTACGAATTCTTTGTTTAACGCGTACTCGAAGCTTTTATCGTTTGTAAATTTTGAAAAGTAATTTTTTAGTTCGTTTATTAGTTTCCATTGGTTTAAAACTATTGTTTTTGCGTGCATTTTTATTGTACTTGATGGATCCGTACTGATTTTTCTGGAAATTATAAGCGAAAACTTAATTATAAGATGTTTTTTAACACATTACAGCTGATTTTGACGGCACTTAAATGATTTGTTTGATTTTGTTGTTATGTAAACAAAATGACATATGACAGATAACATAGAACCATAAATTACGTAAATATGTTTAAATAAAATTATTTTTAAATAATTATATTAACTCTATTATTATTAATTCAATTATTATTATATTTAAATTATTATTATTCATTTAAATATAATAAAATCAAATAATTAATGCATGGGTGATTGAAAAATTATTAGGTAAAAGGCCAATTTTATAAAACGATTTTAAATATTAAAACAAACCTTAAATCAGGAATACATTTTTTACACGTTTTTAACCGATTGGTTAATGTTGACATTATTTTAACACAACTTTCTTGTTCACTATTTTTTAATAAACTAACGCAATATAATTGGATCGCGCTTAATATACTAAAATGTAAATAAACAATCTACGTATCTGTGTTTTGCGAAAATATTGACTAAACTAATTGCGAATACTTAGAAAGTGAATCGTAAATTAAATACCTGTCACACGTGCGGGTTTATTATCGATTTTGATTGGTTGAAAAAATCAAACTATGACGTTTAGTCACACCTCCTAAATCAGACCATTAATGATGTCAATAAAACGCAATTATATAAAAATAGAATATAGAACGTAAATAAGGAAATAAATTTTGTCAATCTTAAAAACTATAAAAGATAATTGAATTTTCTATAAGTTCTACACATAAAACAAGTTGAGACGTTCTGTAATAAATGAGATATTGGAATCTAAATTTGAGGTTAAAATTGTGTAAATTGTATTGTATACCATTCTAGTTTTTCACAAATATCTCAAAAACTGTAAGAGATACAGTAAATCTAAATACACCATTAGAAAGATAATTAAATTTTCTTTAAATTTCTATTATAAAACAATTCTGTATCTGTAATTATAATCGATTTGTCAGAAACTAAAGTTTGAGGTTAAAATTTTGTTCATTTATACCATTCTACTTTTTTGCAATTTTCTCAAAAACTATATAAGCTACAGTATATCTAAATACACGATTAGAAAGATAATGAACTTTTCTTTAAATTTCTATTATAAAACAATTCTGGATCTGTAATTATAATGAAGTTATCAGAAACTAAAGTTTGAGGTTAAAATTTTGTTCACCTTATTTGTACCATTCTACTTTTTTGCAATTTTCTCAAAAACTATATAGGCTACAGTATATCTAAATACACCATTAGAAAAATAATGAAATTTTCTTTAAATTTCTATTATAAAACAATTCTGTATCTGTAATTATAATGGAGTTGTCAGAAACTAAAGTTAGAGGTTAGAATTTTGTACATCATTCTACTATTTTGCAATTATCTCAAAAACTATATAAGATACAGTAAATCTAAATACACCATTGAAAAGATAATGGAATTTTCTATAAGTTTTGTGTATAAAACAAGTTAGTGTATGGTGTAATAAATGAGATATTGGAATATAAAGTTTAAGGTTAGAATTTCATATATCATTCCACTTTTTTGTAAATATCTAAAAAACTATAAAAGATACAGTAAATCTAAACACACCATTGAAAAGATGATGAAATTTTCTATAAGTTTTACATATTTAGTATTAAAAAACACAAAACTTTTTAACTGTATTACTAGCAAAGATTTTGAGGTTAGGAATGTATTAATACATTTAAAATAAACAACTACCTACGTGTGGTACTCTTTTTAATCATATTATCCATTAAAAACAATATTTTACACATAAAAACACTACACTAACTATTAGAAACACTTTATTTATTTAAATAATACAATATTTATATTCTTAAAACTGTTAAACAACAAACAACTATCTGAAGTTTGTTTGTATTGCGAACTGTCAATTTCAATGTCAAATTAGGCCCATCCTCTAATTTCTTGGAATTTTAATAATGGCCGACTGCTTTCAGCCAATAGGAAATTAGATCAAATTTGTGTTACTATGGAAACGGTTCGAATATTCACTTATATTTCAAGTAACTAACTGTAACTGTATGTAAAAGGCCAATGAAGTAAATAAACTCATACATTGTTGTCAGTTTTCATTGCGAAATTAAAATTAAATTCTTAGAGGTTGATTAGATTGTTATGATGTATTTTATATTTCCTTTTAAAAAGAATTTTAGTCCTCACTTTTTTTGTTTAGTAAGCATTTGTAATTTTTCGTTAGTGGAAGTATGTATTTTACTTTTTTTAATTCTGTTATGGAAAATAGAATTATTTAAATATTACTGTAATAAAATTGATCTGACAACAGTGTACCCGTGTAGGAATTTCAACCTGTTTTGTGTCAAGCTTGGACTGACTGTGTTTTAAGTAGAATATTGTTGATTTTTCCTTATCAAAAACGTAATAAATATAATATAAACTAATATCTGTAATTATATTAAACTTTATAAATAAAACCCTAAAAATTGTCCAAAATTTTACTTATCAAATTTGACATAAATGACATAAACAAACGTCAAAATGGGCGACTCGTTTAGTTATTTAGATAAGTTGAATATAAAATAGTTGTAAAACAACTAAATAAATAAACTTATAACAAATAATTTTTAATAAATAATAATATAGAACAATCTTCTTTAAAGTGTTTATATAAATTTAGTGTTAAATGTAAGTGAAATAGTTTTATTAAACGATGTAATTCGAGTGGATCAAATTGGGTGTAAATATTTGTGGTTAGTTAAAATAATATGAGTGAACGTAAATTTGCTAGAGGGTTAACAAAACCTGGAACAGCAGCTCAATTACGTGAAACTGTATCACAAGTTGTTAGAGAAAATTCAGTTCAAGTAAGTATATATTTACGTCTATTTCAATACAAATTTCATTTAAGTTTCAAATAGATTACGAACTGTTAATGTTATATTTTATCAGTTGTGAGTAATGCGGGAAATACATTATGTCATTATTTATTTATTTATTGAATAATTAAAAGTAAATATAATGTTATTTTGTTGCGTTTGTAATGATTTGTTGAATGTTCCACGGTGTTAAATGTAAATGTCATTTTACAACATTTGGTATATAATAATTAAAAAAACATATTTGGTACATAATTAAAAACATATTAATTATATTTAGTTCGATATTAAGGTAATTAATTTAAAATCATGCAATGTTGTCAAATTTATTTATATAATATTTTTGTTAACGTTCGCAATTTAATATTTGATAAATTAAATGGATATTTCGTGAAATATTTTTAATAGTTTATGATAAGTGTAAACTAACGTGAAAAACATTTTAGAATAGATAAAATTATAATACAAATAATATTATGGCTTTAGTAGCTGCTTTATTAAATCAAGTTTTAGAAAATTCGATAAATGTATTAAATATAACAGTTAAAGTAAAATTTAATTAATTATAAAATTAATATAATTATAATTATTTAATTTTTAGAATAAACCATTGAGAGTGGAACCATTGGATTTTGAAAAATTTCTTATTAAAAATAAAGTTGTATTACAAAATGATCCTGAAAGGGAATTATTATTATTTCCATCTGATGATATTTCTGTAAGTAATTTAGATTAAAATTAAATCTTAAAAGCGTCACCTTACGGTGGCGTCATAGAACTAAAATTGTATATCAAAAAGTAAAAATTGCTCGTTTAATTATATAAAATGCCAATTTGACAGTTTTTTTACACACATTTGCGTCTAAAAACGTCATTTTTCCACCTTTGTAAGATTTTTTGACGTTTATGACAGTTATCTGACTTTTCTGACAATTTTTTTGACATTTATTTGAGTTTTTTGACGTTTATGACAGTTTACTGACTTTTATGACATTTGTACTAGTTTTTTGACGTTTCTGACAGTTTCTTTGACGTTTATGACAGTTTTTTTGACATATATTCGTAAAAAAAACGTCATCTTTCACATGAAAAGGTAGTTTTTCAACTGAAAACGTCATTTTTTCATCTAAAAACATTCTTTTTTGGCATTTTTAACGAGCTTTTGGCGTTTATTAACAGATTTTAATTTTTTTTTAAGCAAATAATTCAACCAAGAAAATTCCGTACTGTATCTCAAACATTTCCATCAAGTAAAGAAATAGAAAATTGTAATTTATTCACAAAACAATGTATAAAAAATTACTCATCAAATTGGAATTTAATTCATTACAAATATTCAGCTTATTCTGGCACTTATGCAGATTTACCGATAAAAAATCCCGAATTGAAACTCGATGAAGAAATTTTCGAAATTGATATCGATACAGATGCTGTGGACGATTTAAAACCGAAATTTGATAATATTACGAAAGAAGGATTTTTATTGAAAGGTGCTGAAATTGGTTCGTTTGTTAATATTGGATCGAAAAGTTTTAAAAGAAGATATTGTTATTTACGACAAGAAGTTGATGGAACTTATATTTTAGAAATGTTTAAAGATGAGAAAAAAGGTGAAGCGAAAGTTACCATTGTAATGGATTTTTGTACGGATGTTGTAAAGGTGAGATTTTTACAAATATTTGACATTTCATAGTTGACAAATGACATTTTACAGTTGACATTTGACATTTGATCGTAGACATTTAACAGTTGACGGATGACAGTTGACTGTTAACCGTATATATTTGACAGTTGACAGATAACATTTGGCAGCTGACAGTTAACATTTGACTGTGGACAATTGATGGTTGAAATTTAACAAATTGGTATTTAATAGTTAATATTTAACATTTGAAAGTTGTCACTTGTAAGTTGACCGTAGACAGCTGAGATTTGAAAGTTGACATTTGATGTTTGACATTTGACAGTTTTGACATTTGACGTTTCCTTTGTTGATGTTTGATTTGTCTTTTGATATTTAACATTCTTGATTTGTTTTTTGACAGCTTTGATATTTTTGACCATTGACGTTTGACATTTGACGTTTCCTTTGTTGATGTTTGATTTGTCTTTTGACATTTAACATTTTTGATTTGTTTTTTGACAGCTTTGATATTTTTGACTATTGACGTTTGACTTTTGATGTTTGACATTTGACAGTTTGGTGAGAAAGGTGAGATTTGACATTTGATCGTAGACATTTAACAGTTGACGGATGACAGTTGACTGTTCATCGTAGATATTTCACAATTGACAGATGACATTTGGCAGCTGACAGTTAACATTTGACTGTAGACAATTGATGGTTGAAATTTGACAAATTGGTATTTGATAGTTGATATTTGACATTTGAAAGTTGTCACTTGACAGTTGACCGTAGACAGTTGACATTTTGCCGTAGTCATTTGACACATGGAATTAGGTATATGTCAATTGACATTTGACAGTTTTGTTTTGTCATTTTGATATTTGACAATTGTGGCAGTTGGCAATTCTACAGTTTTAACGTTTGTCATTTTTTTACTATCTGACATTTTTAATTAAAACCTTTGACAGTTGACATTTCTGACATTTATTGTTTTTGGCATTTGATGTTTTAAATTTGACAGTTGACATTTACTGTTCCATTTGACGTATTTGACATTTAACCAGAGACGGTTGACATTTGAAAGTTGACATTTCTTACATTTTTTTTAATATCTTGAAAAATGAGTTAATTTTTTTTTTCAGAATTGATAATTGACAATTTTGTCAATTGTCAAAATTGTCAAATGTCAATTCTGTCAATTGTCAAATGTCAATTGTCAAAATGGTCAATTGTCAAAATTGACAATTGTCACAATTGTCAAAATTGTCAATTGTCAAAATTGTCAATTGTCAATATTGTCAATTGTCAATATTGTCAATTGTCAATATTGTCAATTGTCAAAATTGTCAATTGTCAATTGTCAGAATTGTCAATTGTCAAAATTATCAATTGTCAAAATTGTCAATTGTCAAAATTGTCAATTGTCAAAATTGTCAATTGTCAAAATTGTCAATTGTCAAAATTGTCAATTGTCAAAATTGTCAATTGTCAAAATTGTCAAAATTGTCAATTGTCAAAATTGTCAATTGTCAAAATTGTCAATTGTCAAAATTGTCAATTGTCAAAATTGTCAATTGTCAAAATTGTCAATTGTCAAAATTGTCAATTGTCAAAATTGTCAATTGTCAAAATTGTCAAAATTGTCAATTGTCAAAATTGTCAATTGTCAAAATTGTCAATTGTCAAAATTGTCAATTGTCAAAATTGTCAATTGTCAAAATTGTCAATTGTCAAAATTGTCAATTGTCAAAATTGTCAATTGTCAAAATTGTCAATTGTCAAAATTGTCAATTGTCAAAATTGTCAATTGTCAAAATTGTCAATTGTCAAAATTGTCAATTGTCAAAATTGTCAATTGTCAAAATTGTCAATTGTCAAAATTGTCAATTGTCAAAATTGTCAATTGTCAAAATTGTCAATTGTCAAAATTGTCAATTGTCAAAATTGTCAATTGTCAAAATTGTCAATTGTCAAAATTGTCAATTGTCAAAATTGTCAATTGTCAAAATTGTCAATTGTCAAAATTGTCAATTGTCAAAATTGTCGATTGTCAAAATTGTCAATTGTCAAAATTGTCAATTGTCAAAATTGTCAATTGTCAAAATTGTCAATTGTCAAAATTGTCAATTGTCAAAATTGTCAATTGTCAAAATTGTCAATTGTCAAAATTGTCAATTGTCAAAATTGTCAATTGTCAAAATTGTCAATTGTCAAAATTGTCAATTGTCTCAATTGTCAATTGTCTCAATTGTCAAAATTGTCAATTGTCAAAATTGTCAATTGTCAAAATTGTCAATTGTCAAAATTGTCAATTGTCAAAATTGTCAATTGTCAAAATTGTCAAAATTGTCAATTGTCAAAATTGTCAATTGTCAAAATTGTCAATTGTCAAAATTGTCAATTGTCAATTGTCAAAATTGTCAATTGTCAAAATTGTCAATTGTCAAAATTGTCAATTGTCAAAATTGTCAATTGTCAAAATTGTCAATTGTCAAAATTGTCAATTGTCAAAATTGTCAATTGTCAAAATTGTCAATTGTCAAAATTGTCAATTGTCAAAATTGTCAATTGTCAAAATTGTCAATTGTCAAAATTGTCAATTGTCAAAATTGTCAATTGTCAAAATTGTCAATTGTCAAAATTGTCAATTGTCAAAATTGTCAATTGTCAAAATTGTCAATTGTCAAAATTGTCAATTGTCAAAATTGTCAATTGTCAAAATTGTCAATTGTCAAAATTGTCAATTGTCAAAATTGTCAATTGTCAAAATTGTCAATTGTCAAAATTGTCAATTGTCAAAATTGTCAATTGTCAAAATTGTCAATTGTCAAAATTGTCAATTGTCAAAATTGTCAATTGTCAAAATTGTCAATTGTCAAAATTGTCAATTGTCAAAATTGTCAATTGTCAAAATTGTCAATTGTCAAAATTGTCAATTGTCAAAATTGTCAATTGTCAAAATTGTCAATTGTCAAAATTGTCAATTGTCAAAATTGTCAATTGTCAAAATTGTCAATTGTCAAAATTGTCAATTGTCAAAATTGTCAATTGTCAAAATTGTCAATTGTCAAAATTGTCAATTGTCAAAATTGTCAATTGTCAAAATTGTCAATTGTCAAAATTGTCAATTGTCAAAATTGTCAATTGTCAAAATTGTCAATTGTCAAAATTGTCAATTGTCAAAATTGTCAATTGTCAAAATTGTCAATTGTCAAAATTGTCAATTGTCAAAATTGTCAATTGTCAAAATTGTCAATTGTCAAAATTGTCAATTGTCAAAATTGTCAATTGTCAAAATTGTCAATTGTCAAAATTGTCAATTGTCAAAATTGTCAATTGTCAAAATTGTCAATTGTCAAAATTGTCAATTGTCAAAATTGTCAATTGTCAAAATTGTCAAAATTGTCAATTGTCAAAATTGTCAATTGTCAAAATTGTCAAAATTGTCAAAATTGTCAAAATTGTCAAAATTGTCAAAATTGTCAATTGTCAAAATTGTCAATTGTCAAAATTGTCAATTGTCAAAATTGTCAATTGTCAAAATTGTCAATTGTCAAAATTGTCAATTGTCAAAATTGTCAATTGTCAAAATTGTCAATTGTCAAAATTGTCAATTGTCAAAATTGTCAATTGTCAAAATTGTCAATTGTCAAAATTGTCAATTGTCAAAATTGTCAATTGTCAAAATTGTCAATTGTCAATTGTCAAAATTGTCAATTGTCAAAATTGTCAATTGTCAAAATTGTCAATTGTCAAAATTGTCAATTGTCAAAATTGTCAATTGTCAAAATTGTCAATTGTCAAAATTGTCAATTGTCAAAATTGTCAATTGTCAAAATTGTCAATTGTCAAAATTGTCAATTGTCAAAATTGTCAATTGTCAAAATTGTCAATTGTCAATTGTCAAAATTGTCAATTGTCAAAATTGTCAATTGTCAAAATTGTCAATTGTCAAAATTGTCAATTGTCAAAATTGTCAATTGTCAAAATTGTTAATTGTCAAAATTGTTAATTGTCAAAATTGTTAATTGTCTACATTGTCAATTGTCTACATTGTCAATTGTCAAAATTGTCAATTGTCAAAATTGTCAATTGTCAAAATTGTCCAATTTGTCAAAATTGTCCAATTTGTCAATTGTCCAATTTGTCAATTGTCCAATTTGTCAATTGTCCAATTTGTCAATTGTCAAAATTGTCAATTGTCAAAATTGTCAATTGTCAAAATTGTCAATTGTCAAAATTGTCAATTGTCAAAATTGTCAATTGTCAAAATTGTCAATTGTCAAAATTGTCAATTGTCAAAATTGTTAATTGTCAAAATTGTCAATTGTCTACATTGTCAATTGTCTACATTGTCAATTGTCTACATTGTCAATTGTCTACATTGTCAATTGTCTACATTGTCAATTGTCAAAATTGTCAATTGTCAAAATTGTCAATTGTCAAAATTGTCAATTGTCAAAATTGTCAATTGTCAAAATATCTTGAAAAATGAGTTAATTTGTTTGTTTTTTCTTTCAGAATTTGAAAAGAGGAAGATTTTGTTTTGAATTGCGAATGACTTCTGGACATAAATCGTATTTATTGGCATCAGAAAATGAAAATGAATTTAAAGATTGGTTAAATAAATTAAATTCGGTTTTACAACAAAATAAAATTCAAGAAGAAAAACGAGCTGCTTCATTGGAACGAGGTTTTTATCACAAAATTTGTCATTTTGTCACTTTTGACATTTGACAGTTTCACTTTTTTTAATGTCTTTGACTTGACGTTTCACTGTTGGTGTTTGACATTTGACATCTTTGATATTTATCATTTGACATTTGTCTTTTGACATTTAGCATTTTTGATTTGTCTTTTGACAGCTTTCATATTTTTGACGTTTGACTTTTGATTTTTGACATCTGACTTTTGACATTTGACCTGTTGTCGTTGAAATGTAATAATTTTTTGATTTTCCAGATCGCAGTACTCCACCACCTTCACCACAAATCCACCAACAACAACCCTTCGGCACTCTAAAAGGTCTCGAACAAAGTATGAATCCACAATTAATGAAATACGGACGTGAAACCGAACACAGTATAGCAAATCTACGTAAAGAAAATCGTCGAAAAATTTTCCAACTTTATCCAAACATTGCAATGAACAATCAAAAATCGACAAATTCAAATTCTAGTCAAGATCAACAAATCGAGCCATACAAAGAAACATTCGGTTATCGAATATATCTACGATGCGAAAATATTAAATTCAAATTACAAGTGATTGATGATAAAGAAAATTTATGTCAAATCGAACCGTATCATACAAGTTTATGTTTATTTGATGCGAAAAATGGAAGAAAATTGAGTGAAAATTTTCATTTCGATGTGAATAGTTCGAGTTTTCGTCATATTGGCGCTCATGGTGATGTTAATTTGGATTTGGATGAGATAATTAAACCGGAATGGTTGTTTTATCCACGACAAGCGATTTTAAGTGTTACCAATCCGCATCCGGATATATTTTTGGTTGTTCGTATTGAAAAAGTGTTACAAGGTGGTATAGCACATACTTCCGATCCGTATGTGAAAGCTTATAAAGATCCGAAAGTTAGTCAAAAAGTTTATAAAAATATTGCGATGTGTTGTCAACGACTTGGAAAATATAGAATGCCGTTTGCTTGGGCTGCCAGACCGCTTTTTAGGTAAAACAATTCTAAATTTAAATAGATTTTTAACAATTTTTAACCGTTTTTAACATATTTTAACCAATTTTAACGGTTTTTACAATTTTTTTCATGATTTTAACAGTTTTGACATTTGAATTTTACGTTTGGCCTTTGACATTTCTGATTTTTGTCATTTGACAGTTTTGATATTCTACATTTTGATATATTTGACTTTTGACATTTTGTATTTAATATATTTGACGTTTGACATTTGTCATTTGACAGTTTTGATATTTTACATTTGATATATTTGACTTTTTGTATTTAATATATTTGACGTTTGACATTTGTCATTTGACAGTTTTGATATTCTACATTTGATATATTTAACTTTTGACGTTTGACTGTTGGCGTGACATTTGACGTTTTTGATATTTGTCAATTGACAGTTTTGACATTCTACATTTGATATATTTGACGTTGTTGTCGTTTTGACATTTTACATATTTGATATTTGTCATTTGACAGTTTTGACATTTGCCTTTAGACTTTTGACGTTTGAATTTTACGTTTGGCGTTTGACATTTGACAGTTTTGACATTCATTTTTAATTTTTGTAGGTTATATAGTAATGAACTTGATACAACATCAGATTTCCATGCAATTTATCGACAAGAATCGAATAAAATTACCGATGAAGAATTATTGAAATTATTATCTGATTATAGAAAACCAGATAAATTTAATAAATTTACTACCATTCCAGGTTCATTAGAAATTAAATTATCTACTATAACCGAACTTCCACCAAGTAAGTTTTTTGTTTTCTTCTTTTCTACCATTTTTTTTTTCTTCCCCATGTTTCTCTATTTTCTTTTTTTCTTCTTTTCTTGCTGCGATTTCTCTAATTTTTCCAATTTTTTTACTGTAATTACAATAGGTAATACAATAGATACATTAGGTAATACAATAGATACAATAGCTAATACAATAGATACAATAGATAATACAATAGATACAATGGATAATACAATAGATACAATAGATAATACAATAGGTAATACAATAGATACAATAGGTAATACAATAGATACGATAGATAATACAATATATACAATAGATACAATAGGTAATAAAATAGCTAATACAATAAATACAATAGATAATACAACAGATACAATAGGTAATACAATAGATACAATAGATAATACAATAGATACAATAGATACAATAGATAATACAATAGATACAATAGGTAATACAATAGATACAATAGATACAATGGATAATACAATAGATACAATAGATAATACAATAGATACAATGGATAATACAATAGATACAATAGATAATACAATAGCTAATACAATAGATACAATAGATAATACAATAGATACAATGGATAATACAATAGATACAATAGATAATACAATAGGTAATACAATAGATACAATAGGTAATACAATAGATACGATAGATAATACAATATATACAATAGATACAATAGGTAATAAAATAGCTAATACAATAAATACAATAGATAATACAACAGATACAATAGGTAATACAATAGATACAATAGATAATACAATAGATAATACAATAGATACAATAGATAATACAATAGATACAATAGGTAATACAATAGATACAATAGATACAATGGATAATACAATAGATACAATAGATAATACAATAGATACAATGGATAATACAATAGATAATACAATAGCTAATACAATAGATACAATAGATAATACAATAGATACAATGGATAATACAATAGATACAATAGATAATACAATAGGTAATACAATAGATACAATAGGTAATACAATAGATACGATAGATAATACAATATATACAATAGATACAATAGGTAATAAAATAGCTAATACAATAAATACAATAGATAATACAACAGATACAATAGATACAATAGGTAATACAATAGATACAATAGATACAATGGATAATACAATAGATACAATAGATAATACAATAGATACAATGGATAATACAATAGATAATACAATAGATACAATAGCTAATACAATAAATACAATAGATACAATAGGTAATACAATAGATACAAAAGCTAATACAATAAATACAATAGATAATACAATAGATACAATAGATAATACAATAGATACAATAGATAATACAATAGATACAATAGGTAATACAATAGATACAATAGATAATACAATAGATACAATAGATAATACAATAGATACAATAGATAATACAATAGATACAATAGGTAATACAATAGATACAATAGATAATACAATAGATACAATAGATAATACAATAGATACAATAGATAATACAATAGATACAATAGGTAATACAATAGATACAATAGATAATACAATAGATACAATGGATAATACAATAGATACAATAGATAATACAATAGATACAATAGGTAATACAATAGATACAATAGATAATACAATAGATACAATAGGTAATACAATAGATACAATAGATAATACAATAGATACAATAGATAATACAATAGATACAATGGATAATACAATAGATACAATAGATAATACAATAGATACAATGGATAATACAATAGATAATACAATAGATACAATAGCTAATACAATAGATAATACAATAGATACAATAGGTAATACAATAGATACAAAAGCTAATACAATAAATACAATAGATAATACAATAGATACAATAGATAATACAATAGATACAATAGATAATACAATAGATACAATAGGTAATACAATAGATACAATAGATAATACAATAGATACAATAGATAATACAATAGATACAATAGATAATACAATAGATACAATAGGTAATACAATAGATACAATAGATAATACAATAGATACAATGGATAATACAATAGATACAATAGATAATACAATAGATACAATAGGTAATACAATAGATACAATAGATAATACAATAGATACAATAGGTAATACAATAGATACAATAGATAATACAATAGATACAATAGATAATACAATAGATACAATGGATAATACAATAGATACAATAGATAATACAATAGATACAATGGATAATACAATAGATAATACAATAGATACAATAGCTAATACAATAGATAATACAATAGATACAATAGGTAATACAATAGATACAAAAGCTAATACAATAAATACAATAAATAATACAATAGATACAATAGATAATACAATAGATACAATAGGTAATACAATAGATAATACAATAGATACAATAGATAATACAATAGATACAATAGATAATACAATAGATACAATAGCTAATACAATAAATACAATAGATACAATAGATAATACAATAGATACAATAGATAATACAATAGATACAATAGGTAATACAATAGATACAATAGCTAATACAATAAATACAATGGATACAATAGATAATACAATAGATACAATAGGTAATACAATAGATACAATAGATAATACAATAGATACAATAGGTAATACAATAGATACAATAGGTAATACAATAGATACAATAGCTAATACAATAAATACAATAGATACAATAGATAATACAATAGATACAATAGGTAATACAATAGATACAATAGATAATACAATAGATACAATAGATAATACAATAGATACAATGGATAATACAATAGATACAATAGATAGATTAATTAGATAAAAAACGTTGTTTTTTTTCAGATTCTTTATCTAGTTGTTTAGCGCCATTAAAACCATTTCCTGTACCACCAACAAACGAAGCAACAATCGAAATAACAGAATTAGAAGGATTATCAGATAAAGATATGAATCCGTATACGACTTTTATTAATCATCTTTACGTTTATCCTCTCAGTTTGAATTTTGATATGCAAAAAACATTTACTCGAGCCAGAAATATTGCTTGTATTGTCGAATTAAGAGATTCTGATAATGAAGAAGCTAAAGGATTACAGGTACAAGTCAACAAATGACATTTCAAATGTCAAAATTGTCAATTGTCAAAATTGTAAATTGTCAAAATTGTAAATTGTCAAAATTGTCAATTGTCAAAATTGTCAATTGTCAAAATTGTCAATTGTCAAAATTGTCAATTGTCAAAATTGACAATATTGTCAAAATTGTCAATTGTCAAAATTGTCAATTGTCAAAATTGTCAATTGTCAAAATTGTCAATTGTCAAAATTGTCAATTGTCAAAATTGTCAATTGTCAAAATTGTCAATTGTCAAAATTGTCAATTGTCAAAATTGTCAATTGTCAAAATTGTCAATTGTCAAAATTGTCATTTGTCAAAATTGTCAATTGTCAAAATTGTCAGTTGTCAATATTGTCAATTGTCAAAATTGTCAATTGTCAAAATTGTCAATTGTCAAAATTGTCAATTGTCAAAATTGTCAATTGTCAAAATTGTCAATTGTCAAAATTGTCAATTGTCAAAATTGTCAATTGTCAAAATTGTCAATTGTCAAAATTGTCAATTGTCAAAATTGTCAATTGTCAAAATTGTCAATTGTCAAAATTGTCAATTGTCAAAATTGTCAATTGTCAAAATTGTCAATTGTCAAAATTGTCAATTGTCAAAATTGTCAATTGTCAAAATTGTCAATTGTCAAAATTGTCAATTGTCAAAATTGTCAATTGTCAAAATTGTCAATTGTCAAAATTGTCAATTGTCAAAATTGTCAATTGTCAAAATTGTCAATTGTCAAAATTGTCAATTGTCAAAATTGTCAATTGTCAAAATTGTCAATTGTCAAAATTGTCAATTGTCAAAATTGTCAATTGTCAAAATTGTCAATTGTCAAAATTGTCAATTGTCAAAATTGTCAATTGTCAAAATTGTCATTTGTCAAAATTGTCAATTGTCAAAATTGTCAGTTGTCAATATTGTCAATTGTCAAAATTGTCAATTGTCAAAATTGTCAATTGTCAAAATTGTCAATTGTCAAAATTGTCAATTGTCAAAATTGTCAATTGTCAAAATTGTCAATTGTCAAAATTGTCATTTGTCAAAATTGTCAATTGTCAAAATTGTCAATTGTCAAAATTGTCAATTGTCAAAATTGTCAATTGTCAAAATTGTCAATTGTCAAAATTGTCAATTGTCAAAATTGTCAATTGTCAAAATTGTCAATTGTCAAAATTGTCAATTGTCAAAATTGTCAATTGTCAAAATTATCAATTGTCAAAATTGTCAATTGTCAAAATTGTCAATTGTCAAAATTGTCAATTGTCAAAATTGTCAATTGTCAAAATTGTCAATTGTCAAAATTGTCAATTGTCAAAATTGTCAATTGTCAAAATTGTCAATTGTCAAAATTGTCAATTGTCAAAATTGTCAATTGTCAAAATTGTCAATTGTTAAAATTGTCAATTGTCAAAATTGTCAATTGTCAAAATTGTCAATTGTCAAAATTGTCAATTGTCAAAATTGTCAATTGTCAAAATTGTCAATTGTCAAAATTGTCAATTGTCAAAATTGTCAATTGTCAATTGTCAAAATTGTCAATTGTCAAAATTGTCAATTGTCAAAATTGTCAATTGTCAAAATTGTCAATTGTCAAAATTGTCAATTGTCAAAATTGTCAATTGTCAAAATTGTCAATTGTCAAAATTGTCAATTGTCAAAATTGTCAATTGTCAAAATTGTCAATTGTCAAAATTGTCAATTGTCAAAATTGTCAATTGTCAAAATTGTCAATTGTCAAAATTGTCAATTGTCAAAATTGTCAATTGTCAAAATTGTCAATTGTCAAAATTGTCAATTGTCAAAATTGACAATTGTCAAATTTGACAATTGTCAAAATTGTCAATTGTCAAAATTGACAATTGTCAAAATTGTCAATTGTCAAAATTGTCAATTGTCAAAATTGTCAATTGTCAAAATTGTCAATTGTCAAAATTGTCAATTGTCAAAATTGTCAATTGTCAAAATTGTCAATTGTCAAAATTGTCAATTGTCAAAATTGTCAATTGTCAAAATTGTCAATTGTCAAAATTGTCAATTGTCAAAATTGTCAATTGTCAAAATTGTCAATTGTCAAAATTGTCAATTGTCAAAATTGTCAATTGTCAAAATTGTCAATTGTCAAAATTGTCAATTGTCAAAATTGTCAATTGTCAAAATTGTCAATTGTCAAAATTGTCAATTGTCAAAATTGTCAATTGTCAAAATTGTCAATTGTCAAAATTGTCAATTGTCAAAATTGTCAATTGTCAAAATTGTCAATTGTCAAAATTGTCAATTGTCAAAATTGTCAATTGTCAAAATTGTCAATTGTCAAAATTGTCAATTGTCAAAATTGTCAATTGTCAATTGTCAAAATTGTCAATTGTCAATTGTCAAAATTGTCAATTGTCAAAATTGTCAATTGTCAAAATTGTCAATTGTCAAAATTGTCAATTGTCAAAATTGTCAATTGTCAAAATTGTCAATTGTCAAAATTGTCAATTGTCAAAATTGTCAATTGTCAAAATTGTCAATTGTCAAAATTGTCAATTGTCAAAATTGTCAATTGTCAAAATTGTCAATTGTCAAAATTGTCAATTGTCAAAATTGTCAATTGTCAAAATTGTCAATTGTCAAAATTGTCAATTGTCAAAATTGTCAATTGTCAAAATTGTCAATTGTCAAAATTGTCAATTGTCAAAATTGTCAATTGTCAAAATTGTCAATTGTCAAAATTGTCAATTGTCAAAATTGTCAATTGTCAAAATTGTCAATTGTCAAAATTGTCAATTGTCAAAATTGTCAATTGTCAAAATTGTCAATTGTCAAAATTGTCAATTGTCAAAATTGTCAATTGTCAAAATTGTCAATTGTCAAAATTGTCAATTGTCAAAATTGTCAATTGTCAAAATTGTCAATTGTCAAAATTGTCAATTGTCAAAATTGTCAATTGTCAAAATTGTCAATTGTCAAAATTGTCAATTGTCAAAATTGTCAATTGTCAAAATTGTCAATTGTCAAAATTGTCAATTGTCAAAATTGTCAATTGTCAAAATTGTCAATTGTCAAAATTGTCAATTGTCAAAATTGTCAATTGTCAAAATTGTCAATTGTCAAAATTGTCAATTGTCAAAATTGTCAATTGTCAAAATTGTCAATTGTCAAAATTGTCAATTGTCAAAATTGTCAAAATTGTCAATTGTCAAAATTGTCAATTGTCAAAATTGTCAATTGTCAAAATTGTCAATTGTCAAAATTGTCAATTGTCAAAATTGTCAATTGTCAAAATTGTCAATTGTCAAAATTGTCAATTGTCTCAATTGTCAAAATTGTCAATTGTCAAAATTGTCAATTGTCAATTGTCAAAATTGTCAATTGTCAAAATTGTCAATTGTCAAAATTGTCAATTGTCAAAATTGTCAATTGTCAAAATTGTCAATTGTCAAAATTGTCAATTGTCAAAATTGTCAATTGTCAAAATTGTCAATTGTCAAAATTGTCAATTGTCAAAATTGTCAATTGTCAAAATTGTCAATTGTCAAAATTGTCAATTGTCAAAATTGTCAATTGTCAAAATTGTCAATTGTCAAAATTGTCAATTGTCAAAATTGTCAATTGTCAAAATTGTCAATTGTCAAAATTGTCAATTGTCAAAATTGTCAATTGTCAAAATTGTCAATTGTCAAAATTGTCAATTGTCAAAATTGTCAATTGTCAAAATTGTCAATTGTCAAAATTGTCAATTGTCAAAATTGTCAATTGTCAAAATTGTCAATTGTCAAAATTGTCAATTGTCAAAATTGTCAAAATTGTCAATTGTCAAAATTGTCAATTGTCAAAATTGTCAATTGTCAAAATTGTCAATTGTCAAAATTGTCAATTGTCAAAATTGTCAATTGTCAAAATTGTCAATTGTCAAAATTGTCAATTGTCAAAATTGTCAATTGTCAAAATTGTCAATTGTCAAAATTGTCCATTGTCAATATTGTCAAAATTGTCAATTGTCAAAATTGTCAATTGTCAAAATTGTCAATTGTCAAAATTGTCAATTGTCAAAATTGTCAATTGTCAAAATTGTCAATTGTCAAAATTGTCAATTGTCAAAATTGTCAATTGTCAAAATTGTCAATTGTCAAAATTGTCAATTGTCAAAATTGTCAATTGTCCAAATTGTCAATTGTCAAAATTGTCGATTGTCAAAATTGTCAATTGTCAAAATTGTCAATTGTCAAAATTGTCAATTGTCAAAATTGTCAATTGTCAAAATTGTCAATTGTCAAAATTGTCAATTGTCAAAATTGTCAATTGTCAAAATTGTCAATTGTCAAAATTGTCAAAATTGTCAATTGTCAAAATTGTCAATTGTCAATATTGTCAAAATTGTCAATTGTCAAAATTGTCAATTGTCAAAATTGTCAATTGTCAAAATTGTCAAAATTGTCAATTGTCAAAATTGTCAATTGTCAAAATTGTCAATTGTCAAAATTGTCAATTGTCAAAATTGTCAATTGTCAAAATTGTCAATTGTCAAAATTGTCAATTGTCAAAATTGTCAATTGTCAAAATTGTCAATTGTCAAAATTGTCAATTGTCAAAATTGTCAATTGTCAAAATTGTCAATTGTCAAAATTGTCAATTGTCAAAATTGTCAATTGTCAAAATTGTCCATTGTCAAAATTGTCAATTGTCAAAATTGTCCATTGTCAATATTGTCAATTGTCAAAATTGTCAATTGTCAAAATTGTCAATTGTCAAAATTGTCAATTGTCAAAATTGTCAATTGTCAAAATTGTCAATTGTCAAAATTGTCAATTGTCAAAATTGTCAATTGTCAAAATTGTCAATTGTCAAAATTGTCAATTGTCAAAATTGTCAATTGTCAAAATTGTCAATTGTCAAAATTGTCAATTGTCAAAATTGTCAATTGTCAAAATTGTCAATTGTCAAAATTGTCAAAATTGTCAAAATTGTCAATTGTCAAAATTGTCAATTGTCAAAATTGTCAATTGTCAAAATTGTCAATTGTCAAAATTGTCACTTGTCAAAATTGTCAATTGTCAAAATTGTCAATTGTCAAAATTGTCAATTGTCAAAATTGTCAATTGTCAAAATTGTCCATTGTCAATATTGTCAAAATTGTCAATTGTCAAAAATGTCATTTTTTTAACTAAATAAAATTGATTTTAGTGCATTTATGGACGTCCTGGTCAAAATTTATTAGTTTCACAAATTTCTTGTGCCGTTTTACACCATAACACTTATCCAACTTGGTATGAAGAAATTAAAATACGTTTACCAACAAATTTATTATATTCGCATCATTTATTATTTACATTTTACCATATTTCCTGTGATATAACGAAAAAACGTGAAAATGGAATAGAAAATTGTGTTGGATATGCATGGCTGCCATTATTACAAAAAGGAAAATTAAATGTTGATACACAAATTATACCGGTAGCATCGCAATTGTTACCTGGTTATTTGTCTATACATCCATTTGGATTAGGAAAAGGTGTAAGTATTCAAAAAAAATTGTATTTTGAAAATTTCCCATTTTTCAATTATTGATATCTTGAAAACTAAATATAACAACGCTATCTATCGAGTTTCTCCACAATTTTTAGATATCTTGACCGTTAATTGAGACTTGCGCAGGCGTTACAATCGTATACACAAGCGAGTAGTGTTATGTGTCGATTCTAGAGAGAGAGAGGGAGAAAGAGAGCGAAAAAGAGAAAGAGGGCGAGAAAGAGAGCGAGAAAGAGAAAGATAGCGAGAAAGACAAAAGAGCGAGAAAGAGAGCGAGATAGAGAAAGAGAGCAAAAGAGAAAGAGGGCGAGAAAGAGAAAAAAAACGAGAAAGAGAAAGAGAGCGAGAAAGAGAAAGAGAGCGATAAAGAGAAGAGAGCGAGAAAGAGAGGGAGCGAGAAAGAGAAAGAGAGTGAGAAATAGAGCGAGAAAGAGAAATAGAGCGAGAAAGAGAAAAGAGCGAGAAAGAGAAGAGAACGAGAAAGAGAAATGGAGCGAGAAAGAGAAATAGAGCGAGAAAGAGGAATAGAGCGAAAAACAAAAAGAGAGCGAGAAAGGTAAAGAGAGCGAGAAAGAGAACGAGTGTGAGAAAGGAAAGAGAGCGAGAAAGAGAAAGAGAGCAACAAACAGAAGAGGGCGAGAAAGAAAGAGAGCGAGAAAGAGAAATAGAGCGAGCAAGAGAAAGAGCGGGAAAGAGAAAAGAGCGAGAAAGAGAAATAGAGCGAGAAAGAGAAATAGAGCGAGAAAGAGAACGAGAGTGAGAAAGGGAAAGAGAGCGAGAAAGAGAAAGAGAGCGATAAAGAGAAAGAAAGCGAGAAAGAGAAAAAAAGAGAGCGGGAAAGAGAAGGAGAGCAGGAAAGAGAAAGAGAGCGAGAAAGAGGAATAAAGCGAGAAAGAGAAAGAGAGCGAGAAAGAACGAGTGTGAGAAAGGGAAAGAGAGCGAGAAAGAGAAAGAGCAACAAAGAGAAGAGGGCGAGAAAGAAAGAGAGCGAGAAAGAGAAATAGAGCGAGAAAGAGAAAGAAAGCGAGAAAGAGAAAAGAGCGAGAAAGAGAAATAGAGCGAGAAAGAGAAATAGAGCGAGAAAGAGAACGAGAGTGAGAAAGAGAAGGAGAGCGGGAAAGAGAAAGAGAGCGATAAAGAGAAAGAAAGCGAGAAAGAGAAAAAAAGAGAGCGAGAAAGAGAAATAGAGCGAGAAAGAGAGCGGGAAAGAGAAGGAGAGCAAGAAAGAGGAATAAAGCGAGAAAGAGAAAGAGAGCGAGAAAGAGAAAAGAGCGAGAAAGATAAGAGAGCGAGAAAGAGAAATAGAGCAAGAAAGAGAAAGAGGGCGAGAAAGAGAAAGAGAGCGAGGAAGAGAAAGAGAGCGATAAAGAGAAATAGAGCGGGAAAGAGAAAAGAGCGAGAAAGAGAAAAGAGCGAGAAAGAGAGCGATAAAGAGAAAGAGAGCGAAAAAGAGAAAGAGAGCGAGAAAGATAAAGAGAGCGAGAAAGAGAAATCTAACTATAATCTAATTTTTTTTTTATATAATTTTCAGAATGCCGGTCCAGAAATGAATTGGATAGACAGCCAAAAACCAATTTTTACAATTTCCTTCAATCTCGTATCAACAATAAACACAAAAGATCAACATTTACACAATCTATTCAATCACGCTGAAAAACTTTTAGATCAAAAACCAACATCAATTCCATCAGAAACAGAAACTTGTAAAATTTTAAAAGCTTTACACGCCATTCAATTGACCACACTTTTAACATTTCTTCCAACACTTTTCAATCAACTTTTCACTTTATTGGTCGTAACGAATAGTGAAGAAATCGGAATTGGAATCATTCGAGTTTTAATCAATTTAGTTACGATGATTCATCAAGTGAAACGGAAAGATATTTTAACAATTTATGTGAAATATGTTTTTATTTCACACGAATTGGATGTGAAATCGAATAGTGTTCATCAAGTTTTATGTCAACATCTTCCTGTTATTTTAAATCCGAATAATACTGATTTCTTGGTTGTTAACAAATTTATGCAATATTCGGATTTCTTTTTTGAAATTATTAATAAGAGTATGGCACAGTTTCTATTGAATTCTGGACGGATTAAGGTGAGTTTATTTTATGTCAATTTTACGTAAAATGTCAATCTTGTCATATTTCATACTAAAATGTCAAACTGTCAATATAACGTCAAATGTCAATGTTGCCACTTTTCATACTAAAACGTCAAACTATTAACTGTCAATAAACAAACTATTTACGATTTTTGACAGTAAACTGTCATTAAACTGTCAATCTAACGTTAAATGTCAGTATTGTCACATAAATATAAAATTTACTGTTAAACTGTCAATTTATTGCTAATCTGTCAATTAAATGTCATTTTTTACATTTATAAATTTCAACCGTCATATAAATGTCAAATTTACTATCAATCTGTCAACTAAATGTCAAATTTACTATCAATCTGCCAACTAAATGTCATTTTTTTGACATTCAACAATGTCAACTGTCATTTAAATCTCATATTTAAAGTTTGTGTACGTCAACTGTCATTAAATGTCAAATTCACTATTAAACTATCAATTTATTGTTAATCTGTCAACTAAATATTATTTTTTACATTTATAAATGTCAAATTTATTATCAATCTGTCAATTTATTGCTTATATGTCAAATTTACTGTCAATTTATCAACTAAATGTTATTATTGATATTCAATAATGTCAATTGTCATAAAAATATCAAATTTACTGTCAAACTGTCAATTTATTGTTAATCTGTCAACTAAATGTCATTTTTGACATTAAAGAATGTTAACCATTATATAAATGTCAAATTTATTGTTAAACTGGGTTTTCCAAATTTACGATTTTTAACAGTAAACTGTCAATTTTACGTAAAATGTCAATCTTGTCAAATTTCACACTAAAATGTCAAACTATAAACTGTCAATATAACGTCAAATGTCAATGTTGCCACTTTTCATATTAAACTGTCAATCTTGTCAATAAACAAACTATATTTCAAAATGCATTTCTTTGTATTCAAAATTTGTAATCAAACGGTGAAAACCGCGTTTTGATATCATTTTTGGTTTTCGAGATTTGACTATCTGTCGGATTTTTGAAAATTGGAAAAACGGAAAATTGTAATAATTCAGTTATTTTTGGGAGTTTTTCAAAATTTCAAAATGGATTTGTTTGTATTCAAAATTTGTAATCAAACGGTGAAAACCGCGTTTTGATATCATTTTTGGTTTTCAAGATTTGATTATCTGTCGGATTTTTGAAAATTGGAAAAACGGAAAATTGTAATAATTCAGTTATTTTTGGGAGTTTTTCAAAATTTCAAAATGGATTTGTCTATATTCAAAATTTGTAATCAAACGGTGAAAACCGCGTTTTAATATCATTTTTGGTTTTCGAGATTTGACTATCTGTCGGATTTTTGAAAATTGGAAAAACGGAAAATTGTAATAATTCAGTTATTTTTGGGAGTTTTTCAAAATTTCAAAATGGATTTGTTTGTATTCAAAATTTGTAATCAAACGGTGAAAACCGCGTTTTGATATCATTTTTGGTTTTCGAGATTTGACTATCTGTCGGATTTTTGAAAATTGGAAAAACGGAAAATTGTAATAATTCAGTTATTTTTGGGAGTTTTTCAAAATTTCAAAATGGATTTGTTTGTATTCAAAATTTGTAATCAAACGGTGAAAACCGCGTTTTGATATCATTTTTGGTTTTCAAGATTTGATTATCTGTCGGATTTTTGAAAATTGGAAAAACGGAAAATTGTAATAATTCAGTTATTTTTGGGAGTTTTTCAAAATTTTAAAATGCATTTGTTTGTATTCAAAATTTGTAACCAAACGGTGAAAACCGTGTTTTGATATCATTTTTGGTTTTCGAGATTTGACTATCTGTCGGATTTTTGAAAATTGGAAAAACGGAAAATTGTAATAATTCAGTTATTTTTGGGAGTTTTTTAAAATTTCAAAATGGATTTGTCTGTATTCAAAATTTGTAATCAAACGGTGAAAACCGCGTTTTGATATCATTTTTGGTTTTCGAGATTTGACTATCTGTCGGATTTTTGAAAATTGGAAAAACGGAAAATTGTAATAATTCAGTTATTTTTGGGAGTTTTTTAAAATTTCAAAATGGATTTGTCTGTATTCAAAATTTGTAATCAAACGGTGAAAACCGCGTTTTGATATCATTTTTGGTTTTCGAGATTTGACTATCTGTCGGATTTTTGAGAATTGGAAAAACGGAAAATTGTAATAATTCAGTTATTTTTGGGAGTTTTTCAAAATTTCAAAATGGATTTGTTTGTATTCAAAATTTGTAATCAAACGGTGAAAACCGCGTTTTGATATCATTTTTGGTTTTCGAGATTTGACTATCTGTCGGATTTTTGAAAATTGGAAAAACGGAAAATTGTAATAATTCAGTTATTTTTGGGAGTTTTTTAAAATTTCAAAATGGATTTGTCTGTATTCAAAATTTGTAATCAAACGGTGAAAACCGCGTTTTGATATCATTTTTGGTTTTCGAGATTTGACTATCTGTCGGATTTTTGAGAATTGGAAAAACGGAAAATTGTAATAATTCAGTTATTTTTGGGAGTTTTTTAAAATTTCAAAATGGATTTGTCTGTATTCAAAATTTGTAATCAAACGGTGAAAACCGCGTTTTGATATCATTTTTGGTTTTCGAGATTTGACTATCTGTCGGATTTTTGAGAATTGGAAAAACGGAAAATTGTAATAATTCAGTTATTTTTGGAAGTTTTTCAAAGTTTCAAAATGGATTTGTTTGCATTTAAAATTTGTAATCAAACGGTGAAAACCGCGTTTTGATATCATTTTTGGTTTTCAAGATTTGATTATCTGTCGGATTTTTGAAAATTGGAAAAACGGAAAATTGTAATAATTCAGTTATTTTTGGGAGTTTTTCAAAATTTCAAAATGGATTTGTCTGTATTCAAAATTTGTAATCAAACGGTGAAAACCGCGTTTTGATATCATTTTTCGTTTTCGAGATTTGATTATCTGTCGGATTTTTGAAAATTGGAAAAACGGAAAATTGTAATAATTCAGTTATTTTTGGGAGTTTTTTAAAATTTCAAAATGGATTTGTCTGTATTCAAAATTTGTAATCAAACGGTGAAAACCGCGTTTTGATATCATTTTTCGTTTTCGAGATTTGATTATCTGTCGGATTTTTGAAAATTGGAAAAACGGAAAATTGTAATAATTCAGTTATTTTTGGGAGTTTTTCAAAGTTTCAAAATGGATTTGTCTGTATTCAAAATTTGTAATGAAACGGTGAAAACCGCGTTTTGATATCATTTTTCGTTTTCGAGATTTGAATACCTGTCGGATTTTTGAAAATTGAAAAACGGAAAATTGTAATAATTCAGTTATTTTTGGGAGTTTTTCAAAATTTCAAAATGGATTTGTTTGTATTCAAAATTTGTAATCAAACGGTGAAAACCGCGTTTTGATATCATTTTTGGTTTTCGAGATTTGACTATCTGTCGGATTTTTGAGAATTGGAAAAACGGAAAATTGTAATAATTCAGTTATTTTTGGGAGTTTTTCAAAATTTCAAAATGGATTTGTTTGTATTCAAAATTTGTAATCAAACGGTGAAAACCGCGTTTTGATATCATTTTTGGTTTTCGAGATTTGACTATCTGTCGGATTTTTGAAAATTGGAAATACGGAAAATTGTAATAATTCAGTTATTTTTGGGAGTTTTTCAAAATTTCAAAATGGATTTGTTTGTATTCAGAATTTGTAATGAAACGGTGAAAACCGCGTTTTGATATCATTTTTCGTTTTCGAGATTTGACTATCTGTCGGATTTTTGAAAATTGGAAAAACGGAAAATTGTAATAATTCAGTTATTTTTGGGAGTTTTGCAAAATTTCAAAATGGATTTGTTTGTATTCAAAATTTGTAATCAAACGGTGAAAACCGCGTTTTGATATCATTTTTAGTTTTCGAGATTTGACTATCTGTCGGATTTTTGAGAATTGGAAAAACGGAAAATTGTAATAATTCAGTTATTTTTGGAAGTTTTTCAAAGTTTCAAAATGGATTTGTCTGTATTCAAAATTTGTAATGAAACGGTGAAAACCGCGTTTTGATATCATTTTTCGTTTTCGAGATTTGACTATCTGTCGGATTTTTGAAAATTGGAAAAACGGAAAATTGTAATAATTCAGTTATTTTTGGGAGTTTTTCAAAATTTTAAAATGCATTTGTTTGTATTCAAAATTTGTAACCAAACGGTGAAAACCGTGTTTTGATATCATTTTTGGTTTTCGAGATTTGACTATCTGTCGGATTTTTGAAAATTGGAAAAACGGAAAATTGTAATAATTCAGTTATTTTTGGGAGTTTTTCAAAATTTCAAAATGGATTTGTTTGTATTCAAAATTTGTAATCAAACGGTGAAAACCGCGTTTTGATATCATTTTTGGTTTTCGAGATTTGACTATCTGTCGGATTTTTGAAAATTGGAAAAACGGAAAATTGTAATAATTCAGTTATTTTTGGGAGTTTTTTAAAATTTCAAAATGGATTTGTCTGTATTCAAAATTTGTAATCAAACGGTGAAAACCGCGTTTTGATATCATTTTTGGTTTTCGAGATTTGACTATCTGTCGGATTTTTGAGAATTGGAAAAACGGAAAATTGTAATAATTCAGTTATT
Organism: Altica lythri; assembly: GCA_964028335.1. Classification (NCBI taxonomy): domain Eukaryota; kingdom Metazoa; phylum Arthropoda; class Insecta; order Coleoptera; family Chrysomelidae; genus Altica; species Altica lythri. Next base: position 15,711,143 of record OZ034811.1, on the reverse strand, counting down.
TTTGGAAGTTTTTCAAAATTTCAAAATGGATTTGTCTGTATTCAAAATTTGTAATGAAACGGTGAAAACCGCGTTTTGATATCATTTTTCGTTTTCGAGATTTGACTACCTGTCGGATTTTTGAAAATTGGAAAAACGGAAAATTGTAATAATTCAGTTATTTTTGGGAGTTTTTCAAAATTTCAAAATGGATTTGTTTGTATTCAAAATTTGTAATCAAACGGTGAAAACCGCGTTTTGATATCATTTTTGGTTTTCGAGATTTGACTATCTGTCGGATTTTTGAAAATTGGAAAAACGGAAAATTGTAATAATTCAGTTATTTTTGGGAGTTTTTCAAAATTTCAAAATGGATTTGTCTGTATTCAAAATTTGTAATCAAACGGTGAAAACCGCGTTTTAATATCATTTTTGGTTTTCGAGATTTGACAATCTGTCGGATTTTTGAAAATTGGAAAAACGGAAAATTGTAATAATTCAGTTATTTTTGGGAGTTTTTCAAAATTTCAAAATGGATTTGTCTGTATTCAAAATTTGTAATCAAACGGTGAAAACCGCGCTTTAATATCATTTTTGGTTTTCGAGATTTGACTATCTGTCGGATTTTTGAAAATTGGAAAAACGGAAAATTGTAATAATTCAGTTATTTTTGGGAGTTTTTCAAAGTTTTAAAATGCATTTGTTTGTATTCAAAATTTGTTATCAAACAGTGAAAACCGCGTTTTGATATCATTTTTGGTTTTCGAGATTTGACTATCTGTCGGATTTTTGAAAATTGGAAAAACGGAAAATTGTAATAATTCAGTTATTTTTGAGAGTTTTTCAAATGTCAATGTTGTCACATAAATATCAAATTTACTGTCAAACTGTCAATTTATTGCTAATCTGTCAACTAAATGTCATTTTTTGACATTCAACAATGTCAAATTTAAAGTTTGTGTACGTCAACTGTCATTAAATGTCAAATTTACTATTAAACTATCAACTTATTGTTAATCTGTCAACTAAATATTATTTTTACATTTATAAATGTCAAATTTACTATCAATCTGTCAATTTATTGCTTATTTGTCAAATTTACTGTCAATTTATCAACTAAATGTTATTATTGATATTCAATAATGTCAATTGTCATAAAAATATCAAATTTACTGTCAAACTGTCAATTTATTGTTAATCTGTCAACTAAATGTCATTTTTGACATTAAAGAATGTTAACCATTATATAAATGTCAAATTTATTGTTAATCTGGGTTTTCCAAATTTACGATTTTTAACAGTAAACTGTCAATTTTACGTAAAATGTCAATCTTGTCAAATTTCACACTAAAATGTCAAACTATAAACTGTCAATATAACGTCAAATGTCAATGTTGCCACTTTTCATATTAAACTGTCAATCTTGTCAATAAACAAACTATTTTTCAAAATTTCAAAATGGATTTGTCTGTATTCAAAATTTGTAATCAAACGGTGAAAACCGCGTTTTGATATCATTTTTGGTTTTCGAGATTTGACTATCTGTCGGATTTTTGAAAATTGGAAATACGGAAAATTGTAATAATTCAGTTATTTTTGGGAGTTTTTCAAAATTTCAAAATGGATTTGTTTGTATTCAGAATTTGTAATGAAACGGTGAAAACCGCGTTTTGATATCATTTTTCGTTTTCGAGATTTGACTACCTGTCGGATTTTTGAAAATTGGAAAAACGGAAAATTGTAATAATTCAGTTATTTTTGGGAGTTTTTCAAAATTTCAAAATGGATTTGTTTGTATTCAAAATTTGTAATCAAACGGTGAAAACCGCGTTTTGATATCATTTTTGATTTTCGAGATTTGACTATCTTTTGGATTTTTGAAAATTGGAAAAACGGAAAATTGTAATAATTCAGTTATTTTTGGGAGTTTTTCAAAATTTCAAAATGGATTTGTCTATATTCAAAATTTGTAATCAAACGGTGAAAACCGCGTTTTGATATCATTTTTGGTTTTTGAGATTTGACTATGTCGGATTTTTGAAAATTGGAAAAACGGAAAATTGTAATAATTCAGTTATTTTTGGGAGTTTTTCAAAATTTCAAAATGGATTTGTTTGTATTCAAAATTTGTAATCAAACGGTGAAAACCGCGTTTTGATATCATTTTTGATTTTCGAGATTTGACTATCTTTTGGATTTTTGAAAATTGGAAAAACGGAAAATTGTAATAATTCAGTTATTTTTGGGAGTTTTTCAAAATTTCAAAATGGATTTGTCTATATTCAAAATTTGTAATCAAACGGTGAAAACCGCGTTTTAATATCATTTTTGGTTTTCGAGATTTGACTATCTGTCGGATTTTTGAAAATTGGAAAAACGGAAAATTGTAATAATTCAGTTATTTTTGGGAGTTTTTCAAAATTTCAAAATGGATTTGTCTATATTCAAAATTTGTAATCAAACGGTGAAAACCGCGTTTTAATATCATTTTTGGTTTTCGAGATTTGACTATCTGTCGGATTTTTGAAAATTGGAAAAACGGAAAATTGTAATAATTCAGTTATTTTTGGGAGTTTTTCAAAATTTCAAAATGGATTTGTCTATATTCAAAATTTGTAATCAAACGGTGAAAACCGCGTTTTAATATCATTTTTGGTTTTCGAGATTTGACTATCTGTCGGATTTTTGAAAATTGGAAAAACGGAAAATTGTAATAATTCAGTTATTTTTGGGAGTTTTTCAAAATTTCAAAATGGATTTGTCTATATTCAAAATTTGTAATCAAACGGTGAAAACCGCGTTTTAATATCATTTTTGGTTTTCGAGATTTGACTATCTGTCGGATTTTTGAAAATTGGAAAAACGGAAAATTGTAATAATTCAGTTATTTTTGGGAGTTTTTCAAAATTTCAAAATGGATTTGTCTGTATTCAAAATTTGTAATCAAACGGTGAAAACCGCGTTTTGATATCATTTTTGGTTTTCGAGATTTGACTATCTGTCGGATTTTTGAAAATTGGAAAAACGGAAAATTGTAAAAATTCAGTTATTTTTGGGAGTTTTTCAAAATTTCAAAATGGATTTGTCTATATTCAAAATTTGTAATCAAACGGTGAAAACCGCGTTTTAATATCATTTTTGGTTTTCGAGATTTGACTATCTGTCGGATTTTTGAAAATTGGAAAAACGGAAAATTGTAATAATTCAGTTATTTTTGGGAGTTTTTCAAAATTTCAAAATGGATTTGTCTATATTCAAAATTTGTAATCAAACGGTGAAAACCGCGTTTTGATATCATTTTTGATTTTCGAGATTTGACTATCTTTTGGATTTTTGAAAATTGGAAAAACGGAAAATTGTAATAATTCAGTTATTTTTGGGAGTTTTTCAAAATTTCAAAATGGATTTGTCTATATTCAAAATTTGTAATCAAACGGTGAAAACCGCGTTTTAATATCATTTTTGGTTTTCGAGATTTGACTATCTGTCGGATTTTTGAAAATTGGAAAAACGGAAAATTGTAATAATTCAGTTATTTTTGGGAGTTTTTCAAAATTTCAAAATGGATTTGTCTGTATTCAAAATTTGTAATCAAACGGTGAAAACCGCGTTTTGATATCATTTTTGGTTTTCAAGATTTGATTATCTGTCGGATTTTTGAAAATTGGAAAAACGGAAAATTGTAATAATTCAGTTATTTTTGGGAGTTTTTCAAAATTTCAAAATGGATTTGTCTGTATTCAAAATTTGTAATCAAACTGTGAAAACCGCGTTTTGATATCATTTTTGGTTTTCGAGATTTGACTATGTCGGATTTTTGAAAATTGGAAAAACGGAAAATTGTAATAATTCAGTTACTTTTGGGAGTTTTTCAAAATTTCAAAATGGATTTGTCTATATTCAAAATTTGTAATCAAACGGTGAAAACCGCGTTTTAATATCATTTTTGGTTTTCGAGATTTGACTATCTGTCGGATTTTTGAAAATTGGAAAAACGGAAAATTGTAATAATTCAGTTATTTTTGGGAGTTTTTCAAAATTTCAAAATGGATTTGTCTATATTCAAAATTTGTAATCAAACGGTGAAAACCGCGTTTTAATATCATTTTTGGTTTTCGAGATTTGACTATCTGTCGGATTTTTGAAAATTGGAAAAACGGAAAATTGTAATAATTCAGTTATTTTTGGGAGTTTTTCAAAATTTCAAAATGGATTTGTCTATATTCAAAATTTGTAATCAAACGGTGAAAACCGCGTTTTAATATCATTTTTGGTTTTCGAGATTTGACTATCTGTCGGATTTTTGAAAATTGGAAAAACGGAAAATTGTAATAATTCAGTTATTTTTGGGAGTTTTTCAAAATTTCAAAATGGATTTGTCTATATTCAAAATTTGTAATCAAACGGTGAAAACCGCGTTTTAATATCATTTTTGGTTTTCGAGATTTGACTATCTGTCGGATTTTTGAAAATTGGAAAAACGGAAAATTGTAATAATTCAGTTATTTTTGGGAGTTTTTCAAAATTTCAAAATGGATTTGTCTGTATTCAAAATTTGTAATCAAACGGTGAAAACCGCGTTTTAATATCATTTTTGGTTTTCGAGATTTGACTATCTGTCGGATTTTTGAAAATTGGAAAAACGGAAAATTGTAATAATTCAGTTATTTTTGGGAGTTTTTCAAAATTTCAAAATGGATTTGTCTATATTCAAAATTTGTAATCAAACTGTGAAAACCGCGTTTTGATATCATTTTTGGTTTTCGAGATTTGACTATGTCGGATTTTTGAAAATTGGAAAAACGGAAAATTGTAATAATTCAGTTATTTTTGGGAGTTTTTCAAAATTTCAAAATGGATTTGTCTATATTCAAAATTTGTAATCAAACGGTGAAAACCGCGTTTTAATATCATTTTTGGTTTTCGAGATTTGACTATCTGTCGGATTTTTGAAAATTGGAAAAACGGAAAATTGTAATAATTCAGTTATTTTTGGGAGTTTTTCAAAATTTCAAAATGGATTTGTCTATATTCAAAATTTGTAATCAAACGGTGAAAACCGCGTTTTGATATCATTTTTGATTTTCGAGATTTGACTATCTTTTGGATTTTTGAAAATTGGAAAAACGGAAAATTGTAATAATTCAGTTATTTTTGGGAGTTTTTCAAAATTTCAAAATGGATTTGTCTATATTCAAAATTTGTAATCAAACGGTGAAAACCGCGTTTTAATATCATTTTTGGTTTTCGAGATTTGACTATCTGTCGGATTTTTGAAAATTGGAAAAACGGAAAATTGTAATAATTCAGTTATTTTTGGGAGTTTTTCAAAATTTCAAAATGGATTTGTCTGTATTCAAAATTTGTAATCAAACGGTGAAAACCGCGTTTTGATATCATTTTTGGTTTTCAAGATTTGATTATCTGTCGGATTTTTGAAAATTGGAAAAACGGAAAATTGTAATAATTCAGTTATTTTTGGGAGTTTTTCAAAATTTCAAAATGGATTTGTCTGTATTCAAAATTTGTAATCAAACTGTGAAAACCGCGTTTTGATATCATTTTTGGTTTTCGAGATTTGACTATGTCGGATTTTTGAAAATTGGAAAAACGGAAAATTGTAATAATTCAGTTATTTTTGAGAGTTTTTCAAATGTCAATGTTGTCACATAAATATCAAATTTACTGTCAAACTGTCAATTTATTGCTAATCTGTCAACTAAATGTCATTTTTTGACATTCAACAATGTCAACTGTCATTTAAATCTCATATTTAAAGTTTGTGTACGTCAACTGTCATTAAATGTCAAATTCCCTATTAAACTATCAATTTATTGTTAATCTGTCAACTAAATATTATTTTTACATTTATAAATGTCAAATTTACTATCAATCTGTCAATTTATTGCTTATTTGTCAAATTTACTGTCAATTTATCAACTAAATGTTATTATTGATATTCAAGAATGTCAATTGTCATAAAAATATCAAATTTACTGTCAAACTGTCAATTTATTGCTAATCTGTCAACTAAATGTCATTTTTGACATTAAAGAATGTTAACCATTATATAAAGGTCAAATTTTTAACAGTAAACTGTCAATCTAACGTTAAATGTCAGTATTGTCACATAAATATAAAATTTACTGTTAAACTGTCAATTTATTGCTAATCTGTCAATTAAATGTCATTTTTTACATTTATAAATTTCAACCGTCATATAAATGTCAAATTTACTATCAATCTGTCAACTAAATGTGAAATTTACCATCAATCTGTCAACTAAATGTCATTTTTTTGACATTCAACAATGTCAACTGTCATTTAAATCTCATATTTGAAGTTTGTGTACGTCAACTGTCATTAAATGTCAAATTTACTATTAAACTATCAACTTATTGTTAGTCTGTCAACTAAATGTTATTTTTACATTTATAAATGTCAAATTTACTATCAATCTGTCAATTTATTGCTTATTTGTCAAATTTACTGTCAATTTATCAACTAAATGTTATTATTGATATTCAAGAATGTCAATTGTCATAAAAATATCAAATTTACTGTCAAACTGTCAATTTATTGTTAATCTATCAACTAAATGTCATTTTTTACAATTATAAACTTCAACCGTCATATAAATATCAAATTTACTATCAATCTGTCATCTAAATGTCAAATTTACTATCAATCTGTCAACTAAATGTCATTCTTTGACATTCAACAATGTCAACTGTCATTTAAATGTCATATTTGAAGTTTGTGTTCGTCAACTGTCATTAAATGTCAAATTCCCTATTAAACTATCAATTTATTGTTAATCTGTCAACTAAATATTATTTTTACATTTATAAATGTCAAATTTACTATCAATCTGTCAATTTATTGCTTATTTGTCAAATTTACTGTCAATTTATCAACTAAATGTTATTATTGATATTCAAGAATGTCAATTGTCATAAAAATATCAAATTTACTGTCAAACTGTCAATTTATTGCTAATCTGTCAACTAAATGTCATTTTTGACATTAAAGAATGTTAACCATTATATAAAGGTCAAATTTTTAACAGTAAACTGTCAATCTAACGTTAAATGTCAGTATTGTCACATAAATATAAAATTTACTGTTAAACTGTCAATTTATTGCTAATCTGTCAATTAAATGTCATTTTTTACATTTATAAATTTCAACCGTCATATAAATGTCAAATTTACTATCAATCTGTCAACTAAATGTGAAATTTACCATCAATCTGTCAACTAAATGTCATTTTTTTGACATTCAACAATGTCAACTGTCATTTAAATCTCATATTTGAAGTTTGTGTACGTCAACTGTCATTAAATGTCAAATTTACTATTAAACTATCAACTTATTGTTAGTCTGTCAACTAAATGTTATTTTTACATTTATAAATGTCAAATTTACTATCAATCTGTCAATTTATTGCTTATTTGTCAAATTTACTGTCAATTTATCAACTAAATGTTATTATTGATATTCAAGAATGTCAATTGTCATAAAAATATCAAATTTACTGTCAAACTGTCAATTTATTGTTAATCTATCAACTAAATGTCATTTTTTACAATTATAAACTTCAACCGTCATATAAATATCAAATTTACTATCAATCTGTCATCTAAATGTCAAATTTACTATCAATCTGTCAACTAAATGTCATTCTTTGACATTCAACAATGTCAACTGTCATTTAAATGTCATATTTGAAGTTTGTGTTCGTCAACTGTCATTAAATGTCAAATTCCCTATTAAACTATCAATTTATTGTTAATCTGTCAACTAAATATTATTTTTACATTTATAAATGTCAAATTTACTATCAATCTGTCAATTTATTGCTTATTTGTCAAATTTACTGTCAATTTATCAACTAAATGTTATTATTGATATTCAAGAATGTCAATTGTCATAAAAATATCAAATTTACTGTCAAACTGTCAATTTATTGCTAATCTGTCAACTAAATGTCATTTTTGACATTAAAGAATGTTAACCATTATATAAAGGTCAAATTTTTAACAGTAAACTGTCAATCTAACGTTAAATGTCAGTATTGTCACATAAATATAAAATTTACTGTTAAACTGTCAATTTATTGCTAATCTGTCAATTAAATGTCATTTTTTACATTTATAAATTTCAACCGTCATATAAATGTCAAATTTACTATCAATCTGTCAACTAAATGTGAAATTTACCATCAATCTGTCAACTAAATGTCATTTTTTTGACATTCAACAATGTCAACTGTCATTTAAATCTCATATTTGAAGTTTGTGTACGTCAACTGTCATTAAATGTCAAATTTACTATTAAACTATCAACTTATTGTTAGTCTGTCAACTAAATGTTATTTTTACATTTATAAATGTCAAATTTACTATCAATCTGTCAATTTATTGCTTATTTGTCAAATTTACTGTCAATTTATCAACTAAATGTTATTATTGATATTCAAGAATGTCAATTGTCATAAAAATATCAAATTTACTGTCAAACTGTCAATTTATTGTTAATCTATCAACTAAATGTCATTTTTTACAATTATAAACTTCAACCGTCATATAAATATCAAATTTACTATCAATCTGTCATCTAAATGTCAAATTTACTATCAATCTGTCAACTAAATGTCATTCTTTGACATTCAACAATGTCAACTGTCATTTAAATGTCATATTTGAAGTTTGTGTTCGTCAACTGTCATTAAATGTCAAATTCCCTATTAAACTATCAATTTATTGTTAATCTGTCAACTAAATATTATTTTTACATTTATAAATGTCAAATTTACTATCAATCTGTCAATTTATTGCTTATTTGTCAAATTTACTGTCAATTTATCAACTAAATGTTATTATTGATATTCAAGAATGTCAATTGTCATAAAAATATCAAATTTACTGTCAAACTGTCAATTTATTGTTAATCTGTCAACTAAATGTCATTTTTGACATTAAAGAATGTTAACCATTATATAAAGGTCAAATTTTTAACAGTAAACTGTCAATTTTACGTAAAATGTCAATCTTGTCAAATTTCACACTAAAATGTCAAACTATAAACTATCAATATAACGTCAAATGTCAATGTTGCCACTTTTCATACTAAAACGTCAAACTATAAACTGTCAATCTTGTCAATAAACAAACTATTTACGATTTTTGACAGTAAACTGTCATTAAACTGTCAATCTAACGTTAAATGTCAGTATTGTCACATAAATATAAAATTTACTGTGAAACTGTCAATTTATTGCTAATCTGTCAATTAAATGTCATTTTTTACATTTATAAATTTCAACCGTCATATAAATGTCAAATTTACTATCAATCTGTCAACTAAATGTGAAATTTACCATCAATCTGTCAACTAAATGTCATTTTTTTGACATTCAACAATGTCAACTGTCATTTAAATCTCATATTTAAAGTTTGTGTACGTCAACTGTCATTAAATGTCAAATTTACTATTAAACTATCAACTTATTGTTAATCTGTCAACTAAATGTTATTTTTACATTTATAAATGTCAAATTTACTATCAATCTGTCAATTTATTGCTTATTTGTCAAATTTACTGTCAATTTATCAACTAAATGTTATTATTGATATTCAAGAATGTCTATTGTCATAAAAATATCAAATTTACTGTCAAACTGTCAATTTATTGCTAATCTGTCAACTAAATGTCATTTTTGACATTAAAGAATGTTAACCATTATATAAAGGTCAAATTTTTAACAGTAAACTGTCAATTTTACGTAAAATGTCAATCTTGTCACATTTCACACTAAAATGTCAAACTATAAACTATCAATATAACGTCAAATGTCAATGTTGCCACTTTTCATACTAAAACGTCAAACTTTAAACTGTCAATCTTGTCAATAAACAAATTATTTACGATTTTTGACAGTAAATTGTCATTAAACTGTCAATTTAACCTCAAATGTTATTTATTTATTTATTTTTTTAGTATTTTTTATTAACAAATAATTTAAATTACAGATGCATCGACATGAAAGATTTTCTGTTGATTTTATGGAAAAAGTTGAAAGTTTAATTAAAGTTTTATTACCTTATATTGTTAATAAATATAAAGAAATGCCATTGGAAACCAAAGAATTGAATAAAAATATTGCTTTCTTTTTAAAGGTAAGTGATTGTAACTGTTTTTAATTGATCAGAACTAATTTCAAATGATCAAAACTCATTTTAAGTGATCAGAACTGATTAGAATTGATTTCAAGTGATCAGAACTGATTTCAAATAATCTAAAACTTATTTTAAGTGATCAGAACTGATTTGAAGTGATTACAACTGATTTAAAGTGATCAGAACTGATTTAAGTGATCAGAATTGATTAGAAATCATTATAAAACAACCAATTAATAATTTTTTTTCCAGAAATGCCTTTCTTTAATGGATAGAGGATTCGTATTCAAATTAATAAAACATTACATAGACGAATTCAATCCAGGCGATCCACGATTACTACAAGAATACAAATTCACATTTCTCGAAATAATATCAAATCACGAACATTATATATCACTAAATCTACCAATACAATACAGCAAATTAAGTCCAAGAAACAACAAATCGCTCGATTACAATAAAGAATTTTCTCTATCAGAAAACTTTTGCAAACATCATTTCTTAGTTGGAATTTTATTACAAGAAGTGAAAATGTGTTTAAACGAAGTGAATCATATTAGAAAAATTGCATTGGAAACGTTAAAAAATTTAATTGCAAAACATGAATTGGATGATCGATTTAAAAATCAACGACAAATGAATCGAATTGCTTTGATTTATTTACCGTGGTTGACGGTTGTGTTGGAGAATTTGAATCGATTGGATGTGAAAGATGATGATGATGATGTTGATGATGATGATGATCGTAATACTAATCGGATGTCGTCGAGTAGTTCGTTTTTATTCGGGAAAAGTGATTGTACTTCGAAAAGTCAACGATTTACTTTGAATATTGATAAAGATTTTAGAAATTCTTCGTTTTTTGATGCTATTGCTGGACAATGTAAGAAATTTTTATTTTTTTTAGTTTTCATAATTTTTTTTTTCTAAATTTGTCATCAAACAGTGAAAACCGCGTTTTGATATCATTTTTGGTTTTCGAGATTTGACTATCTGTCGGATTTTTGAAAATTGGAAAAACGGAAAATTGTAATAATTCAGTTATTTTTGGGAGTTTTTTAAAATTTTAAAATGCATTTGTTTGCATTTAAAATTTGTAATCAAACGGTGAAAACCGCGTTTTGATATCATTTTTGGTTTTCGAGATTTGACTATCTGTCGGATTTTTGAAAATTGGAAAAACGGAAAATTGTAATAGTTCAGTTATTTTTGGGAGTTTTTTAAAATTTTAAAATGGATTTGTTTGTATTCAAAATTTGTAATCAAACGGTGAAAACCGCGTTTTGATATCATTTTTGGTTTTCGAGATTTGACTATCTGTCGGATTTTTGAAAATTGAAAAAACGGAAAATTGTAATAATTCAGTTATTTTTGGGAGTTTTTTAAAATTTCAAAATTCATTTGTTTGCATTCAAAATTTGTAATCAAACGGTGAAAACCGCGTTTTGATATCATTTTTGGTTTTCGAGATTTGACTATCTGTCGGATTTTTGAAAATTGGAAATACGGAAAATTGTAATAATTCAGTTATTTTTGGGAGTTTTTTAAAGTTTTAAAATGCATTTGTTTGTATTCAAAATTTGTTATCAAACGGTGAAAACCGCTTTTTGATATCATCTTTCGTTTTCGAGATTTGACTATCTGTCGGATTTTTGAAAATTGGAAAATCGGAAAATTGTAATAATTCAGTTATTTTTGGGAGTTTTTTAAAAATTCAAAATGGATTTGTCTGTATTCAAAATTTGTAATCAAACGGTGAAAACCGCGCTTTGATATCATTTTTGGTTTTCGAGATTTGACTATCTGTCGGATTTTTGAAAATTGGAAAAACGGAAAATTGTAATAATTCAGTTATTTTTGGGAGTTTTTCAAAATTTCAAAATGGATTTGTTTGTATTCAAAATTTGTAATCAAACGGTGAAAACCGCGTTTTGATATCATTTTTGGTTTTCGAGATTTGACTATCTGTCGGATTTTTGAAAATTGGAAAAACGGAAAATTGTACTAATTCAGTTATTTTTGGGAGTTTTTCAAAATTTCAAAATGGATTTGTTTGTATTCAAAATTTGTAATCAAACGGTGAAAACCGCGTTTTGATATCATTTTTGGTTTTCGAGATTTGACTATCTGTCGGATTTTTGAAAATTGGAAAAACGGAAAATTGTAATAATTCAGTTATTTTTGGGAGTTTCTTAAAAATTCAAAATGGATTTGTCTGTATTCAAAATTTGTAATCAAACGGTGAAAACCGCGCTTTGATATCATTTTTGGTTTTCGAGATTTGACTATCTGTCGGATTTTTGAAAATTGGAAAAACGGAAAATTGTACTAATTCAGTTATTTTTGGGAGTTTTTCAAAATTTCAAAATGGATTTGTTTGTATTCAAAATTTGTAATCAAACGGTGAAAACCGCGTTTTGATATCATTTTTGGTTTTCGAGATTTGACTATCTGTCGGATTTTTGAAAATTGGAAAAACGGAAAATTGTAATAATTCAGTTATTTTTGGGAGTTTTTTAAAATTTTAAAATGGATTTGTTTGTATTCAAAATTTGTAATCAAACGGTCAAAACCGCGTTTTGATATCATTTTTGGTTTTCGAGATTTGACTATCTGTCGGATTTTTGAAAATTGGAAAAAACGGAAAATTGTAATAATTCAGTTATTTTTGGGAGTTTTTCAAAATTTTAAAATGCATTTGTTTGCATTTAAAATTTGTAATCAAACGGTGAAAACCGCGTTTTGATATCATTTTTGGTTTTCAAGATTTGAATATCTGTCGGATTTTTGAAAATTGGAAAAACGGAAAATTGTAATAATTCAGTTATTTTTGAGAGTTTTTTAAAATTTTAAAATGGATTTGTTTGCATTCAAAATTTGTAATCAAACGGTCAAAACCGCGTTTTGATATCATTTTTGGTTTTCGAGATTTGACTATCTGTCGGATTTTTGAAAATTGGAAAAACGGAAAATTGTAATAATTCAGTTATTTTTGGGAGTTTTTTAAAATTTTAAAATGGATTTGTTTGTATTCAAAATTTGTAATCAAACGGTCAAAACCGCGTTTTGATATCATTTTTGGTTTTCGAGATTTGACTATCTGTCGGATTTTTGAAAATTGGAAAAACGGAAAATTGTAATAATTCAGTTATTTTTGGGAGTTTTTTAAAATTTTAAAATGGATTTGTTTGTATTCAAAATTTGTAATCAAACGGTCAAAACCGCGTTTTGATATCATTTTTGGTTTTCGAGATTTGACTATCTGTCGGATTTTTGAAAATTGGAAAAACGGAAAATTGTAATAATTCAGTTATTTTTGGGAGTTTTTCAAAATTTTAAAATGCATTTGTTTGCATTTAAAATTTGTAATCAAACGGTGAAAACCGCGTTTTGATATCATTTTTGGTTTTCAAGATTTGAATATCTGTCGGATTTTTGAAAATTGGAAAAACGGAAAATTGTAATAATTCAGTTATTTTTGAGAGTTTTTTAAAATTTTAAAATGGATTTGTTTGTATTCAAAATTTGTAATCAAACGGTCAAAACCGCGTTTTGATATCATTTTTGGTTTTCGAGATTTGACTATCTGTCGGATTTTTGAAAATTGGAAAAACGGAAAATTGTAATAATTCAGTTATTTTTGGGAGTTTTTCAAAATTTTAAAATGCATTTGTTTGTATTCAAAATTTGTAACCAAACGGTGAAAACCGTGTTTTGATATCATTTTTGGTTTTCGAGATTTGACTATCTGTCGGATTTTTGAAAATTGGAAAAACGGAAAATTGTAATAATTCAGTTATTTTTGGGAGTTTTTTAAAATTTCAAAATGGATTTGTCTGTATTCAAAATTTGTAATCAAACGGTGAAAACCGCGTTTTGATATAATTTATGGTTTTCGAGATTTGACTATCTGTCGATTTTTGAAAATTGGAAAAACGGAAAATTGTAATAATTCAGTTATTTTTGGGAGTTTTTCAAAATTTTAAAATGCATTTGTTGGCATTCAAAATTTGTTATCAAACAGTGAAAACCGCGTTTTGATATCATTTTTCGTTTTCGAGATTTGACTATCTGTCGGATTTTTGAAAATTGGAAAAACGGAAAATTGTAATAATTCAGTTATTTTTGGGAGTTTTTCAAAATTTCAAAATGGATTTGTCTGTATTCAAAATTTGTAATCAAACGGTGAAAACCGAGTTTTGATATCATTTTTAGTTTTCGAGATATGACTATCTGTCGGATTTTTGAAAATTGGGAAAACGGAAAATTGTAATAATTCAGTTATTTTTGGGAGTTTTTCAAAGTTTTAAAATGGATTTGTCTGTATTCAAAATTTGTAATCAAACGGTGAAAACCGCGTTTTGATATCATTTTTAGTTTTCGAGATATGACTATCTGTCGGATTTTTGAAAATTGGGAAAACGGAAAATTGTAATAATTAAGTTATTTTTGGGAGTTTTTCAAAGTTTTAAAATGCATTTGTTTGTATTCAAAATCTGTTATCAAACGGTGAAAACCGCGTTTTGATATCATTTTTGGTTTTCGAGATTTGACTATCTGTCGGATTTTTGAAAATTGGAAAAACGGAAAATAATAATAATTTAGTTATTTTTGGGAGTTTTTCAAAATTTCAAAATGCATTTGTTGGCATTCAAAATTTGTTATCAAACAGTGAAAACCGCGTTTTGATATCATTTTTAGTTTTCGAGATTTGACTATCTGTCGGATTTTTGAAAATTGGAAAAACGGAAAATTGTAATAATTCAGTTATTTTTGGGAGTTTTTCAAAATTTTAAAATGCATTTGTTTGTATTCAAAATTTGTAACCAAACGGTGAAAACCGTGTTTTGATATCATTTTTGGTTTTCGAGATTTGACTATCTGTCGGATTTTTGAAAATTGGAAAAACGGAAAATTGTAATAATTCAGTTATTATTGGGAGTTTTTTAAAATTTTAAAATGCATTTGTTGGCATTCAAAATTTGTTATCAAACAGTGAAAACCGCGTTTTGATATCATTTTTAGTTTTCGAGATTTGACTATCTGTCGGATTTTTGAAAATTGGAAAAACGGAAAATTGTAATAATTCAGTTATTTTTGGGAGTTTTTCAAAATTTCAAAATGGATTTGTCTGTATTCAAAATTTGTAATCAAACGGTGAAAACCGCGTTTTGATATCATTTTTAGTTTTCGAGATTTGACTATCTGTCGGATTTTTGAAAATTGGAAAAACGGAAAATTGTAATAATTCAGTTATTATTGGGAGTTTTTTAAAATTTTAAAATGCATTTGTTGGCATTCAAAATTTGTTATCAAACAGTGAAAACCGCGTTTTGATGTCATTTTTAGTTTTCGAGATTTGACTATCTGTCGGATTTTTGAAAATTGGAAAAACGGAAAATTGTAATAATTCAGTTATTATTGGGAGTTTTTTAAAATTTTAAAATGCATTTGTTGGCATTCAAAATTTGTTATCAAACAGTGAAAACCGCGTTTTGATATCATTTTTAGTTTTCGAGATTTGACTATCTGTCGGATTTTTGAAAATTGGAAAAACGGAAAATTGTAATAATTCAGTTATTTTTGGGAGTTTTTCAAAATTTCAAAATGGATTTGTCTGTATTCAAAATTTGTAATCAAACGGTGTAAACCGCGTTTTGATATCATTTTTAGTTTTCGAGATTTGACTATCTGTCGGATTTTTGAAAATTGGAAAAACGGAAAATTGTAATAATTCAGTTATTTTTGGGAGTTTTTCAAAATTTTAAAATGCATTTGTTTGTATTCAAAATTTGTAACCAAACGGTGAAAACCGTGTTTTGATATCATTTTTGGTTTTCGAGATTTGACTATCTGTCGGATTTTTGAAAATTGGAAAAACGGAAAATTGTAATAATTCAGTTATTTTTGGGAGTTTTTCAAAATTTCAAAATGGATTTGTCTGTATTCAAAATTTGTAATCAAACGGTGAAAACCGCGTTTTGATATCATTTTTAGTTTTCGAGATTTGACTATCTGTCGGATTTTTGAAAATTGGAAAAACGGAAAATTGTAATAATTCAGTTATTATTGGGAGTTTTTTAAAATTTTAAAATGCATTTGTTGGCATTCAAAATTTGTTATCAAACAGTGAAAACCGCGTTTTGATATCATTTTTAGTTTTCGAGATTTGACTATCTGTCGGATTTTTGAAAATTGTAAAAACGGAAAATTGTAATAATTCAGTTATTTTTGGGAGTTTTTCAAAATTTTAAAATGCATTTGTTTGTATTCAAAATTTGTAACCAAACGGTGAAAACCGTGTTTTGATATCATTTTTGGTTTTCGAGATTTGACTATCTGTCGGATTTTTGAAAATTGGAAAAACGGAAAATTGTAATAATTCAGTTATTTTTGGGAGTTTTTCAAAATTTCAAAATGGATTTGTCTGTATTCAAAATTTGTAATCAAACGGTGAAAACCGCGTTTTGATATCATTTTTGGTTTTCGAGATTTGACTATCTGTCGAATTTTTGAAAATTGGAAAAACGGAAAATTGTAATAATTCAGTTATTTTTGGGAGTTTTTCAAAGTTTTAAAATGCATTTGTTTGTATTCAAAATCTGTTATCAAACGGTGAAAACCGCGTTTTGATATCATTTTTGGTTTTCGAGATTTGACTATCTGTCGGATTTTTGAAAATTGGAAAAACGGAAAATAATAATAATTCAGTTATTTTTGGGAGTTTTTCAAAATTTCAAAATGGATTTGTCTGTATTCAAAATTTGTAATCAATCGGTGAAAACCGTGTTTTGATATCATTTTTGGTTTTCGAGATTTGACTATCTGTCGGATTTTTGAAAACTGGAAAAACGGAAAATTGTAATAATTCAGTTATTTTTGGGAGTTTTTTAAAGTTTTAAAATGCATTTGTCTGTATTCAAAATTTGTTATCAAACGGTGAAAATCGCGTTTTGATATCATTTTTAGTTTTCGAGATATGACTATCTGTCGGATTTTTGAAAATTGGAAAAACGGAAAATTGTAATAATTCAGTTATTTTTGGGAGTTTTTCAAAATTTTAAAATGCATTTGTTTGTATTCAAAATTTGTAACCAAACGGTGAAAACCGTGTTTTGATATCATTTTTGGTTTTCGAGATTTGACTATCTGTCGGATTTTTGAAAATTGGAAAAACGGAAAATTGTAATAATTCAGTTATTTTTGAGAGTTTTTCAAAATTTCAAAATGGATTTGTCTGTATTCAAAATTTGTAATCAAACGGTGAAAACCGCGTTTTGATATCATTTTTGGTTTTCGCGATTTGACTATCTGTCGGATTTTTGAAAATTGGGAAAACGGAAAATTGTAATAATTCAGTTATTTTTGGGAGTTTTTTAAAATTTCATAATGCATTTGTTTGCATTCAAAATTTATAATCAAAAGGTGAAAACCGCGTTTTGATATCATTTTTCGTTTTCGAGATTTGACTATCTGTCGGATTTTTGAAAATTGGAAAAACGGAAAATTGTAATAATTCAGTTATTTTTGGGAGTTTTTTAAAATTTCAAAATGGATTTGTCTGTATTTAAAATTTGTAATCAAACGGTGAAAACCGTGTTTTGATATCATTTTTAGTTATCGAGATATGACTATCTGTCGGATTTTTGAAAATTAGAAAAACGGAAAATTGTAATAATTCAGTTATTTTTGGGACTTTTTCAAAATTTCAAAACGCATTTATTTCCATTCAAAATTTGTAATCAAACGATGAAAACCGCATTTCGATATCATTTTTATTTTCCGAGATATAAATATGTATCAAATTTTCCAACATTTTTATAATTTAGTTAATATTCCAAATTTTTAAAAAATTTAATTTTTTTTTCAATTTTCAGCTTTAGTTAATGGAAACTCATTAAGTATGGAATCAGATATATCAACAATATCAACCGATAACCAATCACAAACAACCACAATAATCCGCCACGAAGAACCCCAAAAAAATATTGAATCAAAAACACACAAACGTACAACATCATCACAAATTTTACGTTACGATAAATTCCAAATACAAGAAATTAAAGATATACTTTTAATATTCATTTTTATAATTAAATACATAAACGACGACCAACTAATCTGTTGGTGGGAAAATTATTCCGAACATGATGTTGTCAATTTTTTCAACGTAATCGAATTATGTTTATATTGTTTCAAATACAACGGTAAACGTAATATAAACGTAATTAAGATAAATACTGTTGAAAATATAAAACCGAAAACGAAAAAAGCGTATACTTTACCAGCAAGAATGAATCCATCGGAGATAAATCATGAAAATACAGGAACATTGATAATTCATACTCAAAGAGAGAATTTATTGGATAATGAAAATGAGGTGTATAAACAACAACAAATTGTTTTGGAACAGAATTTATCGATGGAAATTGGTTTGGTTGTGTTGGATTGTTTGGGTGTTTATTGTATGCATTTTAGGAAAAAATTGTTGAAAAATGATGGTGAAAATGTGGTTTTAAAGAAGATTTTTGATGTTTATTTGAGTTTTATACAAATTGGACAAAGTGAGAATTTGTTGAAACATGTTTTTGCTGCTTTAAGGGCTTTTATTAATAATTATTCTGTGATTTTATTTCAAGGTAAGTTTTTATATTTCAAAATGGATTTGTTTGTATTCAAAATTTGTTATCAAACGGTGAAAACCGCGTTTTGATATCATTTTTGGTTTTCGAGATTTGACTATCTGTCGGATTTTTGAAAATTGGAAAAACGGAAAATTGTAATAATTCAGTTAATTTTGGGAGTTTTTTAAAATTTCAAAATGGATTTGTCTGTATTTAACATTTGTAATCAAACGGTGAAAACCGTGTTTTGATATCACTTTTAGTTTTCGAGATATGACTATCTGTCGGCTTTTTGAAAATTGGAAAAACGGAAAATTGTAAAAATTCAGTTATTTTTAGGAGTTTTTTAAAATTTTAAAAATGGATTTGTCTGTACTGAAAATTTGTAATCAAACGGTGAAAACCGCGTTTTGATATCATTTTTGGTTTTCGAGATTTGACTATCTGTCGGATTTTTGAAAATTGGAAAAACGGAAAATTGTAATAATTCAGTTAGTTTTGGGAGTTTTTCAAAGTTTTAAAATGCATTTGTTTGTATTCAGAATTTGTAATCAAACGGTGAAAACCGCGTTTTGATATCATTTTTGGTTTTCGAGATTTGACTATCTCTCGGATTTTTGAAAATTGGAAAAACGGAAAATTGTAATAATTCAGTTATTTTTGGGAGTTTTTTAAAATTTCAAAATGGATTTGTCTGTATTTAACATTTGTAATCAAACAGTGAAAACCGTGTTTTGATATCATTTTTAGTTTTCGAGATATGACTATCTGTCGGATTTTTGAAAATTGGAAAAACGGAAAATTGTAATAATTCAGTTATTTTTGGGAGTTTTTTAAAATTTCAAAATGGATTTGTCTGTATTTAACATTTGTAATCAAACGGTGAAAACCGTGTTTTGATATCATTTTTAGTTTTCGAGATATGACTATCTGTCGGATTTTTGAAAATTGGAAAACCGGAAAATTGTAAAAATTCAGTTATTTTTGGGAGTTTTTCAAAGTTTTAAAATGCATTTGTTTGTATTCAAAATTTGTAATCAAACGGTGAAAACCGCGTTTTGATATCATTTTTGGTTTTCGAGATTTGACTATCTGTCGGATTTTTGAAAATTGGAAAAACGGAAAATTGTAAAAATTCAGTTATTTTTGGGAGTTTTTCAAAGTTTTAAAATGCATTTGTCTACATTCAAAATTTGTAATCAAACGGTGAAAACCGCGTTTTGATATCATTTTTGGTTTTCGAGATTTGACTATCTGTCGGATTTTTGAAAATTGGAAAAACGGAAAATTGTAATAATTCAGTTATTTTTGGGAGTTTTTTAAAATTTCAAAATGGATTTGTCTGTATTTAGAATTTGTAATCAAACGGTGAAAACCGTGTTTTGATATCATTTTTAGTTTTCGAGATATGACTATCTGTCGGATTTTTGAAAATTGGAAAAACGGAAAATTGTAATAATTCAGTTATTTTTGGGAGTTTTTCAAAATTTCAAAATGGATTTGTCTACATTCAAAATTTGTAATCAAACTGTGAAAACCGCGTTTTGATATCATTTTTGCTTTTCGAGATTTGACTATCTGTCGGATTTTTGAAAATTGGAAAAACGGAAAATTGTAATAATTCAGTTATTTTTGGGAGTTTTTTAAAATTTCAAAATGGATTTGTCTGTATTTAAAATTTGTAATCAATTTAGTTTTCGAGATATGACTATCTGTCGGATTTTTGAAAATTGGAAAAACGGAAAATTGTAATAATTCAGTTATTTTTGGGAGTTTTTCAAAATTTCAAAATGGATTTGTCTACATTCAAAATTTGTAATCAAACGGTGAAAACCGCGTTTTGATATCATTTTTGGTTTTCGAGATTTGACTATCTGTCGGATTTTTGAAAATTGGAAAAACGGAAAATTGTAATAATTCAGTTATTTTTGGGAGTTTTTTAAAATTTCAAAATGGATTTGTCTGTATTTAAAATTTGTAATCAAACGGTGAAAACCGTGTTTTGATATCATTTTTAGTTTTCGAGATATGACTATCTGTCGGATTTTTGAAAATTGGAAAAACGGAAAATTGTAATAATTCAGTTATTTTTGGGAGTTTTTCAAAATTTCAAAATGGATTTGTCTACATTCAAAATTTGTAATCAAACTGTGAAAACCGCGTTTTGATATCATTTTTGCTTTTCGAGATTTGACTATCTGTCGGATTTTTGAAAATTGGAAAAACGGAAAATTGTAATAATTCAGTTATTTTTGGGAGTTTTTTAAAATTTCAAAATGGATTTGTCTGTATTTAAAATTTGTAATCAAACGGTGAAAACCGTGTTTTGATATCATTTTTAGTTTTCGAGATATGACTATCTGTCGGATTTTTGAAAATTGGAAAAACGGAAAATTGTAATAATTCAGTTAGTTTTGGGAGTTTTTCAAAGTTTTAAAATGCATTTGTTTGTATTCAAAATTTGTAATGAAACGGTAAAAACCGCGTTTTGATATCATTTTTGGTTTTCGAGATTTGACTATCTGTCGGATTTTTGAAAATTGGAAAAACGGAAAATTGTAATAATTCAGTTATTTTTGGGAGTTTTTTAAAATTTCAAAATGGATTTGTCTGTATTTAACATTTGTAATCAAACGGTGAAAACCGTGTTTTGATATCATTTTTAGTTTTCGAGATATGACTATCTGTCGGATTTTTGAAAATTGGAAAAACGGAAAATTGTAATAATTCAGTTATTTTTGGGAGTTTTTTAAAATTTCAAAATGGATTTGTCTGTATTTAAAATTTGTAATCAAACGGTGAAAACCGTGTTTTGATATCATTTTTAGTTATCGAGATATGACTATCTGTCGGATTTTTGAAAATTAGAAAAACGGAAAATTGTAATAATTCAGTTATTTTTGGGATTTTTTCAAAATTTCAAAATGGATTTGTGTACATTCAAAATTTGTAATCAAACGGTGAAAACCGCGTTTTGATATCATTTTTGGTTTTCGAGATTTGACTATCTCTCGGATTTTTGAAAATTGGAAAAACGGAAAATTGTAATAATTCAGTTATTTTTGGGAGTTTTTTAAAATTTCAAAATGGATTTGTCTGTATTTAACATTTGTAATCAAACGGTGAAAACCGTGTTTTGATATCATTTTTAGTTTTCGAGATATGACTATCTGTCGGATTTTTGAAAATTGGAAAAACGGAAAATTGTAATAATTCAGTTATTTTTGGGAGTTTTTTAAAATTTCAAAATGGATTTGTCTGTATTTAAAATTTGTAATCAAACGGTGAAAACCGTGTTTTGATATCATTTTTAGTTATCGAGATATGACTATCTGTCGGATTTTTGAAAATTAGAAAAACGGAAAATTGTAATAATTCAGTTATTTTTGGGATTTTTTCAAAATTTCAAAATGGATTTGTGTACATTCAAAATTTGTAATCAAACGGTGAAAACCGCGTTTTGATATCATTTTTGGTTTTCGAGATTTGACTATCTCTCGGATTTTTGAAAATTGGAAAAACGGAAAATTGTAATAATTCAGTTATTTTTGGGAGTTTTTTAAAATTTCAAAATGGATTTGTCTGTATTTAACATTTGTAATCAAACGGTGAAAACCGTGTTTTGATATCATTTTTAGTTTTCGAGATATGACTATCTGTCGGATTTTTGAAAATTCGAAAAACGGAAAATTGTAATAATTCAGTTATTTTTGGGAGTTTTTCAAAATTTCAAAATGGATTTGTCTATATTCAAAATTTGTAATCAAACGGTGAAAACCGCGTTTTGATATCATTTTTGGTTTTCGAGATTTGACTATCTGTCGGATTTTTGAAAATTCGAAAAACGGAAAATTGTAATAATTCAGTTATTTTTAGGAGTTTTTCTAAATTTTAATATAATTTTTTTTAGGTAACGCTGTTTTATGTGGTCGATTATGTTACGAACTTTTAAAATGTTGCAATAGTCGAATATCATCAATTCGTCAAGAATCATGTGCCATACTTTATTTATTAATGAGAAGCAATTTTGAATTTACCGGACGAAAAGGATTAACTAGAGTTCATTTACAAGTAATTATATCAGTTTCACAAATGTTGGGAAATATTGTCGGATTGAATAATGCTCGATTCCAAGAGAGTTTATCATTGATAAATAGTTATGCATCGAGTGATAAAGCTATGAAAGGAACAGGTTAGATTATTATTTTTTTATTATGTTTTTATATATAACACAGTTGCATCGATTCGTGATTAAGATAATTCTGTTGATGAATCTCGAAACATCGTGGATCTTTTTTGTAAAACCGCCTTTTTGTGTATTTTCAATTTGATTTTTAAGATTTTTTTTTTTTAGGTTTTCCTGTTGAAGTAAAAGATTTGACAAAACGTATACGAACTGTTCTTATGGCAACAGTTCAAATGAGAGAACATCATCACGATCCGGAAATGTTGGTTGATTTACAACACAGTTTAGCCAGTTCTTATGCTTCTACGCCCGAATTGAGACATACTTGGTTGGAAACGATGACAAGACATCATGTTCGTGATGGAAATTATTCGGAAGTAAGAGAGTAGAAAGTAGAGAGAGAGAGTGGAAAGTAGAGAGTAAAAAGTAGAAAGTAGAGAGTAGAAAGTAAAAAGTAGAGAGAGAGAGTAGAAAGTAGAGAGAGAGAGTAGAAAGTAGAGAGAGAGTAGAAAATAGAGATAGAGAGTGGAAAGTAGAGAATAGAAAGTAGAGTGTAGAAAGTAGAGAGTAGAAAGTAGAAAGTAGAGAGTAGAAATTAGAGAGTAAAAAGTAGAGAGTAAAAAGTAGAGAGTAAAAAGTCGAGAGTAAAAAGTCGAGAGTAAAAAGTCGAGAGTAAAAAGTCGAGAGTAAAAAGTCGAGAGTAAAAAGTAGAGAGTAAAAAGTCGAGAGTAAAAAGTAGAGAGTAAAAAGTAGAGAGTAAAAAGTAGAGAGTAAAAAGTAGAGAGTAAACAGTAGAGAGTAAAAAGTAGAGAGTAAAAAGTAGAGAGTAAAAAGTCGAGAGTAAAAAGTCGAGAGTAAAAAGTCGAGAGTAAAAAGTCGAGAGTAAAAAGTAGAGAGTAAAAAGTAGAGAGTAAAAAGTAGAGAGTAAAAAGTCGAGAGTAAAAAGTAGAGAGTAAAAAGTAGAGAGTAAAAAGTAGAGAGTAAAAAGTAGAGAGTAAAAAGTAGAGAGTAAAAAGTAGAGAGTAAAAAGTAGAGAGTAAAAAGTAGAGAGTAAAAAGTAGATAGTAAAAAGTAGAGAGTAAAAAGAAGAGAGTAAAAAGTAGAGAGTAAAAAGTCGAGAGTAAAAAGTAGAGAGTAAAAAGTCGAGATTAAAAAGTAGAGAGTAAAAAGTAGAGAGTAAAAAGTAGAGAGTAAAAAGTAGAGAGTAAAAAGTAGAGAGTAGAAAGTAGAGAGTAAAAAGTAGAGAGTAAAAAGTAGAGGGTAAAAAGTAGAGAGTAAAAAGTAGAGAGTAAAAAGTAGAAAGTAAAAAGTAGAGAGTAAAAGGTCGAGAGTAAAAAGTAGAGAGTAAAAAGTAGAGATTAAAAAGTCGAGAGTAAAAAGTAGAGTAAAAAGTAGAGAGTAAAAAGTCGAGAGTAAAAAGTAGAGAGTAGAAAGTAGAGAGTAAAAAGTAGAGAGTAAAAAGTAGAGAGTAAAAAGTAGAAAGTAAAAAGTAGAGAGTAAAAAGTAGAGAGTAAAAAGTCGAGAGTAAAAAGTCGAGAGTAAAAAGTAGAGAGTAAAAAGTCGAGAGTAAAAAGTAGAGAGTAAAAAGTAGAGAGTAAAAAGTGGAGAGTAAAAAGTAGAGAGTAAAAAGTAGAGAGTTAAAAGTAGAGAGTAAAAAGTAGAAAGTAAAAAGTCGAGAGTAAAAAGTAGAGAGTAAAAAGTAGAGAGTAAAAAGTGGAGAGTAAAAAGTAGAGAGTAAAAAGTAGAGAGTAAAAAGTAGAGAGTTAAAAGTAGAGAGTAAAAAGTAGAGAGTAAAAAGTGGAGAGTAAAAAGTAGAGAGTAAAAAGTAGAGAGTAAAAAGTAGAGAGTTAAAAGTAGAGAGTAAAAAGTAGAAAGTAAAAAGTAGAGAGTAAAAAGTAGAGAGTAAAAAGTAGAGAGTAAAAAGTCAAGAGTAGAAAGTAGAGAGTAAAAAGTAGAGAGTAAAAAGTCGAGAGTAAAAAGTCGAGAGTAAAAAGTCGAGAGTAAAAAGTAGAGAGTAAAAAGTAGAGAGTAAAAAGTAGAGAGTAAAAAGTGGAGAGTAAAAAGTCAAGAGTAAAAAGTCGAGAGTAAAAAGTCGAGAGTAAAAAGTCGAGAGTAAAAAGTAGAGAGTAAAAAGTAGAGAGTAAAAAGTCGAGAGTAAAAAGTTGAGAGTAAAAAGTCGAGAGTAAAAAGTCGAGAGTAAAAAGTCGAGAGTAAAAAGTCGAGAGTAAAAAGTCGAGAGTAAAAAGTAGAGAGTAAAAAGTCGAGAGTAAAAAGTCGAGAGTAAAAAGTCGAGAGTAAAAAGTAGAGAGTAAAAAGTAGAGAGTAAAAAGTAGAGAGTAAAAAGTAGAGAGTAAAAAGTAGAGAGTAAAAAGTAGAGAGTAAAAAGTAGAGAGTAAAAAGTCGAGAGTAAAAAGTCGAGAGTAAAAAGTCGGGAGTAAAAAGTAGAGAGTAAAAAGTCGAGGGTAAAAAGTCGAGAGTAAAAAATCGAGACTAAAAAGTCGAGAGTAAAAAGTAGAGAGTAAAAAGTAGAGAGTAATAAGTAGAGAGTAAAACGTAGAGAGTAAAAAGTAGAGAGTAAAAAGTCCAGAGTAATAAGTAGAGAGTAAAACGTAGAGAGTAAAAAGTAGAGAGTAAAAAGTAGAGAGTAAAAAGTAGAGGGTAAAAAGTAGAGGGTAAAAAGTATAGAGTAAAAAGTAGAGAGTAAAAAGTAGAGAGTAAAAAGTAGAGAGTAAAAAGTAGAGAGTAAAAAGTAGAGAGTAAAAAGTAGAGAGTAAAAAGTAGAGAGTAAAAAGTAGAGAGTAAAAAGTAGAGAGTAAAAAGTCAAGAGTAGAAAGTAGAGAGTAAAAAGTAGAGAGTAAAAAGTCGAGAGTAAAAAGTCGAGAGTAAAAAGTCGAGAGTAAAAAGTCGAGAGTAAAAAGTAGAGAGTAAAAAGTAGAGAGTAAAAAGTAGAGAGTAAAAAGTAGAGAGTAAAAAGTCGAGAGTAAAAAGTCGAGAGTAAAAAGTCGAGAGTAAAAAGTAGAGAGTAAAAAGTCGAGAGTAAAAAGTCGAGAGTAAAAAGTAGAGAGTAAAAAGTCGAGAGTAAAAAGTAGAGAGTAAAAAGTCGAGAGTAAAAAGTAGAGAGTAAAAAGTCGAGAGTAAAAAGTCGAGAGTAAAAAGTAGAGAGTAAAAAGTCGAGAGTAAAAAGTAGAGAGTAGAGAGAGAGAGAAAATATGAAAAATTTACAAATTTTATTTTTATATTTCCAGGCAGCCTGTTGTCAGCTCCACATCGCAGCCTTAATGGCCGAATATCTAAAATTAAAAAACATTCACAATTGGGGCGCTGAAAAATTCGAATTAATCTCATTAAACATACCAAAAGATGAAAAAGGATTAAAATTAGATTCCGGTGTACAAGATATCCAATATACCGAATTTCTTCTACAAGAACAATTAGAACGTTGCGCTGAATATTTAGATAAAGCAGAACGATATGAAATTTTAGGAGAATTATATAAATTAATAATTCCGATGTATGAGAAAAAACGAGATTATGAAATGTTGAGAAAATGTTATTCGAATTTGGCTGATAATTATTTGAAAATTATTGAAACGAATAAAAGTTGTAAACGTTTATTGGGTCGATATTATCGTGTTGGATTTTATGGAAATGTTTATTTTGAAGATGAAAATGGTATTGAATATATTTATAAAGAACCGAAAGTTACTTCTTTAAGTGAAATTACTGAAAGACTGTTTAAACAATATTGTGATAAATTTGGTGTGGATGTTGTTAAAATGATTCAAGATTCTACACCGGTAAGTTTATTTTCTTTAAAATTACGAAAAATTAAAAATGCTTGTAACTTTTTTATTTATTAACGTACAAAAAGTTATAACCTATTAAAAGAAAGGAAATTTTCTCAGAAATCCAAAATTCAAATTAGTTTTTTTATATCTTTTATAGTTTTCAATATACGGGGGTATTACAAAATTTTTGTTAAAATTTGTAATTCCCTCGTAACTTTTTTATTTATTAACGTACAAAAAGCTATAACCTATGAAAAGACAGAACATTTTATCAAAAATCCAAAATTCCAATTAGTTTTTTCATATCTTTTATAGTTTTCAATATACGGGGGAATTACAAAATTTTTGTTAAAATTTGTAATTCCCTCGTAACTTTTTTATTTATTAACGTACAAAAAGCTATAACCTATGAAAAGACAGAACATTTTATCAAAAATCCAAAATTCCAATTAGTTTTTTCATATCTTTTATAGTTTTCAATATACGGGGGAATTACAAAATTTTTGTTAAAATTTGTAACTCCCTCGTAACTTTTTTATTTATTAACGTACAAAAAGCTATAACCTATGAAAAGACAGAACATTTTATCAAAAATCCAAAATTCCAATTAGTTTTTTCATATCTTTTATAGTTTTCAATATACGGGGGAATTACAAAATTTTTGTTAAAATTTGTAATTCCCTCGTAACTTTTTTATTTATTAACGTACAAAAAGTTATAATCTATCAAAAGATAGGAAATTTTCTCAAAAATCCAAAATTCCAATTAGTTTTATCATATCTTTTATAGTTTTCAATATACGGGGGAATTACAAAATTTTTGTTAAAATTTGTAATTCCCTCGTAACTTTTTTATTTATTAACGTACAAAAAGCTATAACCTATCAAAAGACAGAACATTTTATCAAAAATCCAAAATTCCAATTAGTTTTTTCATATCTTTTATAGTTTTCAATATACGGGGGAATTACAAAATTTTTGTTAAAATTTGTAATTCCCTCGTAACTTTTTTATTTATTAACGTACAAAAAGTTATAATCTATCAAAAGATAGGAAATTTTCTCAAAAATCCAAAATTCCAATTAGTTTTATCATATCTTTTATAGTTTTCAATATACGGGGGAATTACAAAATTTTTGTTAAAATTTGTAATTCCCTCGTAACTTTTTTATTTATTAACGTACAAAAAGCTATAACCTATCAAAAGACAGAACATTTTATCAAAAATCCAAAATTCCAATTAGTTTTTTCATATCTTTTATAGTTTTCAATATACGGGGGAATTACAAAATTTTTGTTAAAATTTGTAATTCCCTCGTAACTTTTTTATTTATTAACGTACAAAAAGTTATAATCTATCAAAAGATAGGAAATTTTCTCAAAAATCCAAAATTCCAATTAGTTTTATCATATCTTTTATAGTTTTCAATATACGGGGGAATTACAAAATTTTTGTTAAAATTTGTAATTCCCTCGTAACTTTTTTATTTATTAACGTACAAAAAGCTATAACCTATCAAAAGACAGAACATTTTATCAAAAATCCAAAATTCCAATTAGTTTTTTCATATCTTTTATAGTTTTCAATATACGGGGGAATTACAAAATTTTTGTTAAAATTTGTAATTCCCTCGTAACTTTTTTATTTATTTACGTACAAAAAGTTATAATCTATCAAAAGATAGGAAATTTTCTCAAAAATCCAAAATTCCAATTAGTTTTTTCATATCTTTTATAGTTTTCAATATACGGGGGAATTACAAAATTTTTGTTAAAATTTGTAAATCCCTCGTAACTTTTTTATTTATTAACGTACAAAAAGTTATAATCTATCAAAAGATAGGAAATTTTCTCAAAAATCCAAAATTCCAATTAGTTTTTTCATATCTTTTATAGTTTTCAATATACGGGGGAATTACAAAATTTTTGTTAAAATTTGTAATTCCCTCGTAACTTTTTTATTTATTAACGTACAAAAAGTTATAATCTATCAAAAGATAGGAAATTTTCTCAAAAATCCAAAATTCCAATTAGTTTTATCATATCTTTTATAGTTTTCAATATACGGGGGAATTACAAAATTTTTGTTAAAATTTGTAATTCCCTCGTAACTTTTTTATTTATTTACGTACAAAAAGTTATAATCTATCAAAAGATAGGAAATTTTCTCAAAAATCCAAAATTCCAATTAGTTTTATCATATCTTTTATAGTTTTCAATATACGGGGGAATTACAAAATTTTTGTTAAAATTTGTAATTCCCTCGTAACTTTTTTATTTATTTACGTACAAAAAGTTATAATCTATCAAAAGATAGGAAATTTTCTCAAAAATCCAAAATTCCAATTAGTTTTATCATATCTTTTATAGTTTTCAATATACGGGGGAATTACAAAATTTTTGTTAAAATTTGTAATTCCCTCGTAACTTTTTTATTTATTAACGTACAAAAAGTTATAATCTATCAAAAGATAGGAAATTTTCTCAAAAATCCAAAATTCCAATTAGTTTTATCATATCTTTTATAGTTTTCAATATACGGGGGAATTACAAAATTTTTGTTAAAATTTGTAATTCCCTCGTAACTTTTTTATTTATTAACGTACAAAAAGCTATAACCTATCAAAAGACAGAACATTTTATCAAAAATCCAAAATTCCAATTAGTTTTTTCATATCTTTTATAGTTTTCAATATACGGGGGAATTACAAAATTTTTGTTAAAATTTGTAATTCCCTCGTAACTTTTTTATTTATTTACGTACAAAAAGTTATAATCTATCAAAAGATAGGAAATTTTCTCAAAAATCCAAAATTCCAATTAGTTTTTTCATATCTTTTATAGTTTTCAATATACGGGGGAATTACAAAATTTTTGTTAAAATTTGTAAATCCCTCGTAACTTTTTTATTTATTAACGTACAAAAAGTTATAATCTATCAAAAGATAGGAAATTTTCTCAAAAATCCAAAATTCCAATTAGTTTTTTCATATCTTTTATAGTTTTCAATATACGGGGGAATTACAAAATTTTTGTTAAAATTTGTAATTCCCTCGTAACTTTTTTATTTATTAACGTACAAAAAGTTATAATCTATCAAAAGATAGGAAATTTTCTCAAAAATCCAAAATTCCAATTAGTTTTATCATATCTTTTATAGTTTTCAATATACGGGGGAATTACAAAATTTTTGTTAAAATTTGTAATTCCCTCGTAACTTTTTTATTTATTTACGTACAAAAAGTTATAATCTATCAAAAGATAGGAAATTTTCTCAAAAATCCAAAATTCCAATTAGTTTTATCATATCTTTTATAGTTTTCAATATACGGGGGAATTACAAAATTTTTGTTAAAATTTGTAATTCCCTCGTAACTTTTTTATTTATTTACGTACAAAAAGTTATAATCTATCAAAAGATAGGAAATTTTCTCAAAAATCCAAAATTCCAATTAGTTTTATCATATCTTTTATAGTTTTCAATATACGGGGGAATTACAAAATTTTTGTTAAAATTTGTAATTCCCTCGTAACTTTTTTATTTATTAACGTACAAAAAGTTATAATCTATCAAAAGATAGGAAATTTTCTCAAAAATCCAAAATTCCAATTAGTTTTATCATATCTTTTATAGTTTTCAATATACGGGGGAATTACAAAATTTTTGTTAAAATTTGTAATTCCCTCGTAACTTTATTATTTATTAACGTACAAAAAGCTATAACCTATCAAAAGACAGAACATTTTATCAAAAATCCAAAATTCCAATTAGTTTTTTCATATCTTTTATAGTTTTCAATATACGGGGGAATTACAAAATTTTTGTTAAAATTTGTAATTCCCTCGTAACTTTTTTATTTATTTACGTACAAAAAGTTATAATCTATCAAAAGATAGGAAATTTTCTCAAAAATCCAAAATTCCAATTAGTTTTATCATATCTTTTATAGTTTTCAATATACGGGGGAATTACAAAATTTTTGTTAAAATTTGTAATTCCCTCGTAACTTTTTTATTTATTAACGTACAAAAAGTTATAATCTATCAAAAGATAGGAAATTTTCTCAAAAATCCAAAATTCCAATTAGTTTTTTCATATCTTTTATAGTTTTCAATATACGGGGGAATTACAAAATTTTTGTTAAAATTTGTAATTCCCTCGTAACTTTTTTATTTATTTACGTACAAAAAGTTATAATCTATCAAAAGATAGGAAATTTTCTCAAAAATCCAAAATTCCAATTAGTTTTATCATATCTTTTATAGTTTTCAATATACGGGGGAATTACAAAATTTTTGTTAAAATTTGTAATTCCCTCGTAACTTTTTTATTTATTTACGTACAAAAAGTTATAATCTATCAAAAGATAGGAAATTTTCTCAAAAATCCAAAATTCCAATTAGTTTTTTCATATCTTTTATAGTTTTTAATATACGGGGGAATTACAAAATTTTTGTTAAAATTTGTAATTCCCTCGTAACTTTTTTATTTATTAACGTACAAAAAGTTATAATCTATCAAAAGATAGGAAATTTTCTCAAAAATCCAAAATTCCAATTAGTTTTATCATATCTTTTATAGTTTTCAATATACGGGGGAATTACAAAATTTTTGTTAAAATTTGTAATTCCCTCGTAACTTTTTTATTTATTTACGTACAAAAAGTTATAATCTATCAAAAGATAGGAAATTTTCTCAAAAATCCAAAATTCCAATTAGTTTTATCATATCTTTTATAGTTTTCAATATACGGGGGAATTACAAAATTTTTGTTAAAATTTGTAATTCCCTCGTAACTTTTTTATTTATTTACGTACAAAAAGCTATAACCTATCAAAAGACAGAACATTTTATCAAAAATCCAAAATTCCAATTAGTTTTTTCATATCTTTTATAGTTTTCAATATACGGGGGAATTACAAAATTTTTGTTAAAATTTGTAATTCCCTCGTAACTTTTTTATTTATTTACGTACAAAAAGTTATAATCTATCAAAAGATAGGAAATTTTCTCAAAAATCCAAAATTCCAATTAGTTTTATCATATCTTTTATAGTTTTCAATATACGGGGGAATTACAAAATTTTTGTTAAAATTTGTAATTCCCTCGTAACTTTTTTATTTATTAACGTACAAAAAGTTATAATCTATCAAAAGATAGGAAATTTTCTCAAAAATCCAAAATTCCAATTAGTTTTATCATATCTTTTATAGTTTTCAATATACGGGGGAATTACAAAATTTTTGTTAAAATTTGTAATTCCCTCGTATATCGAAAACTAGAAAAGTTATAAAAAAATAGTTACGTTTATGGATTTGTAACAAAATTCCCTAATTTATGACTTAAATTATAACTTTTTGTACGTTAATAAATAAAAAAGTTACGAGGGCATTACAAATTTTAACAAAAATTTTGTAATTCCCCCGTATATTGAAAACTATGAAAGATATGAAAAAACTAATTGGAATTTTGAATTTCTGAGAAAATTTCCTTTCTTTTGATAGATTATAACTTTTTGTACGTTAATAAATAAAAAAGTTACGAGGGAATTACAAATTTTAACAAAAATTTTGTAATTCCCCCGTATATTGAAAACTATAAAAGATATGAAAAAACTAATTGGAATTTTGAATTTTTGAGAAAATTTCCTATCTTTTGATAGATTATAACTTTTTGTACGTTAATAAATAAAAAAGTTACGAGGGCATTACAAATTTTAACAAAAATTTTGTAATTCCCCCGTATATTAAAAACTATAAAAGATATGGAAAAACTAATTGTAATTTTGGATTTTTGAGAAAATTTCCTATCTTTTGATAGATTATAACTTTTTGTACGTTAATAAATAAAAAAGTTACGAGGGAATTACAAATTTTAACAAAAATTTTGTAATTCCCCCGTATATTAAAAACTATAAAAGATAGGGAAAAACTAATTGTAATTTTAGATTTTTGAGAAAATTTCCTATCTTTTGATAGGTTATAACTTTTTGTACGTTAATAAATAAAAAAGTTACGAGGGAATTACAAATTTTAACAAAAATTTTGTAATTCCTCCGTATATTGAAAATTATAAAAGATTATAGTTTTCAATATACGGGGGGATTACAATTTTTTTTTACCATTTTTTGTATCCAATTTGTCGAATTTTCCGCTAAGTGTTAAAAATTTAATTTTGTAGGTAAAACAAAGTGAATTAGATCCGAAATTCGCATATATTCAAGTAACACATGTAACTCCATATTTCGAAAAAGATCAACTCGAAGAAAGACAAACTGAATTTGAACATAATCATAATATTAAATCTTTTATGTACGAAACACCGTTTACAAAAGAAGGAAAAGCTCGAGGAAATCCAGAAGAACAATGGAAACGAAGAACAATATTAACTAGTGAGTAACTATCTGATTTGCTTGAATTATATCCGGCTCGAAGTACCAAAAAACATGCGAGTTGTGCTAAATATTGCTGTATCTCGGTTGTTTATTAAGATATTTGCAAAATTTTAACATATTTTTGATCTAGATAAGAGTACCTATCATTTACAAAAAACCGCAATTCGATATCTCAATTTTAAAAAAAGTTGATCGTGTTTTGTTTTTTTTAGAAAAATCGCTATATCTCAATTGTTTTTTGAGATATTTTGGATATTTAAACGGATTTGTGATCAAAATGATATTATCCATCATTTAAAACAAACCACAACTCGCTATCTCACTTTTCAAAAAAGTTGATCGTGTTTTGTTTTTTTAGAAAAATCGCTGTATCTCGGTTGTTTTTTATGATATTTTGGATATTCAAACGGATTTGTGATCAAAATGAGATTATCTATCATTTAAAACAAACCGCAACTCTCTATCTCAATTTTTAAAAAAGTTGATCGTGTTTTGTTTTTTGAGGAAAATCGCTATATCTCAATTGTTTTTTGAGATATTTTGGATATTCAAATGGATTTGTGATCGAAATAAGATTATCCATCATTTAAAACAAACCGCAACTCGCTATCTCAATTTTTAAAAAAGTTGATCGTGTTTTGTTTTTTTAGAAAAATCGCTGTATCTCGGTTGTTTTTTGTGATATTTCGGATATTCAAACGGATTTGTGATCAAAATGAGATTATCCATTATTTAAAACAAACCACAACTCGCTATATCAATTTTTAAAAAAGTTGATCGTGTTTTGTTTTTTGAGGAAAATCGCTATATCTCAATTGTTTTTTGAGATATTTTGGATATTCAAATGGATTTGTGATCGAAATAAGATTATCCATCATTTAAAACAAACCGCAACTCGCTATCTCAATTTTTAAAAATGTTGATCGTGTTTTGTTTTTTTAGAAAAATCGCTGTATCTCGGTTGTTTTTTGTGATATTTTGGATGTTTAAACGGATTTTTGATCGAAATGAGATTATCCATTATTTAAAACAAACCGCAACTCGCTATCTCAATTTTTAAAAAAGTTGATCGTGTTTTGTTTTTTTAGAAAAATCGCTGTATATCTGTTGTTTTTTGTGATATTTTGGATATTCAAACGGATTTGTCATCAAAATGAGATTATCCATTATTTAAAGCAAACCGCAACTCGCTATCTCACTTTCGTACACTTTTTTTTACAATTTTCTTCTTTTTTTTTTAGCCGATTATCATTTTCCATACGTAAAAAAGCGAATATTAGTAAAATCGATAAAAGAAATGGAATTAACACCGATCGAAGTGGCAATTGATGAAATGCAAAGTCGTGTTGCCGAATTAGAAGATGTGGTTTTTTCACAACCGACTGATGCGAAAAAATTACAACTACGTTTACAAGGAAGCGTTTGTGTACAAGTTAATGCTGGTCCATTAGCGTACGCCACTGTTTTTTTAGATCCTGCTTTAAGTAATATGTATCCAGAAGATAAAGTTGAGGAACTTAAAGATATATTTAGGTAAAAATTATTGTATGTAAAAAAGATGGACAAGACCCTTTAAAAGGTCTGTTTAGATACTCTCTCTTTGCCTCTCTTTCCTCTTCCTTATCTCTCTTTTACTTTTGCAAAATTTTCACAGATTTGTGATCTAGATAACATTATCTGTCATTTAAAACAAACCGTAAGTCGCTAGGTCAATTTTTAAAGAAGTTGATCGTGTTTTGTTTTTTGAGTAGAATAGCTACAGCTCGGTTGTTTATTGAGATATTTGTAAAATTTTTACAGATTTGTAATTAAAATAAGATTATCTATCATTTAAAACAAACCGGAAGTCGCTATGTCAATTTTTAAAAAAGTTGATCGTGTTTTGTTTTTTAAGAAAAATAGCTATATCTCACTTGTTTATTGAGATATTTGTAAAATTTTTACAGATTTGTAATTAAAATAAGATTATCTATCATTTAAAACAAACCGGAACTCGCTATGGCAATTTTTAAAAAAGTTGATCGTGTTTTGTTTTTTGAGAAAAATCGCTCTATCTCGGTTGTTTGTTGAGATATTTGCAAAATTTTAACAGATTTGTGATCTAGATGAGAGTATCTATCATTTATAACAAACTGAAAGTCGCTATGTCATTTTTTAAAAAGTTGATCGTGTTTTGTTTTTTGAGAAAAATCGCTCTATCTCGGTTGTTTATTAAGATATTTGTAAATTTTTTACAGATTTGTAATTAAAATAAGATTATCCATCATTTAAAACAAACCGGAAGTCGCTATGTCAATTTTTAAAAAAGTTGATCGTGTTTTGTTTTTTGAGAAAAATCGCTCTATCTCGGTTGTTTATTAAGATATTTGCAAAATTTTAACAGATTTGTGATCTAGATAAGAGTATCTATCATTTTTAACAAACCGAAAGTCGCTATGTCATTTTTTTAAAAAGTTGATTGTGTTTTGTTTTTTGAGAAAAATAGCTGTATCTCGGTTGTTTATTAAGATATTTGTAAAACTTTTACAGATTTGTAATTAAAATAAGCTTATGTATCATTTAAAACAAACCGGAACTCGCTATGGCAATTTAAAAAAAAGTTGATTGTGTTTTGTTTTTTGAGAAAAATCGCTCTAGCTCGGTCGTTTATTAAGATATTTGTAAAATTTTTACAGATTTGTAATTAAAATAAGATTATCTATCATTTAAAACAAACCGGAAGTCGCTATGTCAATTTTTAAAAAAGTTGATCGTGTTTTGTTTTTTAAGAAAAATAGCTATATCTCACTTGTTTATTGAGATATTTGTAAAATTTTTACAGATTTGTAATTAAAATAAGATTATCTATCATTTAAAACAAACCGGAAGTCGCTATGTCAATTTTTAAAAAAGTTGATCGTGTTTTGTTTTTTAAGAAAAATAGCTATATCTCACTTGTTTATTGAGATATTTGTAAAATTTTTACAGATTTGTAATTAAAATAAGATTATCTATCATTTAAAACAAACCGGAACTCGCTATGGCAATTTTTAAAAAAGTTGATCGTGTTTTGTTTTTTGAGAAAAATCGCTCTATCTCGGTTGTTTGTTGAGATATTTGCAAAATTTTAACAGATTTGTGATCTAGATGAGAGTATCTATCATTTATAACAAACTGAAAGTCGCTATGTCATTTTTTAAAAAGTTGATCGTGTTTTGTTTTTTGAGAAAAATCGCTCTATCTCGGTTGTTTATTAAGATATTTGTAAATTTTTTACAGATTTGTAATTAAAATAAGATTATCCATCATTTAAAACAAACCGGAAGTCGCTATGTCAATTTTTAAAAAAGTTGATCGTGTTTTGTTTTTTGAGAAAAATCGCTCTATCTCGGTTGTTTATTAAGATATTTGCAAAATTTTAACAGATTTGTGATCTAGATAAGAGTATCTATCATTTTTAACAAACCGAAAGTCGCTATGTCATTTTTTTAAAAAGTTGATTGTGTTTTGTTTTTTGAGAAAAATAGCTGTATCTCGGTTGTTTATTAAGATATTTGTAAAACTTTTACAGATTTGTAATTAAAATAAGCTTATGTATCATTTAAAACAAACCGGAACTCGCTATGGCAATTTTAAAAAAAGTTGATTGTGTTTTGTTTTTTGAGAAAAATCGCTCTAGCTCGGTCGTTTATTAAGATATTTGTAAAATTTTTACAGATTTGTAATTAAAATAAGATTATCCATCATTTAAAACAAACCGGAAGTCGCTATGTCAATTTTTAAAAAAGTTGATCGTGTTTTGTTTTTTGAGAAAAATCGCTCTATCTCGGTTGTTTATTAAGATATTTGTAAAATTTTTACAGATTTGTAATTAAAATAAGATTATCTATCCTTTAAAACAAACCGGAACTCGCTATGCCAATTTTTAAAAAAGTTGATCGTGTTTTGTTTTTTGAAAAAAATCGCTCTATCTCTGTTGTTTATTAAGATATTTGTAAAATTTTTACAGATTTGTAATTAAAATAAGATTATCCATCATTTAAAACAAACCGGAAGTCGCTATGTCAATTTTTAAAAAAGTTGATCGTGTTTTGTTTTTTGAGAAAAATCGCTCTATCTCGGTTGTTTATTAAGATATTTGTAAAATTTTTACAGATTTGTAATTAAAATAAGATTATCCATCATTTAAAACAAACCGGAAGTCGCTATGTCAATTTTTTAAAAAGTTGATTGTGTTTTTTTTTGAGAAAAATCGCTCTATCTCGGTTGTTTATTGAGATATTTACAAAATTTTAACAGATTTGTGAACTAGATAAGAGTATCTATCATTTATAACAAACTGAAAGTCGCTATGTCATTTTTTTAAAAAGTTGATCGTGTTTTGTTTTTTGAGAAAATTAGCTGTATCTCGATTGTTTATTACGATATTTGCAAAATTTTAACAGATTTGTGATCTAGATGAGAGTATCTATCATTTATAACAAACTGAAAGTCGCTATGTCATTTTTTTAAAAAGTTGATCGTGTTTTGTTTTTTGAGAAAAATAGCTGTATCTCGGTTGTTTATTAAGATATTTGTAAAACTTTTACAGATTTGTAATTAAAATAAGCTTATGTATCATTTAAAACAAACCGGAACTCGCTATGGCAATTTTAAAAAAAGTTGATTGTGTTTTGTTTTTTGAGAAAAATCGCTCTAGCTCTGTTGTTTATTAAGATATTTGTAAAATTTTTACAGATTTGTAATTAAAATAAGATTATCCATCATTTAAAACAAACCGGAAGTCGCTATGTCAATTTTTTAAAAAGTTGATCGTGTTTTGTTTTTTGAGAAAAATCGCTCTATCTCGGTTGTTTATTAAGATATTTGTAAAATCTTTACAGATTTGTAATTAAAATAAGATTATCCATCATTTAAAACAAACCGGAAGTCGCTATGTCAATTTTTTAAAAAGTTGATCGTGTTTTGTTTTTTGAGAAACATCGCTCTATCTCGGTTGTTTATTGAGATATTTACAAAATTTTAACAGATTTGTGATCTAGATAAGAGTATCTATCATTTATAACAAACCGGAAGTCGTTATGTCAATTTTTAAAAAAGTTGATCGTGTTTTGTTTTTTGAGAAAAATCGCTCTATCTCGGTTGTTTATTGAGATATTTGCAAAATTTTAACAGATTTATGATCTAGATAAAGTAAATTTGTAACTAAAACATAGTTTTTCTCCCAAAAATAGTAATTTTGTTACCAGAAATTAGCTTTCTCCCAGAAAGTCATTTTTTCTCCTTAAAATCATTTTTTTTTTGTAGGGAATTTGTGAAGATCTGTTATTCAGCACTTCAAATAAATAGTAAATTAATAGCAATT
The DNA here is from genome assembly GCA_964028335.1 of Altica lythri. Taxonomy (NCBI): domain Eukaryota; kingdom Metazoa; phylum Arthropoda; class Insecta; order Coleoptera; family Chrysomelidae; genus Altica; species Altica lythri. The sequence goes on along the minus strand of OZ034811.1, from coordinate 15,672,644 downwards.
GAACAACAAGAATATCAAGAAGTTTTACGACAAAATTACAAAAAATTATGTTCATCACTATCGAGTCTTTTCGGTGAGACTCTATGGCCTCATGACGATATGGGAAGTTTTAAAAGAAATAGTATGGCACTTTTTAGTGCTGTATCAGGAGCATCACAAAATTCGAGTAGTGCTTAATGTATTTATTTTTTTTACAAACTAGAAAGTTCGTAGGTTAACACATTATTTTTCAGTTTGCTAATCGATCAACAACTGTACTTCTACTCTGACGAGAAATCACTTAGATCACGACTGTACTTCTACTCTGACGAGAAATCACTTAGATCACGACTGTACTTCTACTCTGACGAGAAATCACTTAGTTCTACTCTGACGAGAAATCACTTAGATCACGACTGTACTTCTACTCTGACAATAAATCACTTAGATCACGACTGTACTTCTACTCTGACGAGAAATCACTTAGATCACGACTGTACTTCTACTCTGACAATAAATCACTTAGATCACGACTGTACTTCTACTCTGACAAGAAATCACTTAGATCACGACTGTACTTCTACTCTGACGAGAAATCACTTAGATCACAATGCCATTGTGCTCCTATAATGCAAAATTGTAATGGTAACCAAATATCATATAAACGCCATCTATGTGTCAATCTACGTACTTTTTGGCTAACTGAATATTTAACTTTCAATTATTTTGATGATTTTTATTTTTTTTATTATTATTTTTTACAATTAAGCTAGAAAGTTTGTAGGTTAACACATTTATTTTTTCAGTTTGCTAATCGATGAACGACTGTACTTCTACTCTGACGAGAAAGCACCTAGATTACAATGCCAATGCAAATATGTAATGGTAATCATATAAACGCCATCTATGTGTCAATTTACGTACTTTTTAGCTAATCGAATTTTAAACTTTTAATTATTTTGATGATATTAACAGTATTATCCGTTTTATGTCGTTTTTCTTACTAAAAAAAATATATTATTGATGTTTAAATATTATAAATAATATAGTCAATTTCGTCATTTTATAATAATTATTGTTTATAATATTTTAGAATTGTTATTTATTGTATATGTTTCATTTTTGCGTTATAATTAGAGTAGAAACTCGATTATTTGTCAATAGAGGGCGATTTATATTGGAAAAACACGGAAAATGTCATCTGTCAACACTGTCATCTGTGTTTTGATTGTGACACTTATATATGATCTGTCATATGTCATCTTTGTCATCTATCAATACTGTCAATTCAGTTCAACTAATTTTGACAATTGACAGATGACAATAGCTTTCATCTGTCATTCTTGTTCACTGTGTGTTTATAGTTTAATACTTTGACAGATGTCAATAATTGTCATTGGTGTCAATTAAATTATCTGTCGTATGTCATTTCTGTCATTCTGTCACTACTACCAAATCTGTCAATACTGTCATCTGTCAATATTGTCATTTGTCAATACTGTCATCTGTGTTTTGATCGTGACACTTTTATGATCTGTCATATGTCATCTTTGTCATCTATCAATACTGTCAATTCAGTTCATACTGTTACTTTTGACAATTGACAGATGACAATAGCTTTCATCTGTCATTTTTGTTAACTGTGTATTTATAGTTTAATATTTTGACAGATGTCAATAATTGTCATTAGTGTCAATTATATTATCTGTCGTATGTCATTTCTGTCATTTTGTCACTGCTACCAATTTTTTTTTACAATTTGTCTCAATTTTCCAAGATTGGTGAATGATCGTGCTTTTATTATAATTATTATTATAATAATAAAAATTATAAATTATTATTAATTAATTATATATAATCGTATAGTGAATTTTATACTTTTATAAAAATTAATTAAAAATCAAATTGGATTTAATGAAATTTTAATAGAAAAATAATAAATCCGATTCTGTCCAATGTTCACACAAAAAAATTTAAGAATTCACAATTTTTTTGAAGTTATACTTCTATTCATGCACTAGATTTGTGTGGGGTTAAATGGGATAAATCATTACATATGTACAGTCTGACAAGTATCTCGTGACAAGGCGGAGCTTCCAGTGCGCAGAGAGAGAAAGTATTCGGCCAGACTAGGATGGATAAGGCTTTCAACAGATTTTAAATTTTTTACAATATGTTGATGATTACAGTAATATCGGCTATTTTTAAATATGAACAAGGCAACAGTGTAGATGTAAAGAGATGCTTACAGCATAAAGACTACCACACAAATGGTTTTTGGTGTACGCCCACCATATCCCCACTTTCAAATTTGTTACGGCGCATCTTCACCTTATTTCACGAGATACTTGTCTCCAGAAAATGTTATGCAAATTTGATACAAAATGAGTGTGTACTCGGTACTAGGAGGTTTTTTAGGTCGTTGAACACGAATATCATAAAATTGCTAAATTATTCTCATAAAAATTTATGAATCCGGGCGCGTGCATAGAAGTATAACTTCTGCCGGCAGTCCCACTGAGCATATAAGCACAATTTGTAAATATTTATCTATGTATATTATTTATATTATCTTATTCTGTATATTAAATTTTTATTTTATTATTATTAATAATAATATAGAATTTATGTTGGTTTTTTGAAATTTAGAAATTATTTGAAAATTTTGAAAAAATTAAATTTGTATTTTTGCAATTTTTCAAGATTTTATAAAATGAAAATAAAATTTTAAAATATTTAACTTTGTAAAAATCTATACGAAGCTTCTCCGCCAATTAGAGGTTGGTGTGGTGAGACAAGTAAGAAAAATTACAATAACTCAAAAAGTAGGCGGTTTTTTGAAAATTTGCAAGAATACTTTTTTGTGTAGAATTAACTTTTCTATAAGATATCAAATTTTCATGTTTGTATCTTTTTTGGTTTTCGAGATATTTACTATTTACAAAAATTCCTTAAGAAGCTTCTCCGCCAATTAGAAGTTGGTGTTTGGCTATAAAAAGTTCCAATAACTCGAAAAGTAAGCGGTTTTTCGAAAATTCGCAAGAATACTTTTTTGTGTAGAATTAGATTTTACATAAAATATCAAATTTTCAAAATTCTATCTTTATTGGTTTACGAGATATTTACGATTTTCAAAAACTCGTAAGAAGCTTCTCCGCAAGCACAAATTGCTGTGTGGAGACTAATACGAAAAAGTGTAATAACTCGAAAACTAAGAGTTTTTTCGAAAATTTGCAAGAATACTTTTTTGTGTAGAATTAGATTTTACATAAAATATCAAATTTTTAAAATTCTATCTTTATTGGTTTTCGAGATATTAACGATTTTCAAAAATTCCTTAAGAAGCTTCTCCGCCAATTAGAAGTTGGTGCGTGGATATAAAAAGTGTAATAACTCGAAAAGTAAGCGTTTTTTCGAAAATTTGCAAGAATACTTTTTTGTGTAGAATTAGATTTTACATAAAATATCAAATTTTCAAAATTCTATCTTTATTGATTTACGAGATATTTACGATTTTCAAAAACTCGTAAGAAGCTTCTCCGCAAGCACAAATTGCTTTGTGGAGACTAATACGAAAAAGTGTAATAACTCGAAAACTAAGAGTTTATTCGAAAATTTGCAAGAATACTTTTTTGTGTAGAATTAGATTTTACATAAAATATCAAATTTTTAAAATTCTATCTTTATTGGTTTTCGAGATATTAACGATTTTCAAAAATTCCTTAAGAAGCTTCTCCGCCAATTAGAAGTTGGTGCGTGGATATAAAAAGTGTAATAACTCGAAAAGTAAGGGTTTTTTCGAAAATTTGCAAGAATACTTTTTTGTGTAGAATTAGATTTTACATAAAATATCAAATTTTCAAAATTCTATCTTTATTGGTTTACGAGATATTTACGATTTTCAAAAACTCGTAAGAAGCTTCTCCGCAAGCACAAATTGCTGTGTGGAGACTAATACGAAAAAGTGTAATAACTCGAAAACTAAGAGTTTATTCGAAAATTTGCAAGAATACTTTTTTGTGTAGAATTAGATTTTACATAAAATATCAAATTTTCATACTTGTAACTTTTTTGGTTTTCGAGATACTTTATATTTTCAAAAATTAGCTTCTCCTCCAATTAGAATTTGGTGCCAAATATGAAAAAATGCAATAACTCAAAAAGTAAGCGGTTTTTCGGAAAATTGCAAGAATACTTTTTTGTGTAGAATTAAATTTTCTATAAAATATCAAATTTTCATGTTTGTATCTTGTTTGGTTTTCGAGATATTTACAATTTACAAAAATTCCTTAAGAAGCTTCTCCGCCAATTAGAAGTTGGTGCGTGGATATAAAAAGGTACAATAACTCGAAAAGTAAGCGTTTTTTCGAAAATTTGCAAGAATACTTTTTTGTGTAGAATTAAATTTTCTATAAGATATAAAATTTTTATGTTTGTATCTTTTTTGGTTTTCGAGATATTCACAATTTACAAAAATTAGAAAACAAAAGCTTCATCGCGATCAGAAATTGGTGGGACAAATTTGAAAAATTGCAATAACTCGAAAAGTAAGCGTTTTTTCGAAAATTTGGAAGAATACTTTTTTGTTTAGAATTAAATTTTCTACAAAATATCAAATTTTCATAATTCTATCTATTTCAATTTTCGAGATATTCATAATTTTCAAAAAAAGAATAAAAAAGCTATAAGTAAAGGTTGTAGGTTCACTTTTATAACTAATTTCACACTTTATCGATTTCTCCTTAATTAAAAAATTTCAAAAAACATCTGAAAATAATTAATTTAAACAAAAATTTATATACATATATATATAAAAAAAGTGAATATCTTTAATATTGTGTGGGCTGTGAATTTTCATTAAATGAATTAATTTTACAATGTATTTGTATAATTGTAATTAAAAGTTATTTTTTTTTGCCAAAAAACAGTCTTTGGAACAGCGGACCGTCCATAAATCCGTACCTTTTTTCGACCCTCGCATGCTGCGAGGGTCGAAAAAAGGTACGGATTTATGGACAGCTCGCTGTTCCCAATTTAAAGACTTTTTAATGAAAAAATATGTTAAATTATTTAATTGTTATATATAGTTTAGTGTTTTCTCATGACAAATTCTAAATCTTAACAAATAAGCCAAAGTTGGTATTCAAAAATCAAGTAGTCGCTTGATTTTGCAATTGTAAGTTCGAATAAATTTTGTGTTAAATCGTATTTTTGTTTTTATTTTTTAAAATTTACGAAAAATTGTAAAAAATATGAAAAAGTTGCAAAAATCGTTAAAAATTTGAAAAAGTTGGTAAAGATAATCAAAAATTCACGAAAAACAGGAAAAATGTGCCAAAGATGATGAAATATGGGAAAATTGTGGAAAAATTGAATGAAAAACTGCGATGAAACCAACTTTACTCACTCTATTCTTTTTATGTCTAAATTTAGAAAATCTGTCATTTTTTTAATGTCAAAATTTTCTGTTAAACACATTTCTAATTACAAAAAACGATTATGATAATAAATAAAATAAACTAAGACAAAAAAAATGAGTAAAAATAAGGAAATAAAATTAAAAAAAAGTGAAGAAAAACCGCAAAAAAATGAAGATGAAGATTATGAAAATCAAGCATTTTCCGATATGCTCGACTCAAAATTTCCCGCAGAAAATTCGCATTATTCGAAAATCGAATTAAAACCACATTTAATGAAAAGTCCATTTTCGTTATTTTGTCATTGGAGTCGAGAAGCTGAAAAAAATGGTGTCAAATCAACTCGAATATTTTCTTTAGCAACAAGTAAGTTATAAAAATGAAAAATTGCAATAACTCGAAAAGTAAGCGTTTTTTCGGAAAATTGCAAGAATACTTTTTTGTGTAGAATTAAATTTTCTATAAAATATCAAATTTTCATGTTTGTACCTTCTCTGGTTTTCGAGATATTTACAATTTACCAAAATACCTAGAGAAGCTTCTCCGCCAATTAGAAGTTGGTGCTTGGATATAAAAAGTTACAATAACTCGAAAAGTACGCGTTTTTTCGAAAATTTGCAAAAATACTTTTTTGTGTAGAATTAAATTTTCTATAAAATATCAAATTTTTATGTTTGTACCTTCTTTGGTTTTCGAGATGTTTACAATTTACAAAAATTCCTTAAGAAGCTTCTCCGCCAATTAGAAGTTGGTGCTTGGATTTAAAAAGTTACAATAACTCGAAAAGTAAGCGTTTTTTTGAAAATTTGCAATAATACTTTTTTGTGTAGAATTAAATTTTCTATAAAATATCAAATTTTCATGTTTGTATCTTTTTTGGTTTTCGAGATATTTACAATTTTCAAAAATTCCTAAGAAGCTTCTCCGCCAATTAGAAGTTGGTTTTTGGATATAAAAAGTTACAATAACTCGAAAAGTAAGCGTTTTTTCGAAAATTTGCAAGAAAATTTTGGGTTTTCGAAATATTTACAATTTTCAAAAATTATATATTTTTAGGTACCCTTGATGGTCATGTAACAAATCGAATGATATCATTAAAAGCTATAAAAAACGATATGTTTATATTTACAATCGATTCTCAAGCACGAACAGGTCAAGATTTTCGAGAAAACCATCAAGCATGTGCAATGTTTTATTGGCCATTTAAAAAATACAGAAGTGATTATCAAAAAGTGATTCGAATAGAAGGAAAAGTGCGTAGATTATGTCATGGTGTTTCATTGATTTATTACGAAAAAGAACCATTACCCGTGAAAATAGCGAAAAAATTATCAAATTCCGGTCAACCAATTGATTGGGCAGTTATGAATAAACGACATAATGATATTTTAGTTAAAGTAAAAAATGGATTGAAACTGGAAATGCCTGAAACTTATCACGGATATGCTTTAATGCCATCAATTATTGAATTTTTACAAAATGAAAATGGATATATGGCCGATAGGGTCTTGTTTAGTAGAGGTTGTGAATGTGGATGGAATTGCATTCGATTGTCACCTTGAAATTGTTATTTTGTTTGGTTTTAAACTATCTACTGTAAATATTATATGAGAACTACAATTTTTTTTAATAAAACAAGTAACGTTAAACTTTCTACAACTTTATATCGTAACTATATAAAGTAACCTTTTCTGTTAGAGGTGACTTGATACATTTTAGAGCATATTTAGATAATAATTTATTACTAATACTATGTAATAATGTTTATATAACATTTAAATCAGATTTACTTACATTTTAAACCATCAAAACTTCATAAAAACACTAAAATTTAACTTTTTTCAAACACCAACAACTGTTGACTCTCTATTATGATTCAAAACGGTAATTGCACTAAATTTATGTAAAACGAATTATATAAACCAACACAGACACTCTTTATTATTGATAATTTGACTACATTTCGATTAAAAACAAAGTTTTTTAATACAAAAACGCGAAAATAGAGCGATTAAACAATGTTTTTAAAATAACTTGAATTTGACATTTCAAATTGAAGTGGCCTTTTTCGTTATAGGCTACTAAGTAAACTAATAATTATTTTAAAGCATATTTAGATAATAATTTATTACTAATATTATATAAAAATGTTTATAAAACATTTAAATCAAGTTTTACTTACAATTTAAACCATCAAAACTTCATAAAAACATTAAAATTTAACTTTTTTCAAACACCAACAACTGTTGACTCTCTATTATGATTCAAAACGGTAATTGCACTAAATTTATGTAAAACGAATTATATAAACCAACACAGACACTCTTTATTATTGATAATTTGACTACATTTCGATTAAAAACAAAGTTTTTTAATACAAAAACGCGAAAATAGAGCGATTAAACAATGTTTTTAAAATAACTTGAATTTGACATTTCAAATTGAAGTGGCCTTTTTCGTTATAGGCTACTCAGTAAACTAATAATTATTTTAAAGCATATTTAGATAATAATTTATTACTAATATTATATAAAAATGTTTATAAAACATTTAAATCAAGTTTTACTTACAATTTAAACCATCAAAACTTGATAAAAACATTAAAATTTAACTTTTTTTAAACACCAACACCTGTTGACTCTCTATTACGATTCAAAACGGTAATTGCACTAAATTTATGTAAAACGAATTATATAAACCAACACAGACACTCTTTATTATTGATAATTTGACTACATTTCGATTAAAAACAAAGTTTTTTAATACAAAAACGCGAAAATAGAGCGATTAAACAATGTTTTTAAAATAACTTGAATTTGACATTTCAAATTGAAGTGGCCTTTTTCGTTACAGGCTACTCAGTAAACTAATAATTATTTTAAAGCATATTTAGATAATAATTTATTACTAATATTATATAAAAATGTTTATAAAACATTTAAATCAAGTTTTACTTACATTTTAAACCATCGAAACTTGATAAAAACACTAAAATTTAACTTTTTTTCAAACACCAACACCTGTTGACTCTCTATTATGATTCAAAACGGTAATTGCACTAAATTTATGTAAAACGAATTATATAAACCAACACAGACACTCTTTATTATTGATAATTTGACTACATTTCGATTAAAAACAAAGTTTTTTAATACAAAAACGCGAAAATAGAGCGATTAAACAATGTTTTTAAAATAACTTGAATTTGACATTTCAAATTGAAGTGGCCTTTTTCGTTATAGGCTACTCAGTAAACTAATAATTATTTTAAAGCATATTTAGATAATAATTTATTACTAATATTATATAAAAATGTTTATAAAACATTTAAATCAAGTTTTACTTACAATTTAAACCATCAAAACTTGATAAAAACATTAAAATTTAACTTTTTTTAAACACCAACACCTGTTGACTCTCTATTACGATTCAAAACGGTAATTGCACTAAATTTATGTAAAACGAATTATATAAACCAACACAGACACTCTTTATTATTGATAATTTGACTACATTTCGATTAAAAACAAAGTTTTTTAATACAAAAACGCGAAAATAGAGCGATTAAACAATGTTTTTAAAATAACTTGAATTTGACATTTCAAATTGAAGTGGCCTTTTTCGTTATAGGCTACTCAGTAAACTAATAATTATTTTAAAGCATATTTAGATAATAATTTATTACTAATATTATATAAAAATGTTTATAAAACAATTAAATCAAGTTTTACTTACATTTTAAACCATCGAAACTTGATAAAAACACTAAAATTTAACTTTTTTTCAAACACCAACACCTGTTAACTCTCTATTATGATTCAAAACGGTAATTGCACTAAATTTATGTAAAACGAATTATATAAACCAACACAGACACTCTTTATTATTGATAATTTGACTACATTTCGATTAAAAACAAAGATTTTTAATACAAAAACGCGAAAATAGAGCGATTAAACAATGTTTTTAAAATAACTTGAATTTGACATTTCAAATTGAAGTGGTCTTTTTCGTTATAGGCTACTCAGTAAACTAATAATTATTTTAAAGCATATTTAGATAATAATTTATTACTAATATTATATAAAAATGTTTATAAAACACTAAAATTTAACTTTTTTTCAAACACCAACAACTGTTGACTCTCTATTATGATTCAAAACGGTAATTGCACTAAATTTATGTAAAACGAATTATATAAACCAACACAGACACTCTTTATTAATGATAATTTGACTAAATTTTGATTAAAAACAAAGTTTTTTAATACAAAAACGCGAAAATAGAGCGATTAAACAATGTTTTTAAAATAACTTGAATTTGACATTTCAAATTGAAGTGGCCTTTTTCGTTATAGGCTACTCAGTAAACTAATACTTATTTAAAAGCATATTTAGTACTGGTAAGGTACTATAAACATGCTTATAGTGCCTTACATTTGTACAATAAAGGACTTTTACTATTTATATTATTGTATTATTAGTTGCTTATTAATATTTACAAAATTCTAACCTTAAACTTTATATTGAAACATCTCAATTATTACATAATGCATCAACTTGTTTTATTTATAGAACATATAGAAAATTCAATTATCTTTCTAATGGTGTAATTAGATTTACTGTGACCTTTCTAGTTTTTAAGATATTGGGAAAAAACAAAATCAGTAAATTCTGAGGATTTAAATAGGTTTCGTTTCCATAGTAACGTAAATTTGATCTAATTTCCTATTGGCTGAAAGCAGTCGGCCATTATTAATATTCAAAGAAATTAGGGGATGGGCCTAATTTGACATTAACATTGACAGTTCGTAATAAAAACAAACTTCAGAAAGTTGTTTAAGAGTTTTAAGGATATAAATATTGTATTATTTAAATAAATAAAGTGTTTCTAATAGTTAGTGTAGTGTTTTTATGTGTAGAATATAGTTTTTAATGGATTATATGATTAAAAAAAGTACCACACGTAGGTAGTTGTTTATTTTATATGTGTAAATACATTCCTAACCTCAAAATCGTTGAAAACTTTATATTCCAATATTTCATTTATTACACACCGCATTAACTTGTTTTGTATATAGAACTTATAGATCATTTCATCATCTTTCCAATGATGTATTCAGATTTACTGTATCTTTTATAGTTTTTGAAATATTTGCAAAAAGCTAGGATGATGTACGATACAATTTCAAAATTCTAACCTCAAACTTTATATTCTAATATCTCATTTATTACACCACACACTAACTTGTTTTATACACAAAACTGGTAGAAAATTTCATCGTCTTTCCAATGATGTATTCAGATTTACTGTATCTTTTATAGTTTTTGAAATATTTGCAAAAAGCTAGGATGATGTACGATACAATTTACAAAATTCTAACCTCAAACTTTATATTTTAATATCTCATTTACTACACCACACACTAAACTGTTTTATACACAAAACTTATTGAAAATTTCATCATCTTTCCAATGATGTATTCAGATTTACTGTATCTTTTATAGTTTTTGAAATATTTGCAAAAAGCTTAGATGATGTACGATTCATTGCATTTTCTATATTGGTAAAGCAGTTAGTTGCTTTTAATCAAAGAAGAGTTCTAATTTTTAGTTTATTGTCGCAGATTTTCATTACCTTAGATAAATAAAACGACTTTATTTCGAAATAGAATAATTATTATTGTACAAGCTTAAAATTTTAAACACATCAACATCACATCTACCAACATAATTCCCATACTTAAATAAGAAAATAAATTAAAATTTTTTTTAAGTCATTGGTGGAGCTTCACTAAAATATGGAGCAGATGATTTATCGAGTAAAGTATGACAAACATCGCAAACTTTCGATGGTCGACTATTCGGTCCTGATAGAATTATCCGCGATAAACAATTTTGACAAAAAATTTGTCCGCAATGTTTACAATGTTGTTTACGATTTTTCGTTGATGATGATGATGATGAAAAATTGACACGACATCCTGGACAAGTTTCGACGTCTTCTTCGTGTTGCCATCGTACTTCTGTATCGGATTCGCGAATTTTTTCTAATTGTACCTAAAAAAAATTTTTTTTTTGATAGGTGGATTTGTTTTAGGTAAAATTGATATTTACCTGTAAACTTTGTGATAATCTAACAAAATCTTTTTGTACTGCTTCGGTGTTGTCTAATTCTTGTTGTAAGGAAAATACGCGGGTTTTTAGTTCGTTATTTTGTTTTTCTAATGTTTTCTGTAAAAAGAAAAATGAAATCAAAGAAAATTATAAAAATGTGTAATTCTTACTAAATTTTCTGTTAATTCTGTAATTTTATTAAATTGTTCTTTGAGTTTTTCTTGATTCTGATTATCCGTATTTGCCAATTTTTCTTGATTATTAAATATTTGTTCCTTTTCTTTCTGTAGCTGATCGATGTGTTTTCTGAAAAAAAAAAATGATCATTTTCTACCGTTTTAAAGGAAAAAAAGAAGAAATGTACCTTAAATTACGTATTTCCACTTCTAAACTATCTTCAATTCCTTTTCTTTCATGTTGATCATTTGTTATACGATCTTTTAATAACATAATTTCGGAATGTAAAGTATTTACTTTTTTTTCTGCTGCTTCTTTACCAATTTTTGTTACAATTAAATCTTGTTGATTTTGTAGAATTAATTCTTGAAGTTCCTTAAAAAATATCAATTTTCTTCTGAATTATTATTAAGTTTGTTCTAACAGATCAATGAACCATTCTAGAACCGTTCGGGAACTCAACAGATCAAAGAACCATTCTAGAACGGTTCAGGAACTGCGCAGTAAACGAAATCTATTGAGTTTGTTCCAATAGACCAAAGAACCATTCTAGAATCGTTCGGGAACTCTTTAATGTACCGAGTTTGTTCTAACAGATCGGTACCATTCTAGAACGGTTCTTGAACTGCGCAGTAAACGAAATCTAGATACGTTTGATGTATTGAGTTTGTTCCAATAGACCAAAGAACCATTCTAGAACCGTTCGGGAATGAAATCTAGATACGTCTGATGTATTGAGTTTGTTCTAACAGATCAAAGAACCATTCTAGAATCGTTCGGGAAGATCCAAGAACCACTCTAGAACCGTTCTGGAACTGCCCAATAAACGGAATCTCGATACTTTTGATGTTCCGTTAAGGTTCTAGAACTGTTTTTTTGGTTTGTTGGAACAGAATTATTATTATTATTATTAAAATTTGTTATTAATTATTTACCGGTACAGTATTTGGTAAATTAATAATTTCACTTTGTAATTCTTGAGAATGTGCTGTAAATTTACCGACTAACATATCGTTTTCTTCTTGTAATCTAAAATTAGAAAAAAGGTTATTTTTATACATTTTTTGTTGATTAAATATTTTGAAAATAACGAAATTTCGTAAACTAAAAATGATATCGAATTGCGGTTTTCATCGTTTGGTTATAAATATTGATTGCAAACAAATGCGTTTTTAAATTTTAAAAAACTCCCAAAAATAACTGAATTTTTACAATTTTCCGTTTTTCCAATTTTCAAAAATCCGACAGATAGTCAAATCTCGAAAACCAAAAATGATAATAAAACGCGGTTTTCACCGTTTGATTACAAATTTTGAATACAAACAAATGCATTTTAAAATTTTGAAAAACTTCCAAAAATAACTGAATTTTTACAATTTTCCGTTTTTCCAATTTTCAAAAATCCGACAGATAGTCAAATCTCGAAAACCAAAAATGATAAAAAAACGCGGTTTTCACCGTTTGATTGCAAATTTTAAATGCAAACAAATGCATTTTGAAACTTTGAAAAACTCCCAAAAATAACTGAATTTTTACAATTTTCCGTTTTTCCAATTTTCAAAAATCCGACAGATAGTCAAATCTCGAAAACCAAAACTGATAACAAAACGCGGTTTTCACCGTTTGATTACAAATTTTAAATACAAACAAATGCAATTTAAAACTTTGAAAAACTCCCAAAAATAAATGAATTTTTACAATTTTCCGTTTTTCCAATTTTCAAAAATCCGACAGATAGTCAAATCTCGAAAACCAGAAATGATAACAAAACGCGGTTTTCACCGTTTGATTACAAATTTTGAATACAGACACATCCATTTTGAAACTTTAAAAAACTCCCAAAAATAACTGAATTTTTACAATTTTCCGTTTTTCCAATTTTCAAAAATCCGACAGATAGTCAAATCTCGAAAATCAAAAATGATATCAAAACGCGGTTTTCATTGTTTGATTACAAATTTTGAATACAGACAAATGCATTTTGAAATTTTGCAAAACTCCCAAAAATAACTGAATTATTACAATTTTCCGTTTTTCTAATTTTCAAAAATCCGACAGATAGTCAAATCTCGAAAACCAAAAATGATAACAAAACGCGGTTTTCACCGTATGATTACAAATTTTGAATACAAACAAATGCATTTTGAAACTTTGAAAAACTCCCAAAAATAACTGAATTTTTACAATTTTCCGTTTTTCCAATTTTCAAAAATCAGACAGATAGTCAAATCTCGAAAACCAAAAATGATAACAAAACGCAGTTTTCACCGTTTGATTACAAATTTTGAATACAAACAAATGCATTTTGAAACTTTGACAAACTCCCAAAAATAACTGAATTTTTACAATTTTCCGTTTTTCCAATTTTCAAAAATCCGACAGATAGTCAAATCTCGAAAACCAAAAATAATAACAAAACGCGGTTTACACCGTTTGATTACAAATTTTGAATACAAACAAATGCATTTTAAAATTTTGAAAAACTCCCAAAAATAACTGAATTTTTACAATTTTCCGTTTTTCCAATTTTCAAAAATCCGACAGATAGTCAAATCTCGAAAACCAAAAATAATAACAAAACGCGGTTTACACCGTTTGATTACAAATTTTGAATACAGACAAATGCATTTTGAAATTTTGAAAAACTCCCAAAAATAACTGAATTATTACAATTTTCCGTTTTTCCAATTTTCAAAAATCCGACAGATAGTCAAATCTCGAAAACGAAAAATGATAACAAAACTCGGTTTTCACCGTTTAATTACAAATTTTGAATACAAACAAATGCATTTTGAAACTTTGAAAAACTCCCAAAAATAACTGAATTTTTACAATTTTCCGTTTTTCCAATTTTCAAAAATCCGACAGATAGTCAAATCTCGAAAACCAAAAATGATAACAAAACGCGGTTTTCACCGTTTGATTACAAATTTTAAATACAAACTAATGCATTTTGAAACTTTGAAAAACTCCCAAAAATAACTGAATTTTTACAATTTTCCGTTTTTCCAATTTTCAAAAATCCGACAGATAGTCAAATCTCGAAAACCAAAAATGATAACAAAACGCGGTTTTCACCGTTTGATTACAAATTTTAAATACAAACTAATGCATTTTGAAACTTTGAAAAACTCCCAGAAATAACTGAATTTTTACAATTTTCCGTTTTTCCAATTTTCAAAAATCCGACAGATAGTCAAATCTCGAAAACCAAAAATGATATCAAAACGCGGTTTTCACCGTTTGATTACAAATTTTGAATGCAAACAAATGCATTTTAAAACTTTGAAAAACTCCCAAAAATAACTGAATTTTTACAATTTTCCGTTTTTCCAATTTTCATAAACGCGGTTTTCACCGTTTGATTATAAATTTTGAGTGTAAACAAATGCGTTTTAAAATTTCGAAAAAAAAAAGAAGAGATAAAAAAATACAAACTTGATAAGTTCTTGATGAATATTTTCCCGATCATGCGTTAATTTTCCCAAACTAATTTTCATATCCGAACAAGTTTGATTAAAAAAATGTCTCAATTCTTTTAAATCTTGTTCGGTACATTCGGTTGTTGTTGTTAATTCAGCAACTTGTCTTTTATGTTCCTCTTTTTTTTCATTCCATTTTTCTTCCATATCTTTTCTAAATCCAATTTCTTTCAATAATTCTTCTCGATGTCGTTCTGCCGCTTTTTCAGCTTGAATTACTTTTTCTTCTAATTCTTTTGCAATTTGTTGTTCTCTTACTAATTGCGTTTCGTAATTACTACACATATCGCATATGAATAATCGACGGGTTTCGTTTGTATTTAAATTTCCTAGGGAATCGCTGTTGGTTAACTGAAAAAAAAAATCAAACTGTCAAATGTCACAATTGTCAAATATCACTATGCCAACTGTCAAATGTATACGATCAAATGTCAACTGTCATTAAAATGAAATACCATACCTGCACCTGATGATGACCACATTCTTTACATCTTTGTAACTGTTCATCTGTTGCTCGCAATTTTTCCTTTAAAGCCTTAATTTGGTCATTTAAAGGCTCTACCAACGATCTTAACACTTCAGCATCTTCTTCACTCTAATTTTATAAAAAAAAAAATCATAAGAACAAAGTTAGATGATAAAAATTGATTATTTTTTTACCTTTTTTGTAGAATCTTCAACACTTTCTTGCGATGAAAACGAATCGGCTCCCAATTTTTTTAATCCTTTAGTTAAAGCATTTAAAACTTGACTCGGAGCTAAACTGGTATGTTCTTGTTGCGATATGTGATGTGGTGATTGATTTTTTTCACGTTTTAAATCAATTATTTCTTTTTGTAATTGTTGAATATAAGTTTCTAATTTTTTTAATTCAATATCGTATAATGTTCGAGTCGAACTAGATTCTTCAACAGTTTCTAAAATAGCCAATAAAAATATCTTGAATATGTCAAATTTCAACTTAAATATGTCAAATATCAGATGAAATATGTCAAATGTCAATTTAAATATGTCAAATCAACTTAAAAATGTCAAATAAAAGTATATCAAATAATATTTACCATGAACTAATCTTTGTAATGTAGCAATTTCCTCTTCTTTGCGTTTATCTACTTCAAAAGTTGATTCTAGTGTTATACTATCAACAACTAATTGACTTTTACAATCATCTAATTCATTTTTTAATCTATTTATTTCTTCGTTAAGTTGTTGATTTTCTTCGATTTTTCTAGATAGTTCAGCTACAAAAAAACATAAAGAATGATAATAACTGATATTAGATTCAACTTTAGTGCTTTATAAACGTCAAATGTCAGTTGAAACATGTCAAATGACATATTTCAACTTAATTATGTCAAATCAATTAAAAATGACAGATGTCAATTAAAATATGTCAAATTTACCATTAGGAATGATAATAATTGATATGAGATTCAACTTAGTGCTTTATTAACGTTTTTTTTTATAATAAAATAACTTACCTTCTTTAAGTAGAAATAAATCTTTCAATTTAGCTCGTTGAATGTTAAATTCATCTTGAATTTTTTGCTTTTCAGCTACGAGTTCATCTATTCTTACTTTTAAATCTATAAGATTAGTAAAATTTTTGTTTGTTTTAGATTTCTAGATAAAAAAATACACACCTTTTTCACTATCAGGTACATTCTGAAACTCTGTATTATCCATTTTTGTTTATTTATAACTTTTTCTAAACGTTTTTATAGTTCCATTATATCGGAAATATAGTTAATAACAAATTGTACTTGGATCATAATTATTTTTCTAGGGATAAATAAAGATTAATATTAGTAATAATAACTGGAACTATGACATTTCATTTCTACATAACCTTTAAATGTCAAATTTTATTTGGTCTTGTTATATGTTACTAAACAGCCACAATATAACTTTATAAAACGTAAATAATTCTACAATAAAGTTTATATTAATTTAAATTCATTTTTTTTAATAAAAATAATTTAATTACAATAACATTAAATTAATTTTGCACTATTAAGATACGGATTTAACGTAGATCACTTTGAAGAAAAAAGAATCTTACGCGAGTAGTTCAAATCGTTGCATTGTTGTCAGATTAACTTTTTTTACAGTATATTTGGAAAAATGTCAAATTTCAACTTAAATATGTCAAATTTCAGTTGAAATATATCAAATGTCAATTTATATATTTCAAATCAACTTAAAAATGCCAAATGTCACTGGAAACATGTTAAATCAATGGAAAAATGGCAAATGTCAGTGGAAATATGACAAATTAATGAAAAATTTACAAATTACAACTTAAATATGTCAAATTAAACAATGAATGTCAAATCGATAAAATATTTCATTAGTAACATGTCAAATTCATCCGACAATGTTAAATTTCTACGTAAATATGTCAAATGTCAGTTGAAATATATCAAATGTCAATTGAAATCTGTCAAATTAACTGAAAAATGCCAAAAGTCACTTAAAATGTGTCAAATCAATGGAAAAACGCCAAATGGCAAATAAAATATATCGAAAAATGTCAAATGTAAGTTAAAACATGTCAAAAGTCAGTTGAAACATGTTAAATCAATGGGCAAATGTCAGTTGAGATAAGACAAATCAATGAAAAAGTGACAAATTTCATTTTAAACGTGTCAAATCAATTAAAAAATGTCAAATGTCAGTTGAAATATGTCAAATCAATGAAAATATGGCAAATTTTAGTAGAAACATGTCAAATCAATGCGATAACGTCAAATTTTAATTCAAATGTTTCAAATTAATAAAAATCCGTGAACTGTCAGTTAAAACATGTCAAATCAGTTGCAAAATATCAATTAAAGATGTCAAATCAACTTAAAACTGTCAAATGTCACTTGAAACATGTCAAATCAATGGAAATGTTTCAAATGTCAATTGAAATATGTTAAATCTATAGGAAAATTTCAAATTTCAACTAAAAATGTCAGTTAAGATGTCAAATCAATGAAAAAATTACAACTTAAATATGTCAATTCAATTAAAATATATTAAATATCAGTTGAAATATGTTAAATGTCAGGTTAAAAATGTCGAGTGTAAGTCTTACGCCACTCACAGGAGAACTGCACCTAAACAATGAAATTAATTTAAAAAGTGGTTTATTTACACAAAATATGTTCAAAATTATCAATATTTATTGTCATTAACAGAAACTTCCCGAGATCTGACAACAGCGCACAAGTGTTGATCAACTTGTCAAATCCGGATAACGACAATAATGCAAAATTACAACAAAATTTTAAAACAAAGTTTTTTAATTTTTAATAAAAGAACAATATTTATTTATCATTTTGTTAAAATTATGAACTATAACATAGTTTGTGTAACTAAACAACTATAAACGTACAAGGCCATTTAGAAATATAATTATTTGACATATGTCAACAATTATCAACAAAATTCGATTAAGTTTTTAACCGGGATGCATATGGAGTTTGGCGTCGTAAGATTATGTTTTTAGAATTTTAAGAAAATCTTGAAATAAAAATGCCACGAGTAAAGTCTTCCCCGAAAAAATGCATAAAAACGAATCTACAGGAACCAGCCAATTCATGGATATTTCTATTAAAAGGTAACATAATTTTTTCGTTTTTCTTTTGTGTGTGTTTATCTAATTGTGTTTTAGGTGAAGCTTTAGAGTTATCTGATCAGTATACGGGTAGTGGAACACCAGATATTGTTACTCTTAGACATCCAAATACAGGAGAATCTGCTGTTTTTCTGTTTTCACCAGCTAATAACTCAGTACAAGAAGTTTTGACATTCAACGAAGGAAAACGATCGTGGTTTGTTGATGAAACTGTGAAAAGTGATGGAAAAATGCATTTGTCAACACCGATTGATCCAATATTTTTAGGTAATTATAATTAACGTTAAATATATACAAATCTAATTTAATTTTAATTACAGTTCTTCCATATCTTAGAAAATATTGTACTAGTCTAGCTATGCCTTTGGATCAATTATTAAGAGATGATGAATTTCCTGAAACTGAAAGATTATTGAAATCTACTGGACTTAAATATTTAAATCTAATTGCTGATAAAAAGGTTAGTTTTTTTTTATATATATATATTTACTTTGTAAATTATTAGTGGATGTTAGGTTATGTTATTAAAATTTGTGTAAGGTAGTCAAACGATAGGAATTTTTTATAATATATGTAAATTTTAATATGTTAAATCAATAGAAAAATGTCAAATGTCAATTTAAATCTGTCAAATCAGTTGAAAAACTGTCAAATCTCAGTTAAAATATGTCAAATCAATGAAAATGTGACAATTTTGAACTTAAATATGTCAAATGTCAGTTGAAATATGTCAAATCAATGGAAAAATGTCAAATTTTAACGTTTTTTACCATTTTTTTCACGATTTTCGAGACATTTTATCAGTTTTAACGGTTTTTAACGACTTTTTTTTGTGTTTTTTTTTATTTTGTATATTTTCAGGGTGATGAAGAACTAAACGCATTCAAATACAACGAAGAAAAAACTTTAACTTGGTTAAAGAAAAAAACCGAACGCGTCGCTGATATTTTAAAACAAAAAAACATAAACGTTTCAACCGGATCATCAATATCAGCAACTTATGTAAAATCATCAAATTTTCCAGAAAATAACGAATCTTATTTACGATACGCTCACGGAATCGTTTCCGAATATCTAATGGACGATTTGAGTCAAAAATTACTCAAATATCTGAATTTACCCGAACAAACTACACCAAATTTGAAACGAAAAAGTGTTGGAATACCGATTGGGATACAAGAAATGAAAAAAAGTAAAATCGACGAAGAAGAGAATAAAAGCGGAAGTTCGAATATTTTAGATTTAAGTAAACCGGATTTGAGTAAAATTTCAGCGAAAGATAAAGCGAGAGCGAAGGCTGCGAGTGGCAGTAAAAGCATTAATTCGTTTTTTAAAAAAACATAATTTTTTTTTTTTAAGTTTATTTACGAAATAATTTTAAGTTTTTAAATTAAGTTAATATAAAAGAAATCATCGATTAATTCGTAGAGAAGAAGCCAATATAGTGAATAAAATACAAACGCAGAACTGATTTAAAGAAAAAATGTTAAATTTGTATTTATAACAATTAATTTTGTTTATAAATATAAATTTTAATTAAATTTATTGTTGCATTTGTCGATTATTGTGTATGTGATACATGTATTAAAAAATATACACTACAAATTCGTTTTTTTTTCAATTTTTTCCTATTTTTGTTATTCCCTCGTATATCGAAAATTACGAATTCATTAAAAAAATTAGCTGCATGTTGTGGTTCCTAAGAAAATTTCCTTTCTTTTGATAGGTTATAACTTTTTGTACGTTAATAAATAAAAAAGTTACGAGGGAATTACAAATTTTAACAAAAAATTTGTAATTCCCTCGTATATTGAAAACTATTAAAGATCTGAAAAAACTAATTGGAATTTTGGATTTTTAAGAAAATTTCCTATCTTTTGATAGGTTATAACTTTTTATACGTTAATAAATAAAAAAGTTACGTAAAACGATTCCGAGGATAGAAAAATAGAAAAATCCATATCAAAATTACAAATTTTATTTATCAATACAATGAGCATGTGTATTTTTCCAAAAAAAGCTTACATATTTAAAATTTTAGCAATTTGCGAGGAAAATAAATACATTTACATACCTATATAATAAAAAAGCTACTCTAATAAATTAAGTACCTACTTATGATTAACAATAAATAATAATAATAAACGGAATGTACGGTAAACTAATCAGAAATTAGTCTTATTTATCACATATTAAAGAATTTTTTTTCATATATTTCCAATCAAAACAGTAAAGTAGAAATTTAAACGAAAAAAGAGTTTTTTGGCATTCGAATCGTGAGAACGTCAGGAAAGTTTCTAATCCTGGCGATTTTTTTCGATTTTCCTGAATTTTCTCGATTTTCTAATGATCTCATAAGATCACAAAGTTTCCTAATGCTCTCACGAATCGAATGGAAAAAAAAACATTCTCTCGACTAATTATATAAATAAAATTCTTTTATATCAGAAATTAATAATAATAATAATAATATCACTCACAGAAGAGATTTTTTTTTACTTACAAGGCATTATTTGCATTGACCTGAATTGATAATAAAACCAAATAGGTTAAAGAGCCTTTGAAGACCTGAAAACAGCGAGCCATCCATAAATCCGAACCTTTTCTCAACCCTCACAGTACATATAACCGCCTGCTGTGATAGTGAATAAAAGGTTCGGATTTGTGACTTCAAAAACTAGAAAAAATATAAATTTCACATAAAAAAAAAATAATTAAATTTCATTCAAATTTTCCTTTTCACTGAGTTCTTCGGTTAATAATTGAGTTAAAAGCTCATGAACTGGTTCGAAAGCTTTTTTACAACCGGAATTTGTTAATAATAAATAATCGTACATATCGTGATGACTTATTGTTCCATTTTCTCGTATAAATCCTTTATCTATTGAAATTATTTCCAATTTCGATTTTCCTGTTAATGTTGCTTTTACTAAATCATTGACTTTTGTTAATTTTTCACGTACCGGATTCGGATGTTGACCTCTAGGAAGTAATGTCTAAAAAAATATAAAAATATCTCAAAAAAAGTTACAATTTGAACGTTTTTTTGTTCAATCCGGTTTTTTTACCGTGTGCGATTTTCATTTGAACGTTTTTTTTAATCCGTTTTTTTTACCGTGTGCGATTTTCATTAAGAAACATTTAGATTTCGTTTTGAATGAATCCAATACAGTTTTAACATGATTTGAACGTTTTTTTTAATCCGTTTTTTTTTACCGTGTGCCATTTTCATTAAGAAACATTAAGATTTCGTTTTGAATAAATCCAATACAGTTTTAACATGATTTGAACGTTTTTTGTCAATCCGGTTTTTTTGCCGTGTGCGGTTTTAAAATCGCATCATTAAAAAAACGATTTAAAAATGGGTTTTGAATAAATCCATAACAGTTTTTGATATTTTTAACACGATTTAAACTTGTTTTCTCAATCCGTTTTTTATGCCGTGTGCGGTTTTAAAACCGCATCATTAAAAAACGTTTATAATTCGTTTTGAATAATTTCAAAACAGTTTTTTGACATTTTTAACATGATTTGAACGTTTTTTTTTTAATCCGTTTTTTTACCGTGTGCGATTTTCATTAAGAAACATTAAGATTTCGTTTTGAATAAATCCAATACAGTTTTAACATGATTTGAACGTTTTTTTTTGCAATCCGGTTTTTTTACCGTGTGAGATTTTCATTAAGAAACGTTTAGATTTCGTTTTAAATAAATCCAATACAGTTTTAACACGATTTAAACGTTTTTTGTCAATCCGGTTTTTTTTGCTGTCTGCGGTTTTAAAACCGCAAACGTTTAAAATTAGTTATAAATAATTCCAATACAGTTTTTTGGCATTTTTAACATGATTTGATCGTTTTTTTGTAAATCCGTTTTTTTACCGTGTGCGATTTAAAAACCGCATCATTAAAAAACGATTTTAAAATTCGTTTGACAGTTTTTGGTATTTCTAACACAATTTGGACGTTTTTTGTCCGTCCGGTTTTTTTGCCGCGTGAGATTTTAAAACCGACAATTTTGAACGATTCTTCACAATGATCAACAATTTTTTTCGATTTTCAATAATCCTTCTCAATTTTTGTCGATTTTCCACAATCGTTAACGGTTTATCAAATTTTTTAACGATTTTCAACGATTTTTCACGATAATCAACAATTTATCTCAATTTTTAAGACTAATTTACGATTTTCGACGATTCTTTAAGGTTTTTAACGATTTTCCATGATTTTGAACGCGTCTTCACAATGATCAACAAATTTTTCACGATTTTTTTTTTCGATTTTCAACCATTTTTGTCGATTCTCAACGATTTTCCCCAATTCATAACCATTTATTACGATTTTAAACGATTTTTCACGTTAATCAACAATTCTTACGATTAATTTACGATTCTTTAAGGTTTTTAACGATTTCCACGATTTTGAACAATTCCTCACAATGATCAACAATTTTTCGCGATTTTCAACGATTCTTTACGATTGATTACGATTTTCCACAACTTTTATTAAATTATTACGATTTTTAATGATTTACAACGATTTTTTACGAATCTTTACGGTTTTTAACGATTCTTTACGATTTTCAACGATTCATCACGATTCTCAATGATTTTTCACGATTTTTAATGATTCTTTACAATGATCAACAATTTTTAACAATTCTTAAGATAAATTTACGATTTTCAACAATTTTCCAAGTTTTTAACGATTCTTCATGAGTTTTTCACAAATTAACGAATTTACAAAACTGATTCTTGTATAGTTAGTTATTGATTTATAAGTTTTATGATAAATTTTAAATACAAAACTTACCGGAATCACAATATAAACATTAGGATGTTTTTCTCGTATAACCTCCACTAATTCCACTATCCCATCTCTAATTTCTTCAGCTGTATTTGAATGATTATTTGTACCAACATGTAAAACTATAACCTATAAATATTAATAAAAATCAACCAAAAATAAAGCTTTAAATAACGTAATTTACCTTAGGTTTAACTTGATCCAATTCTCCATTCTGAATTCTCCATAAAACATTCTCAATTCGATCTCTATGAATACCAAAATTTAAACAATGTAATGGTACAAAATAATCATTCCACATATCAGTATGTTGTAAAGCTTGTATTATTGAATCTCCTATAAATATAACATCGGCATCTTTTTCTTTTCCTTCAGCCAAAAAGCGATTATGCTAAAAAAAAACATAACCTCAAAAACGATAAATTTATGAATTTGTAATAATTACTCACAATACTCATCCACCGATGATCACCATCACCTTCATCGACAGGAACTGGTATTTTACATGGATTCATATCACAAAATTATATTTATTTTTACTATTTTAAACGTAAAGCAAAGTAAACAATATACATCTACAATAATTTCAAACAAACTGACATTTGTCATATGTAAAAAAGAAAATTATAATCACAGAGTATTGATATAAGGATAGATTTTTCGCCGGTAGAGCACGCCACTTCATTAAAAGTTCTTACACGGAAAGTATTGTTGCTATTGACACTAAATTTAAATAAATAAATAAATGTAGTTAAATTCAACATTCGCGAACCATTGCCTCTTTACGTATAATAATAATAATAACATCATGAATACGTGCGCAACTAGTGGCAGAAAAGAGAACTTTGATTCCAACCGTTTCCATAGTAACATAAATTTATCCTAATTTCCTATTGGCTGAAAGCAGTCGGCCATTATGGAAATTCCAAGAAATTAGGGGATGGGTCTAATTTGACATAGACATTGACAGCTCGCAATACAATAGTTGTTTAACAGTTTTAAGCATATAAATATTGTATTATTTAAATAAATAAAGTGTTTCTAATAGTTAGTGTAGTGTTTTTATGTGTAAAATATTGTTTTTAATGGATAATATGATTAAAAAGAGTACCACACGTAGGTAGTTGTTTATTTTAAATGTGTTAATACATTCCTAACCTCAAAATCTTTGCTAGTTTAAAAGTTTTGTGTTTTTTTAACTCTAAATATGTAGAACTTATAGAAAATTTCATCATATTTTCAATGGTGTATTTAGATTTATTGTATCTTATATAGTTTTTAAGATAATTGCAAAATAGTAGAATGATGTACGATACAATTAACAAAATCCTAACCTTAAACTTTAGTTTATGATAACTTCATTATAATAACAGATACAGAATTGTTTTATAATAGAAATTTAAAGAAAATTTCATTATCTTTCCAATGGTGTATTTAGTTTTTTGGTATCTTCTATAGTTTTTGTGATATTTACGAAAAAATAGAATGATGCACCATAAAATTTACGAAATTTTAACCTCCAAATTTATATTCAAAAATCTTATTTATTACACAATGCATTAGCTTGTTTTATATATAAAACTTATAGAAAATTTCATCATCTTTCCAATGGTGTATTTAGATTTACTGTATCTTTTATAGTTTTTAAGATATTAAAAAAAAACTAAACCTATACATAAAAATCTGTAAATTCTGAGGATTTAAATAGGGGAATATCGTTTCCATAGCAACGCAAATTTGATCTATTTTCCTATTGGCTGAAAGTAGTCGGCCATTATTAAAATTCCAAGAAATTAGGGGTTGGGTTTAATTTGACATTGATATTGACAGCTCGGAAAACAAACAAACGTCAGGTGAGTCTGGATTATGGAGTCTGGATTAATTCATACCCATTTTTTTTAACTTTTGGTCTTCTGAAAAACTTGTTATAATCTTGATAATGTTTTAATGAGTAACTAATCTATTATTCTTCTTTTTTTTGGCGGGTGAACTGGAACATTAACTCATACAGTCTTGTACATAATAATTATACAGTTACAAACTCTAATCATAAAATTTAAAATTAATTCAAGGCTATCGTTATCAGTTGTATTGTAACAATATTATAATAGGTTTATTTTTGTAACGTGCCGATAATTATAATACATACAACATATATTTAACATTTTTTTTATTTAATATTTATTAATTAAGGGTTTGTAACCCTGTTTAAAACAGTGACAGTAGTGACGTTTTATATTTAACATAACAATAAAATGTTTTTATAATAAAATTACGATTTTCTGAATTAAATGTAGTGTTAAATATGTTATAATAACGTGAATTAGTGCTAGTGTGGTTTTATTTTTAATTTATGTGTATAGTTTGTTGATATTTTATTTAAATTTTTATAATAATAATAAATATGTTTGGGTATAGTCGTGAAGCTGTAAGAGTGAAAGTTAAGGTAAGTTATTTATTAAATAATGTTTATATTAGGTTAAATAGTGTTTTTTTGTAGAAATGTAATGGTAATTTACCAGTAGAACAACGGAAATTTAGTGTAGATCCTGAAATTACTTCATTTGAGGTTCTACAAAGTATATTAGCAAAAGCATTTGATTTAAAAAATGATTTTACAATATGTTTTCGAATTTATGATATAAATGGATATGAAACTTATATGCCTATTTTATCAGATTGGGATTTAGATGCTGCATTTTTAAAGTAAATTAAATTTTATTAACTTATTTACTTATTTTTTATAATATTTATTATTATAGAGCTCATAATGTTTCTGTAGCTACAAATACAGAACCTTGTTTATCACTTCGAGTCGATTTAAAATTTGAAGAAAGTTCTGATGATTGGGATATTAAACAGAATGTAAATATTATTACCCAAATTCGTACAGCAAATACAAGTCAAGAAGCGAAACCTTCACCGAGACTTCATGGAATTATCAATCAAGTAAGTTTTTTTTTTAAAGCTAATAACTTTTTTATTTATTAACGTACAAAAAGTTATAACCTATCAAAAGAAAGAAAATTTTCTTAGGAATCTCATTACCCAACTAGTTTTTTCATATCTTTTATAGTTTTCAATATACAGGGGAATTACAAAATGTTTGTTAAAATTTGTAATTCCCTCGTATATCGAAAACTAGAAAAGTTATAAAAAAATAGTTACATTTTTAAATTTTTGAGAATATTTCTTATCTTTTGATAGGTTATAACTTTTTGTACGTTAATAAATAAAAAAGTTACGAGGGAATTACAAATTTTAACAAAAATTTTGTAATTCCCCCGTATATTGAAAACTATAAAAGATATGAAAAAACTAACTAAAATTTTGGATTTTTGAGAAAATTTCCTATCTTTTGATAGGTTATAACTTTTTGTACGTTTACAAATAAAAAAGTTATCCAACGTTGAAATTTTTATGTAATTTAGGTGGGAAAAACGCTGAATTTGGTACAAAGAGCGTTTAATTTTGGTGAAGATGGTAACGCAATTGTACATCCTCCTCGTCCACCATTATCTGATGCGGAATTTCGAAAATTTTTAGATCCAATTGGACAAATTGTTTATGCAAAAGAATTGAGATCTGTTATTTATTTTGGAGGAATTGAACCTAGTTTAAGGTAAGTCAATTTGACACTTTTGGCATATGACATTTGGGATATACATCTGACATTGACATATGTCATTTTTGACATTTGACAATTTTAACAATAATTGACATATTTGATTATTTAAATAAATTTTGTTAGGAAAGTAGTATGGAAACATTTACTAAACGTATATCCAGATGGAATGAGTGGAAAAGAACGAATGGATTATATAAAGAAAAAAGCAGCAGAATATATAAATTTACGTGAAATATGGAAAAATGCAATTGGACAAGGTGGTCAAGTAGGCGAATTAGCTTATACAACAGGAATGGTACGAAAAGATGTTCTTCGAACTGATCGTCATCATCCATTCTATGCTGGTAGTGATGATAATCAAAATATTGCATCACTTTTTAATATACTTACAACGTAAGTCACCCACACCTGAACCTACCTGAATCGAAAAATCAAAAAAATCGATTTTTTTTGTTATTTTTGTTTTAGATATGCTTTAAATCATCCAAAAGTGAGTTATTGTCAAGGAATGAGTGATTTAGCATCACCACTTTTAGTTACGATGAATGATGAAGCGCATGCGTATATTTGTTTTTGCGCATTAATGCAAAGATTATCGTCGAATTTTATGATTGATGGAATTGCAATGACACAAAAATTCACTCATTTAGCTGAAGGAATTTTATATTACGATCCGGAATTTTATAATTATCTTAAATTACATCAGGTAATAAAAGTTTTTTGTATTAATAGAAAATTTTGATTTAAAAAACGAAAATCGCATTTTGATATCGTTTTTGAGATAGATAGATAGATAGATAGATAGAATTTTTTGCATTTTGTAAATAATTTTATTCTTAAAACAATACATTTTGAATTTTGAAAATCGGTTAATAAATAAACGAGTTATAGCGATTTTTCGAAAAACAATCGACGATCAACTTTTTTATTATTAAAGATATCGAAACGGGTTTTTTTCTATAATGTAAGGAATTTTATTTGTAAAACAATACAATTCAAATTTTTCAAAAATGTTAATAAATAACGAAGTTATGTCGATTTTTTCGTAAAATAAAAACGATATCAGAACGATTTTTTTTGCATATTATGAGCAATTAAATCAACAATAAAATCCTATTTAAATTTTTAAAATCGCTTTATAAATAAGCGAGTTATAGCGATTTTTCTAAAAACAATCGACGATCAACTTTTTTATTATTGCAGATAGCGAAACGGGGTTTTTTCTATATTGTAAGGAATTTTATTTGTAAAACAATGCAATTCAAATTTTTCAAAAATCTTAATAAATAACGAAGTTATGACGATTATTAGTTAAATATAAACGATATCAAAACGATTTTTTTTGCATATTATGAGCAATTTTATCAACAATAAAATCCAATTTAAATTTTTTAAATCGCTTCATAAATAAGCGAGTTATAGCGATTTTTCTAAAAACAATCGACGATCAACTTTTTTATTATTGCAGATAGCGAAACGGGGTTTTTTCTATATTGTAAGGAATTTTATTTCTAAAACAATACAATTCGAATTTTTTAAATTTCTTAATAAACACCGGAGATATGACGATTTTTTAGTTAAATATAAACGATATCAAAACGATTTTTTTTGCATATTACGAGCAATTTTATCAACAATATATTCCAATTTAAATTTTTTAAATCGCTTTATAAATAAGTGAGTTATAGCGATTTTTTTAAAAACAATTGACGATCAACTTTTTTATTATTGCAGATAACGAAACGGGGTTTTTTCTATATTGTAAGGAATTTTATTTCTAAAACAATACAATTCGAATTTTTTAAATTTCTTAATAAACACCGGAGATATGACGATTTTTTAGTTAAATATAAACGATATCAAAACGATTTTTTTTTGCATATTATGAGCAATTTTATTAACAATAAAATCCAATTTAAATTTTTAAAATCGCTTCATAAGTAAGCGAGTTACAGCGATTTTTCTAAAAACAATCGACGATCAACTTTTTTATTATTGCAGATAGCGAAACGGGGTTTTTTCTATATTGTAAGGAATTTTATTTGTAAAACAATACAATTCAAATTTTTCAAAAATCTTAATAAACAACGAATTTATGACGATTTTTTCGTAAAATAAAAACGAGATCAGAACGATTTTTTTTTGCATATTATGAGCAATTAAATCAACAATAATATCCAATTTAAATTTTTCAAAAATCTTCATAATTAAGCGAGTTATAGCGATTTTTCTAAAAACAATCGACGATCAACTTTTTTATTATTGCAGATAGCGAAACGGGGTTTTTTCTATATTGTAAGGAATTTTATTTCTAAAACAATACAATTCAAAATTTCAATTTTATTCCAGGCTGACGATCTTCTATTCTGCTACCGATGGTTACTCTTAGAAATGAAACGTGAATTCGCATTCGATGACTCTCTAAGAATGCTCGAAGTCCTCTGGAGTTCACTTCCAGCAGATCCACCAAACAAAGAACTCAAACTATTCGACTCAATCTTCCAACCAATACCAAACTCACCACCAGCACCAATAAAAACACCACGCGAAAACGCTTACACCAAAATGATCGCACTTCGTCGACAAAGTTCATCGATTTCGTTGAATAAAAAATGTAATTCATCATCGATTATTCATCGACAGAATCACAGTTTGGATGAATCGATTACGATCAATAACAAATCGAAATTTATAGCTGGAAAATATCAAAGTCTTGATGATGGTGCGTTACGCTCGATTAATTTCAATTCGATTGATGAACGGAAATGTGGTGGTGGGGGAGGAAGGAAACGGAATTTCGATTTATCGTCGAGTATGACGAATTTGATTAAAAATAGTTCGAGTTTGAGGAATAAAAATGGTGGACATTTTAAAGATTTGAAGGAGAAGTTGTTTTCTTCGTTGGAACGGTTAGATGGTGATAATGGGATTAAAGAAGAGGAAGATAATGGGAAAAATACGTATCAGGTATATTTGTATTGTTTTTTATCGTTTTTCCTATCTTTTTTTGAAGATTTTACGATTTTTTTCTCATTTTTATCATGTTTTCTTGTTCAATTACAAATTTTCCTAACGAAGACAAATCCAAATAAGCTTTATTAAGCAATCGAAATACAACGCCATCTACCGGGTATTATTGCAACTTGAATACTTTTACTCGTTTTTTTTTAAATCGGTTAATAAATAAACGAGTTATAGCGATTTTTCGAAAAACAATCGACGATCAACTTTTTTATTATTAAAGATATCGAAACGGGGTTTTTTCTATAATGTAAGGAATTTTATTTGTAAAACAATACAATGTAAATTTTTTAAAAATTTTAATAAATAACGAAGTTATGACGATTTTTTCGTAAAATAAAAACGATATCAGAATGATTTTTTTTGCATATTATGAGCAATTAAATCAACAATAATATCCAATTTAAATTTTTAAAATCGCTTCATAAATAAGCGAGTTATAGCGATTTTTCGAAAAACAATCGACGATCAACTTTTTTATTATTAAAGATATCGAAACGGGGTTTTTTCTATAATGTAAGGAATTTTATTTGTAAAACAATACAATTTAAATTTTTCAAAAATTTTAATAAATAACGAAGTTATGACGATTTTTTCGTAAAATAAAAACGATATCAGAACGATTTTTTTGCATATTATGAGCAATTAAATCAACAATAATATTCAATTTAAATTTTTCAAAAATCTTCATAAGTAAGCGAGTTATAGCGTTTTTTCGAAAAACAATCGACGATCAACTTTTTTATTATTAAAGATATCGAAACGGGGTTTTTTCTATAATGTAAGGAATTTTATTTGTAAAACAATACAATTTAAATTTTTCAAAAATTTTAATAAATAGCGAGGTTATGACGATTTTTTCGTAAAATAAAAACGATATCAGAACGATTTTTTTGCATATTATGAGCAATTAAATTAACAATAATATCCAATTTAAATTTTTAAAATCGCTTTATAAATAAGCGAGTTATAGCGATTTTTCGAAAAACAATCGACGATCAACTTTTTTATTATTAAAGATATCGAAACGGGGTTTTTTCTATAATGTAAGGAATTTTATTTGTAAAACAATACAATTTAAATTTTTCAAAAATTTTAATAAATAGCGAGGTTATGACGATTTTTTCGTAAAATAAAAACGATATCAGAACGATTTTTTTGCATATTATGAGCAATTAAATCAACAATAATATCCAATTTAAATTTTTCAAAAATCTTCATAACTAAGCGAGTTATAGCGATTTTTCGAAAAACAATCGACGATCAACTTTTTTATTATTAAAGATATCGATACGGGTTTTTTCTATAATGTAAGGAATTTTATTTGTAAAACAATACAATTTAAATTTTTCAAAAATTTTAATAAATAACGAAGTTATGACGATTTTTTCGTAAAATAAAAACGATATCAGAACGTATTATTGCAACTTGAGTACTTTTACTCGTTTTTTTTCCAAATTTATGATTTATCGATTACATTTTCATATTATATCGTTTATTTCACTATTTTGTTAATATATATTTTTTAGGGTCGTTTAGTGAAAAATCTGAACGAATTCAAAAGTTTAAAAAGTAACACAAAACCAGTCGAAGAAGAAAAACCAACAAAATCGAGTCTAGATTCATCAGAAAGTTCAACTTTTTCCCGAAATCTATCGTCACCATCATCATCAACATCATCTGAAGAATATTCACCATTAATGACATCAGTTACACGAGAATTACGATTAGAAATAGAAAATTTAGATCGAACTGTATTCGGTGATAAAAAAAGTCCAATTAATAAAAATAATGGTGTTTTTATATGGGAAAATCCTCTTCATCACTTTTCCAAAGATGAAGAACAAAATAAAGATCCTCTTCATCATTTTTCCAAAGATAAACAACAAAAAGAAGAAAACACACCTGATGAACAAGCGGAATTGGAATATGATGAACATATGATGAATTCGTGTGAAGAAATCAAAGAAGATTTAATGAAAAAATCGAGTTTACCTTCACCGAATGAATTTGGTGGTGGTAATCCGTTTTTAATGTTTTTGTGTATTACGGTTTTATTACAACATCGTGATCATATTATTGGAAAATCGATGGATTATAATGAAACTGCGATGCATTTTGATAAAATGGTACGAAAACATAATGTTTGTCGTGTATTGAATCAAGCTAGACAAATGTATGCAAGATATATGAAACAACAAACTATCAATGCTGCTGTTTCATATCAAAAAAAAACTAATAATGAAGATTGTTAATTAATTTTTTTTAATTTATAAGAAGATATAGAAAATTTGAATTCAAATACCGAAAAGAACGATTTAAAAAACGAAAATCGAATTTTGATATAATTTTTGGTTTTTGAGATAGATAGATACAATTTTTTGCATTTTGTGAATAATTTTATTCTTAAAACAATACATTTTGAATTTTTAAAATCGGTTAATAAATAAACGAGTTATAGCGATTTTTTGAAAAACAATCGACGATCAACTTTTTTATTATTAAAGATATCGAAACGGGGTTTTTTCTATAATGTAAGGAATTTTATTTGTAAAACAATACAATTTAAATTTTTCAAAAATCTTAATAAATAACGAAGTTATGACGATTTTTTCGTAAAATAAAAACGATATCAGAACGATTTTTGTGCATATTATGAGCAATTAAATCAACAATAATATCCAAATTAAATTTTTCAAAAATCGTCATAAGTAAGCGAGTTATAGCGATTTTTCGAAAAACAATCGACGATCAACTTTTTTATTATTGCAGATAGCGAAACGGGGTTTTTTCTATATTGTACGGAATTTTATTTCTAAAACAATACAGTTCGAATTTTTCAAAATTCTTAATAAACACCGGAGATATGACGATTTTTTTAGTTAAATATAAACGGTATCAAAACGATTTTTTTTGCATATTATGAGTAATTTTATCAACAATAAAATCCAATTTAAATTTTTAAAATCGCTTCATAAATAAGCGAGTTATAGCGATTTTTCGAAAAACAATCGCCGATCAACTTTTTTATTATTGCAGATAGCGAAACGGGGTTTTTTCTATATTGTAAGGAATTTTATTTCTAAAACAATACAATTCGAATTTTTCAAAATTCTTAATAAACACCGGAGATATGGCGATTTTTTAGTTAAGTATAAACGATATCAAAACGATTTTTTTGCATATTATGAGCAATTTTATCAACAATAAAATCCAATTTAAATTTTTAAAATCGCTTCATAAATAAGCGAGTTATAGCGATTTTTCGAAAAACAATCGACGATCAACCTTTTTTATTATTGCAGATAGCGAAACGGGGTTTTTTCTATATTGTAAGGAATTTTATTTCTAAAACAATACAATTCGAATTTTTTAAAATTCTTAATAAACACCGGAGATATGACGATTTTTTATATTTAAGTATAAACGATATCAAAACGATTTTTTTTGCATATTATGAGCACTTTTATCAACAATAAAATCCAATTTAAATTTTTAAAATCGCTTCATAAATAAGCGAGTTATAGCGTTTTTTCGAAAAACAATCGACGATCAACTTTTTTATTCTTGCAGATAGCGAAACGGGGTTTTTTCCATATTGTAAGGAATTTTATTTCTAAAACAATACAATTCGAATTTTTTAAAATTCTTAATAAACACCGGAGATATGACGATTTTTTAGTTAAATATAAACGATATCAAAACGATTTTTCTTGCCTATTATGAGTAATTTTATTAACAATAAAATCCAATTTAAATTTTTTAAATCGCTTCATAAATAAGCGAGTTATAGCGATTTTTCGAAAAACAATCGCCGATCAACTTTTTTATTATTGCAGATAGCGAAACGGGGTTTTTTCCATATTGTAAGGAATTTTATTTCTAAAACAATACAATTCGAATTTTTTAAAATTCTTAATAAACACCGGAGATATGACGATTTTTCAGTTAAATATAAACGATATCAAAACGATTTTTCTTGCCTATTATGAGTAATTTTATCAACAATAAAATCCAATTTAAATTTTTATAATCGCTTCATAAATAAGCGAGTTATAGCGATTTTTCGAAAAACAATCGACGATCAACTTTTTTATTATTGCAGATAGCGAAACGGGGTTTTTTCCATATTGTAAGGAATTTTATTTCTAAAACAATACAATTCGAATTTTTTAAAATTCTTAATAAACACCGGAGATATGACGATTTTTTATTTAAGTATAAACGATATCAAAACGATTTTTTTTTGCATATTATGAGCACTTTTATCAACAATAAAATCCAATTTAAATTTTTAAAATCGCTTCATAAATAAGCGAGTTATAGCGATTTTTCTAAAAACAATCGACGAGCAACTTTTTTATTATTGCAGATAGCGAAACGGGGTTTTTTCTATATTGTAAGGAATTTTATTTCTAAAACAATACAATTCGAATTTTTTAAAATTCTTAATAAACACCGGAGATATGACGATTTTTTATTTAAGTATAAACGATATCAAAACGATTTTTTTTTGCATATTATGAGCACTTTTATCAACAATAAAATCCAATTTAAATTTTTAAAATCGCTTCATAAATAAGCGAGTTATAGCGATTTTTCTAAAAACAATCGACGATCAACTTTTTTATTATTGCAGATAGCGAAACGGGGTTTTTTCTATATTGTAAGGAATTTTATTTCTAAAACAATACAATTCGAATTTTTCAAAATTCTTAATAAACACCGGAGATATGGCGATTTTTTAGTTAAGTATAAACGATATCAAAACGATTTTTTTGCATATTATGAGCAATTTTATCAACAATAAAATCCAATTTAAATTTTTAAAATCGCTTCATAAATAAGCGAGTTATAGCGATTTTTCGAAAAACAATCGACGATCAACTTTCTTATTATTGCAGATAGCGAAACGGGGTTTTTTCTATATTGTAAGGAATTTTATTTCTAAAACAATACAATTCGAATTTTTTAAAATTCTTAATAAACACCGGAGATATGACGATTTTTTAGTTAAATATAAACGATATCAAAACGATTTTTTTGCATATTATGAGTAATGTTATCAACAATAAAATCCAAATTAAATTTTTAAAATCGCTTCATAAATAAGCGAGTTATAGCGATTTTTCGAAAAACAATCGACGATCAACTTTTTTATTATTGCAGATAGCGAAACGGGGTTTTTTCTATATTGTAAGGAATTTTATTTCTAAAACAATACAATTCGAATTTTTCAAAATTCTTAATAAACACCGGAGATATGACGATTTTTTATTTAAGTATAAAAGATATCAAAACGATTTTTTTTTGCATATTATGAGCACTTTTATCAACAATAAAATCCAATTTAAATTTTTAAAATCGCTTCATAAATAAGCGAGTTATAGCGATTTTTCGAAAAACAATCGACGATCAACTTTTTTATTATTGCAGATAGCGAAACGGGGTTTTTTCTATATTGTAAGGAATTTTATTTCTAAAACAATACAATTCGAATTTTTCAAAATTCTTAATAAACACCGGAGATATGACGATTTTTTAGTTAAATATAAACGATATCAAAACGATTTTTTTGCATATTATGAGCAATTTTATCAACAATAAAATCCAATTTAAATTTTTAAAATCGCTTCATAAATAAGCGAGTTACAGCGATTTTTCGAAAAACAATCGCCGATCAACTTTTTTATTATTGCAGATAGCGAAACGGGGTTTTTTCCATATTGTAAGGAATTTTATTTCTAAAACAATACAATTCGAATTTTTCAAAATTCTTAATAAACACCGGAGATATGACGATTTTTTTAGTTAAATATAAACGATATCAAAACGATTTTTTTGCATATTATAAGCAATTTTATCAACAATAAAATCCAATTTAAATTTTTAAAATCGCTTCATAAATAAGCGAGTTATAGCGATTTTTCGAAAAACAATCGACGATCAACTTTTTTATTATTGCAGATAGCGAAACGGGGTTTTTTCTATATTGTAAGGAATTTTATTTCTAAAACAATACAATTCGAATTTTTCAAAATTCTTAATAAACACCGGAGATATGACGATTTTTTAGTTAAATATACATGATATCAAAACGTGTTTTTTTGCATATTATGAGCAATTTTATCATCAATAAAATCCAATTTAAATTTTTAAAATCGCTTTATAAATAAGCGAGTTATAGCGATTTTTCGAAAAACAATCGACGATCAACTTTTTTATTATTGCAGATAGCGAAACGGGTTTTTTCTATATTGTAAGGAATTTTATTTCTAAAACAATACAATTCGAATTTTTCAAAATTCTTAATAAACACCGGAGATCTGACGATTTTTTTTAGTCAAATATAAACGATATCAAAACGATTTTTTTGCATATTATGAGCAATTTTATCAACAATAAAATCCAATTTAAATTTTTAAAATCGCTTCATAAATAAGCGAGTTACAGCGATTTTTCTAAAAACAATCGACGATCAACTTTTTTATTATTGCAGATAGCGAAACGGGTTTTTTTCTATTTTGTAAGAAATTTTATTTCTAAAACAATACAATTCGAATTTTTCAAAATTCTTAATAAACACCGGAGATATGACGATTTTTTAGTTAAATATACATGATATCAAAACGTGTTTTTTTGCATATTATGAACAATTTTATCATCAATAAAATCCAATTTAAATTTTTAAAATCGCTTTATAAATAAGCGAGTTATAGCGATTTTTCGAAAAACAATCGACGATCAACTTTTTTATTATTGCAGATAGCGAAACGGGGTTTTTGCTATATTGTAAGGAATTTTATTTCTAAAACAATACAATTCGAATTTTTCAAAATTCTTAATAAACACCGGAGATATGACGATTTTTTTAGTTAAATATAAACGATATCAAAACGATTTTTCTTGCCTATTATGAGTAATTTTATCAACAATAAAACCCAATTTAAATTTTTTAAATCGCTTCATAAATAAGCGAGTTATAGCGTTTTTTCGAAAAACAATCGACGATCAACTTTTTTATTCTTGCAGATAGCGAAACGGGGTTTTTTCTATATTGTAAGGAATTTTATTTCTAAAACAATACAATTCGAATTTTTTAAAATTCTTAATAAAGACCGGAGATATGACGATTTTTCAGTTAAATATAAACGATATCAAAACGATTTTTCTTGCCTATTATGAGTAATTTTATCAACAATAAAACCCAATTTAAATTTTTCAAATCGCTTCATAAATAAGCGAGTTATAGCGTTTTTTCGAAAAACAATCGACGATCAACTTTTTTATTCTTACAGATAGCGAAACGGGGTTTTTTCTATATTGTAAGAAATTTTATTTCTAAAACAATACAATTCGAATTTCTTAAAATTCTTAATAAAGACCGGAGATATGACGATTTTTCAGTTAAATATAAACGATATCAAAACGATTTTTTTGCATATTATGAGCAATTTTATCAACAATAAAATCCAATTTAAATTTTTAAAATCGCTTCATAAATAAGCGAGTTACAGCGATTTTTCTAAAAACAATCGACGATCAACTTTTTTATTATTGCAGATAGCGAAACGGGTTTTTTTCTATTTTGTAAGAAATTTTATTTCTAAAACAATACAATTCGAATTTTTCAAAATTCTTAATAAACACCGGAGATATGACGATTTTTTAGTTAAATATACATGATATCAAAACGTGTTTTTTTGCATATTATGAACAATTTTATCATCAATAAAATCCAATTTAAATTTTTAAAATCGCTTTATAAATAAGCGAGTTATAGCGATTTTTCGAAAAACAATCGACGATCAACTTTTTTATTATTGCAGATAGCGAAACGGGGTTTTTGCTATATTGTAAGGAATTTTATTTCTAAAACAATACAATTCGAATTTTTCAAAATTCTTAATAAACACCGGAGATATGACGATTTTTTTAGTTAAATATAAACGATATCAAAACGATTTTTCTTGCCTATTATGAGTAATTTTATCAACAATAAAACCCAATTTAAATTTTTTAAATCGCTTCATAAATAAGCGAGTTATAGCGTTTTTTCGAAAAACAATCGACGATCAACTTTTTTATTCTTGCAGATAGCGAAACGGGGTTTTTTCTATATTGTAAGGAATTTTATTTCTAAAACAATACAATTCGAATTTTTTAAAATTCTTAATAAAGACCGGAGATATGACGATTTTTCAGTTAAATATAAACGATATCAAAACGATTTTTCTTGCCTATTATGAGTAATTTTATCAACAATAAAACCCAATTTAAATTTTTTAAATCGCTTCATAAATAAGCGAGTTATAGCGTTTTTTCGAAAAACAATCGACGATCAACTTTTTTATTCTTACAGATAGCGAAACGGGGTTTTTTCTATATTGTAAGGAATTTTATTTCTAAAACAATACAATTCGAATTTTTCAAAATTCTTAATAAACACCGGAGATCTGACGATTTTTTTTAGTCAAATATAAACGATATCAAAACGATTTTTTTGCATATTATGAGCAATTTTATCAACAATAAAATCCAATTTAAATTTTTAAAATCGCTTCATAAATAAGCGAGTTACAGCGATTTTTCTAAAAACAATCGACGATCAACTTTTTTATTATTGCAGATAGCGAAACGGGTTTTTTTCTATTTTGTAAGAAATTTTATTTCTAAAACAATACAATTCGAATTTTTCAAAATTCTTAATAAACACCGGAGATATGACGATTTTTTAGTTAAATATACATGATATCAAAACGTGTTTTTTTGCATATTATGAACAATTTTATCATCAATAAAATCCAATTTAAATTTTTAAAATCGCTTTATAAATAAGCGAGTTATAGCGATTTTTCGAAAAACAATCGACGATCAACTTTTTTATTATTGCAGATAGCGAAACGGGGTTTTTGCTATATTGTAAGGAATTTTATTTCTAAAACAATACAATTCGAATTTTTTAAAATTCTTAATAAACACCGGAGATATGACGATTTTTTTAGTTAAATATAAACGATATCAAAACGATTTTTCTTGCCTATTATGAGTAATTTTATCAACAATAAAACCCAATTTAAATTTTTTAAATCGCTTCATAAATAAGCGAGTTATAGCGTTTTTTCGAAAAACAATCGACGATCAACTTTTTTATTCTTGCAGATAGCGAAACGGGGTTTTTTCTATATTGTAAGGAATTTTATTTCTAAAACAATACAATTCGAATTTTTTAAAATTCTTAATAAAGACCGGAGATATGACGATTTTTCAGTTAAATATAAACGATATCAAAACGATTTTTCTTGCCTATTATGAGTAATTTTATCAACAATAAAACCCAATTTAAATTTTTCAAATCGCTTCATAAATAAGCGAGTTATAGCGTTTTTTCGAAAAACAATCGACGATCAACTTTTTTATTCTTACAGATAGCGAAACGGGGTTTTTTCTATATTGTAAGAAATTTTATTTCTAAAACAATACAATTCGAATTTCTTAAAATTCTTAATAAAGACCGGAGATATGACGATTTTTCAGTTAAATATAAACGATATCAAAACGATTTTTTTGCATATTATGAGCAATTTTATCAACAATAAAATCCAATTTAAATTTTTAAAATCGCTTCATAAATAAGCGAGTTACAGCGATTTTTCTAAAAACAATCGACGATCAACTTTTTTATTATTGCAGATAGCGAAACGGGTTTTTTTCTATTTTGTAAGAAATTTTATTTCTAAAACAATACAATTCGAATTTTTCAAAATTCTTAATAAACACCGGAGATATGACGATTTTTTAGTTAAATATACATGATATCAAAACGTGTTTTTTTGCATATTATGAACAATTTTATCATCAATAAAATCCAATTTAAATTTTTAAAATCGCTTTATAAATAAGCGAGTTATAGCGATTTTTCGAAAAACAATCGACGATCAACTTTTTTATTATTGCAGATAGCGAAACGGGGTTTTTGCTATATTGTAAGGAATTTTATTTCTAAAACAATACAATTCGAATTTTTCAAAATTCTTAATAAACACCGGAGATATGACGATTTTTTTAGTTAAATATAAACGATATCAAAACGATTTTTCTTGCCTATTATGAGTAATTTTATCAACAATAAAACCCAATTTAAATTTTTTAAATCGCTTCATAAATAAGCGAGTTATAGCGTTTTTTCGAAAAACAATCGACGATCAACTTTTTTATTCTTGCAGATAGCGAAACGGGGTTTTTTCTATATTGTAAGGAATTTTATTTCTAAAACAATACAATTCGAATTTTTTAAAATTCTTAATAAAGACCGGAGATATGACGATTTTTCAGTTAAATATAAACGATATCAAAACGATTTTTCTTGCCTATTATGAGTAATTTTATCAACAATAAAACCCAATTTAAATTTTTTAAATCGCTTCATAAATAAGCGAGTTATAGCGTTTTTTCGAAAAACAATCGACGATCAACTTTTTTATTCTTACAGATAGCGAAACGGGGTTTTTTCTATATTGTAAGAAATTTTATTTCTAAAACAATACAATTCGAATTTCTTAAAATTCTTAATAAAGACCGGAGATATGACGATTTTTCAGTTAAATATAAACGATATCAAAACGATTTTTTTGCATATTATGAGCAATTTTATCAACAATAAAATCCAATTTAAATTTTTAAAATCGCTTCATAAATAAGCGAGTTATAGCGATTTTTCGAAAAACAATCGACGATCAACTTTTTTATTATTGCAGATAGCGAAACGGGGTTTTTTCTATATTGTAAGGAATTTTATTTGTAAAACAATACAATTCGAATTTTTCAAAATTCTTAATAAACACCGGAGATATGACGATTTTTTTAGTTAAATATAAACGATATCAAAACGATTTTTTTGCATATTATAAGCAATTTTATCAACAATAAAATCCAATTTAAATTTTTAAAATCGCTTCATAAATAAGCGAGTTATAGCGATTTTTCGAAAAACAATCGACGATCAACTTTTTTATTATTGCAGATAGCGAAACGGGGTTTTTTCTATATTGTAAGGAAT
Source organism: Altica lythri (assembly GCA_964028335.1). Lineage (NCBI taxonomy): Eukaryota > Metazoa > Arthropoda > Insecta > Coleoptera > Chrysomelidae > Altica > Altica lythri. The sequence continues at coordinate 15,631,335 of OZ034811.1, read as the reverse complement.
TTTATTTCTAAAACAATACAATTCGAATTTTTCAAAATTCTTAATAAACACCGGAGATATGACGATTTTTTTAGTTAAATATAAACGATATCAAAACGATTTTTTTGCATATTATAAGCAATTTTATCAACAATAAAATCCAATTTAAATTTTTAAAATCGCTTCATAAATAAGCGAGTTATAGCGATTTTTCGAAAAACAATCGACGATCAACTTTTTTATTATTGCAGATAGCGAAACGGGGTTTTTTCTATATTGTAAGGAATTTTATTTCTAAAACAATACAATTCGAATTTTTCAAAATTCTTAATAAACACCGGAGATATGACGATTTTTTAGTTAAATATAAACGATATCAAAACGATTTTTTTGCATATTATGAGCAATTTTATCAACAATAAAATCCAATTTAAATTTTTAAAATCGCTTCATAAATAAGCGAGTTACAGCGATTTTTCGAAAAACAATCGCCGATCAACTTTTTTATTATTGCAGATAGCGAAACGGGGTTTTTTCCATATTGTAAGGAATTTTATTTCTAAAACAATACAATTCGAATTTTTTAAAATTCTTAATAAACACCGGAGATATGACGATTTTTTAGTTAAATATAAACGATATCAAAACGATTTTTCTTGCCTATTATGAGTAATTTTATTAACAATAAAATCCAATTTAAATTTTTTAAATCGCTTCATAAATAAGCGAGTTATAGCGATTTTTCGAAAAACAATCGCCGATCAACTTTTTTATTATTGCAGATAGCGAAACGGGGTTTTTTCCATATTGTAAGGAATTTTATTTCTAAAACAATACAATTCGAATTTTTTAAAATTCTTAATAAACACCGGAGATATGACGATTTTTTAGTTAAATATAAACGATATCAAAACGATTTTTCTTGCCTATTATGAGTAATTTTATCAACAATAAAATCCAATTTAAATTTTTAAAATCGCTTCATAAATAAGCGAGTTATAGCGATTTTTCGAAAAACAATCGACGATCAACTTTTTTATTATTGTAGATAGCGAAACGGGGGTTTTTCTATATTGTAAGGAATTTTATTTCTAAAACAATACAATTCGAATATTTACGATTTTCAAAAATTTGTAGAATCTTCTCAACTATTAAGTTGGTGCGGTGGGACTAACATCCATATTAAAAAATGTTAATTTTCTATATCTTCTTTTAATTTTTTTTTTTTTTTAATAATAATAATGAATTATTTTGTTAAACTTACTGTGATATATATTTTCCATATTATTTAATTTATTTTCTATCTATAGATAGTTTTAATTGCAAAATTTAATTTATTTTTAGGTATAAAACAAGTGCACCTAATAAAATCTTAATTAATAGAAACATTGGTCTTTCTTTGAGTACCCTCCCCACTATTTTCAACTTTGTAAAGATTATCGAATTATTAAATCAAACAAAATTTAAATTTGCTTTATTAACGTTTTCTTAATTAACCAATTAATGCTATTTCAGTTGTAGAACATGCTAATTGTGTATAAGTTAATGAAAATCCTCGATTTGCTGCATCTGCTGCCTCATCTCCATCAGTTACCGTTGTTAAAACAAATGGTTTAGAAAATGCTAAAAATTACAAAAAAAAATGTAATTACGAAATGAAGAGTCTTCTAAGACATGACAACATTCATCCACCTCTCTCACTCTTTCTCAGGAAAAAAAAAACAATGAGAAACGAAGAGATCAATCAGAGAAGAAGACACCAATGAGGAAAGAAGAGAAGAACAAACAAGAAGTTATAAGAAGAGATCATTGAGGTAAGAAGCGACCAGAGTGAAAAGAAGAGATCAGTGAGATAAAAAGATTCTAGAAAGAAATGAGAGAATAAAGCTTTTTCTGTCGTGCAAACATAGAAAGAGTGAGAGAGAAAAAAAAAGACTTACTAGTAACTGTAACCAATTGATTTCCACAAAATCGATCAGTACCAACAGCAACTCCAGTAGCAGTATAAATAGGATTTGGTATAACTACATAATCAGTAGTACAATCACCATCTATTAAAGGTGAACCAGGAAGTGCTGTTTGTTGTACTGCAGCAGTATCTCCACTTACAGTAAAAGATTCAGCATCTGATGTTTGTGCCCATTGTATCGAACAATAACCTAACAAAAATATTATTACGATTCGGTGGCGAAAAATGGTACTAAATAGCTATTTAGTGTTTTTTGCACTAGATGTGAAGTTTAGGATCAAGTAGAGTGACAAAATGGACAACATTTTGTATCTAGAATAACAAAAATAATTTTTTTACCTGGTAACATTCCCACACATATTCCATAATTAGTATTAGCAATTTGTCTAGTTCCAGCTACAGCTCCATTAAGATTTCCATTAATATCAGTTGCATAATTAAAACTTGAAACTGTTGTAGATTCGTTTGTGTAGTATTGTAAACAACCAGATGGCGCTAAATACAAAAAAAAAAAATTATATAAAATTATCAGACCGAGTCATGGCCGGCTAAATTTACAAAAATGTCGATTTTATGTAGAAAAAACTAGTTTTTTACCTAATGTTGGACAATCGCATGCAATTTGACTAATTTTAATACTAAAAATTCGTGCTAAAGTAACCAAAGATGATATTTGAACTGTCAATTGAATACTATTAGTGCCATCTACTGTTAAATACATGTGTTGACCAGAATTTTCTCCACATATTACAGGAATTGTTGATGCAGTTCCTGTTACGGTAAACGCATCATAAATACAGTTTCCACTGCCATCTGGTTGTGATAAAGTGAACGATAGAAAATCCAATCGAACCTAAGAAATTTCAATTTTTTTTTGGTTTAAAAGATATACGGGGTAATGTAAGAAAGTTTCTTACCTGACATATATTAGCTGATGCTGGTACTATTGTAAATGTACAAGAACCTGCTGTTGCAATTGTGTCAGGATAATTTGTATTTAAAAAATATGTGTTATTATATGATGATGACTCTCCACATGTTCCTTGAACTAAAAGAATAAAAAAAAAATAGAAACAAAGCAATTATTAGAGAAAAGTCTAGAAAACTGTATAAAACCATAAGAAACATAGTTAGGAAGTTCGCCAGATGAAAAATAAACCTATAACTAACTTCATACTGTCGGTTTTTCGTGACGGTATGCGTTCGCATTGTACAAATTTACTCAAAATACACAAATTGGATACAAATCTGTAAGAAATTGTGAATAAACAAAGGTTAATAACTAACTAACTTCATACTGTCGGTTTTTCGTGACGGTATGCGTTCGCATTGTACAAATTGACTCAAAATACACAAATTGGATACAAATCTGTAAGAAATTGTGAATAAACAAAGATTAATAACTAACTAACTTCATACTGTCGGTTTTTCGTGACGGTATGCGTTCGCATTGTACAAATTGACTCAAAATACACAAATTGGATACAAATCTGTAAGAAATTGTGAATAAACAAAGGTTAATAACTAACTAACTTCATACTGTCGGTTTTTCGTGACGGTATGCGTTCGCATTGTACAAATTGACTCAAAATACACAAATTGGATACAAATCTGTAAGAAATTGTGAATAAACAAAGGTTAATAACTAACTAACTTCATACTGTCGGTTTTTCGGGACGGTATGCGTTCGCATTGTACAAATTGACTTAAAATACACAAATTGGATTAAAATCTGTAAGAAATTGTGAATAAACAAAGGTTAATAACTAACTAACTTCATACTGTCGGTTTTTCGTGACGGTATGCGTTCGCATTGTACAAATTGACTCAAAATACACAAATTGGATTAAAATCTGTAAGAAATTGTGAATAAACAAAGGTTAATAACTAACTAACTTCATACTGTCGGTTTTTCGTGACGGTATGCGTTCGCATTGTACAAATTGACTCAAAATACACAAATTGGATTAAAATCTGTAAGAAATTGTGAATAAACAAAGGTTAATAACTAACTAACTTCATACTGTCGGTTTTTCGTGACGGTATGCGTTCGCATTGTACAAATTGACTCAAAATACACAAATTGGATTAAAATCTGTAAGAAATTGTGAATAAACAAAGGTTAATAACTAACTAACTTCATACTGTCGGTTTTTCGTGACGGTATGCGTTCGCATTGTACAAATTAACTCAAAATACACAAATTGGATTAAAATCTGTAAGAAATTGTGAATAAACAAAGGTTAATAACTAACTAACTTCATACTGTCGGTTTTTCGTGACGGTATGCGTTCGCATTGTACAAATTGACTCAAAATACACAAATTGGATTAAAATCTGTAAGAAATTGTGAATAAACAAAGGTTAATAACTAACTAACTTCATACTGTCGGTTTTTCGTGACGGTATGCGTTCGCATTGTACAAATTGACTCAAAATACACAAATTGGATTAAAATCTGTAAGAAATTGTGAATAAACAAAGGTTAATAACTAACTAACTTCATACTGTCGGTTTTTCGTGACGGTATGCGTTCGCATTGTACAAATTGACTCAAAATACACAAATTGGATTAAAATCTGTAAGAAATTGTGAATAAACAAAGGTTAATAACTAACTAACTTCATACTGTCGGTTTTTCGTGACGGTATGCGTTCGCATTGTACAAATTGACTCAAAATACACAAATTGGATTAAAATCTGTAAGAAATTGTGAATAAACAAAGGTTAATAACTAACTAACTTCATACTGTCGGTTTTTCGTGACGGTATGCGTTCGCATTGTACAAATTGACTCAAAATACACAAATTGGATTAAAATCTGTAAGAAATTGTGAATAAACAAAGGTTAATAACTAACTAACTTCATACTGTCGGTTTTTCGTGACGGTATGCGTTCGCATTGTACAAATTGACTCAAAATACACAAATTGGATTAAAATCTGTAAGAAATTGTGAATAAACAAAGGTTAATAACTAACTAACTTCATACTGTCGGTTTTTCGTGACGGTATGCGTTCGCATTGTACAAATTGACTCAAAATACACAAATTGGATACAAATCTGTAAGAAATTGTGAATAAACAAAGGTTAATAACTAACTAACTTCATACTGTCGGTTTTTCGTGACGGTATGCGTTCGCATTGTACAAATTGACTCAAAATACACAAATTGGATACAAATCTGTAAGAAATTGTGAATAAACAAAGGTTAATAACTAACTAACTTCATACTGTCGGTTTTTCGTGACGGTATGCGTTCACATCGGTTAAAATTTACTCCAAAAGAAGTATAACTAAAAAAATTACTCACATAAACAACATCTTCCTATCCCATTAGCACAAGTACCAGAAGAAGTACCACCATAATCGGAACATTGAGTTCTTCTTAAACAAGTACCAGTAAAACCTTGCAAAGTATTGCATTCGCTGTTTGCAAACCGTACCACACCAGGATACCAATCTAAAATTAACAATTTTTAATAAAAAAATATTTTTTTTTACCAATTTGTAGCGTACAAGCAAAAGCGGAATTAATGTAAAAAAATGCAACTGCAAGAAAAATGATTCCAACTATTTTCGGATCCATTATTAAATGATTTGATGAGGAAAAAAAATTGTAAAAAAGTGGACTAAAAAGTGTTAATTTCTAACTGTATAAGGTTGTGTTTGTTCTTACAGTAACCTGATTATTAAAATAAATAAGAAATTGGTTTTTGTGAAGAATTTGTTAGAGGTAGTTGACTCGTTTCATTTTTTTTTCGATTTTCTTTAACTTTCTACTTTAACCCGGTATATCTTAAGAACCATTAAAGATATTAAAAAAGTAAGAAGAACTATAGAAAAGGTAAAGATTTTTCTATAAGTTTGTTAATTTTCATCAAAATTCATAAAAGAAAACTAACGAAACTTTAAGGGAGAGAAATGTAAGAAAGTTTTTTTATCACTCTTTTAAATTTAACAAAAAACCATCTCTGTCTCTCCCTTAAATTTTCAATATTTCCACTTTTCCAATTTTTATAAAAATTTGTTTAAATATAGAAAAAACTATAATCTTTCCAATAAAAAAATCACTTTTTCGATATCTTTTATCGTATAAAAGTTATACGAGCAAATCTAAGAAAGTTTATTTTATCACTCTTTAAAACTCAACAAAAAAAACATCTCTGTCTCTCCCTTAAATTTTCAATATTTCCACTTTTCCAATTTTTATGAAAATTTGTTTAAATATAGAAAAAACTATAATCTTTCCAATGAAAAAATCACTTTTTCGATATCTCTTACCGTATAAAAGTTATACGAGGAAATGTAAGAAAGTTTATTTTATCACTCTTTAAAACTCAACAAAAAAACCATCTCTGTCTCTCCCTTAAATTTTCAATATTTTCACTAATCCAATTTTTATGAAAATTTGTTTAAATATAGAAAAAACTATAATCTTTCCAATGAAAAAATAAATTTTTCGATATCTCTTACGGTATAAAAGTTATACGAGGAAATGTAAGAAAGTTTATTTTATCACTCTTTAAAACTCAACAAAAAAACCATCTCTGTCTCTCCCTTAAATTTTCAATATTTCCACTTTTCCAATTTTTATGAAAATTTGTTTAAATATAGAAAAAACTATAATCTTTCCAATGAAAAAATCACTTTTTCGATATCTCTTACCGTATAAAAGTTATACGAGGAAATGTAAGAAAGTTTATTTTACCACTCTTTAAAACTCAACAAAAAAACCATCTCTGTCTCTCCCTTAAATTTTTAATATTTCTACTTTTAAAATTTTTATAAAAATTTGTTTAAATATAGAAAAAACTATAATCTTTCCAATGAATAAATCACTTTTTCCATATCTCTTACCGTATAAAAGTTATACGAGGAAATGTAAGAAAGTTTATTTTACCACTCTTTAAAACTCAACAAAAAAACCATCTCTGTCTCTCCCTTAAATTTTCAATATTTCCACTTTTCCAATTTTTATGAAAATTTGTTTAAATATAGAGAAAACTATAATCTTTCCAATGAAAAAATCACTTTTTCGATATCTCTTACCGTATAAAAGTTATACGAGGAAATGTAAGAAAGTTTATTTTACCACTCTTTAAAACTCAACAAAAAAACCATCTCTGTCTCTCCCTTAAATTTTCAATATTTCCACTTTTCCAATTTTTATGAAAATTTGTTTAAATATAGAGAAAACTATAATCTTTCCAATGAAAAAATCACTTTTTCGATATCTCTTACCGTATAAAAGTTATACGAGGAAATGTAAGAAAGTTTATTTTACCACTCTTTAAAACTCAACAAAAAAACCATCTCTGTCTCTCCCTTAAATTTTCAATATTTCTACTTTTTCAATTTTTATGAAAATTTGTTTAAATATAGAAAAAACTATAATCTTTCCAATGAAAAAATCACTTTTTCGATATCTCTTACCGTATAAAAGTTATACGAGGAAATGTAAGAAAGTTTATTTTATTACTCTTTAAAACTCAACAAAAAAACCATCTCTGTCTCTCCCTTAAATTTTCAATATTTCCACTTTTCCAATTTTTATGAAAATTTGTTTAAATATAGAGAAAACTATAATCCTTCCAATGAAAAAATCACTTTTTCGATATCTCTTACCGTATAAAAGTTATACGAGGAAATGTAAGAAAGTTTATTTTACCACTCTTTAAAACTCAACAAAAAAACCATCTCTGTCTCTCCCTTAAATTTTCAATATTTCCACTTTTCCAATTTTTATAAAAATTTGTTTAAATATAGAGAAAACTATAATCTTTCCAATGAAAAAATCACTTTTTCGATATCTCTTACCGTATAAAAGTTATACGAGGAAATGTAAGAAAGTTTATTTTACCACTCTTTAAAACTCAACAAAAAAACCATCTCTGTCTCTCCCTTAAATTTTCAATATTTCCACTTTTCCAATTTTTATGAAAATTTGTTTAAATATAGAGAAAACTATAATCTTTCCAATGAAAAAATCACTTTTTCGATATCTCTTACCGTATAAAAGTTATACGAGGAAATGTAAGAAAGTTTATTTTATCACTCTTTAAAACTCAACAAAAAAACCATCTCTGTCTCTCCCTTAAATTTTCAATATTTCCACTTTTCCAATTTTTATGAAAATTTGTTTAAATATAGAGAAAACTATAATTTTTCCAATGAAAAAACCACTTTTTCGATATCTCTTACCGTATAAAAGTTATACGAGGAAATGTAAGAAAGTTTATTTTATCACTCTTTAAAACTCAACAAAAAAACCATCTCTGTCTCTCCCTTAAATTTTCAATATTTCCACTTTTCCAATTTTTATGAAAATTTGTTTAAATATAGAAAAAACTATAATCTTTCCAATGAAAAAATCACTTTTTCGATATCTCTTACCGTATAAAAGTTATACGAGGAAATGTAAGAAAGTTTATTTTATCACTCTTTAAAACTCAACAAAAAAACCATCTCTGTCTCTCCCTTAAATTTTCAATATTTCCACTTTTCCAATTTTTATGAAAATTTGTTTAAATATAGAAAAAACTATAATCTTTCCAATGAAAAAATCACTTTTTCGATATCTCTTACCGTATAAAAGTTATACGAGGAAATGTAAGAAAGTTTATTTTATCACTCTTTAAAACTCAACAAAAAAACCATCTCTGTCTCTCCCTTAAATTTTCAATATTTCCACTTTTCCAATTTTTATAAAAATTTGTTTAAATATAGAAAAAACTATAATCTTTCCAATAAAAAAATCACTTTTTCGATATCTTTTATCGTATAAAAGTTATACGAGCAAATCTAAGAAAGTTTATTTTATCACTCTTTAAAACTCAACAAAAAAACCATCTCTGTCTCTCCCTTAAATTTTCAATATTTCCACTTTTCCAATTTTTATGAAAATTTGTTTAAATATAGAAAAAACTATAATCTTTCCAATGAAAAAATCACTTTTTCGATATCTCTTACCGTATAAAAGTTATACGAGGAAATGTAAGAAAGTTTATTTTATCACTCTTTAAAACTCAACAAAAAAACCATCTCTGTCTCTCCCTTAAATTTTCAATATTTTCACTAATCCAATTTTTATGAAAATTTGTTTAAATATAGAAAAAACTATAATCTTTCCAATGAAAAAATAAATTTTTCGATATCTCTTACGGTATAAAAGTTATACGAGGAAATGTAAGAAAGTTTATTTTATCACTCTTTAAAACTCAACAAAAAAACCATCTCTGTCTCTCCCTTAAATTTTCAATATTTCCACTTTTCCAATTTTTATGAAAATTTGTTTAAATATAGAAAAAACTATAATCTTTCCAATGAAAAAATCACTTTTTCGATATCTCTTACCGTATAAAAGTTATACGAGGAAATGTAAGAAAGTTTATTTTACCACTCTTTAAAACTCAACAAAAAAACCATCTCTGTCTCTCCCTTTAATTTTTAATATTTCTACTTTTAAAATTTTTATAAAAATTTGTTTAAATATAGAAAAAACTATAATCTTTCCAATGAATAAATCACTTTTTCCATATCTCTTACCGTATAAAAGTTATACGAGGAAATGTAAGAAAGTTTATTTTACCACTCTTTAAAACTCAACAAAAAAACCATCTCTGTCTCTCCCTTAAATTTTCAATATTTCCACTTTTCCAATTTTTATGAAAATTTGTTTAAATATAGAGAAAACTATAATCTTTCCAATGAAAAAATCACTTTTTCGATATCTCTTACCGTATAAAAGTTATACGAGGAAATGTAAGAAAGTTTATTTTACCACTCTTTAAAACTCAACAAAAAAACCATCTCTGTCTCTCCCTTAAATTTTCAATATTTCTACTTTTTCAATTTTTATCAAAATTTGTTTAAATATAGAAAAAACTATAATCTTTCCAATGAAAAAATCACTTTTTCGATATCTCTTACCGTATAAAAGTTATACGAGGAAATGTAAGAAAGTTTATTTTATTACTCTTTAAAACTCAACAAAAAAACCATCTCTGTCTCTCCCTTAAATTTTCAATATTTCCACTTTTCCAATTTTTATGAAAATTTGTTTAAATATAGAGAAAACTATAATCCTTCCAATGAAAAAATCACTTTTTCGATATCTCTTACCGTATAAAAGTTATACGAGGAAATGTAAGAAAGTTTATTTTACCACTCTTTAAAACTCAACAAAAAAACCATCTCTGTCTCTCCCTTAAATTTTCAATATTTCCACTTTTCCAATTTTTATGAAAATTTGTTTAAATATAGAGAAAACTATAATCTTTCCAATGAAAAAATCACTTTTTCGATATCTCTCACCGTATAAAAGTTATACGAGGAAATGTAAGAAAGTTTATTTTACCACTCTTTAAAACTCAACAAAAAAACCATCTCTGTCTCTCCCTTAAATTTTCAATATTTCCACTTTTTCAATTTTTATGAAAATTTGTTTAAATAAAGAAAAAACTATAATCTTTCCAATGGAAAAATCACTTTTTCGATATCTCTCACCGTATAAAAGTTATACGAGGAAATGTAAGAAAGTTTATTTTACCACTCTTTAAAACTCAACAAAAAAACCATCTCTGCCTCTCCCTTAAATTTTCAATATTTCCACTTTTTCAATTTTTATGAAAATTTGTTTAAATAAAGAAAAAACTATAATCTTTCCAATGAAAAAATCACTTTTTCGATATCTCTCACCGTATAAAAGTTATACGAGGAAATGTAAGAAAGTTTATTTTATCACTCTTTAAAACTCAACAAAAAAACCATCTCTGTCTCTCCCTTAAATTTTCAATATTTTCACTAATCCAATTTTTATGAAAATTTGTTTAAATATAGAAAAAACTATAATCTTTCCAATGAAAAAATAAATTTTTCGATATCTCTTACGGTATAAAAGTTATACGAGGAAATGTAAGAAAGTTTATTTTATCACTCTTTAAAACTCAACAAAAAAACCATCTCTGTCTCTCCCTTAAATTTTCAATATTTCCACTTTTCCAATTTTTATGAAAATTTGTTTAAATATAGAAAAAACTATAATCTTTCCAATGAAAAAATCACTTTTTCGATATCTCTTACCGTATAAAAGTTATACGAGGAAATGTAAGAAAGTTTATTTTATCACTCTTTAAAACTCAACAAAAAAACCATCTCTGTCTCTCCCTTAAATTTTCAATATTTCCACTTTTCCAATTTTTATGAAAATTTGTTTAAATATAGAAAAAACTATAATCTTTCCAATGAAAAAATCACTTTTTCGATATCTCTTACCGTATAAAAGTTATACGAGGAAATGTAAGAAAGTTTATTTTATCACTCTTTAAAACTCAACAAAAAAACCATCTCTGTCTCTCCCTTAAATTTTCAATATTTCCACTTTTCCAATTTTTATGAAAATTTGTTTAAATATAGAGAAAACTATAATCTTTCCAATGAAAAAATCACTTTTTCGATATCTCTTACCGTATAAAAGTTATACGAGGAAATGTAAGAAAGTTTATTTTACCACTCTTTAAAACTCAACAAAAAAACCATCTCTGTCTCTCCCTTAAATTTTCAATATTTCCACTTTTCCAATTTTTATGAAAATTTGTTTAAATATAGAGAAAACTATAATCTTTCCAATGAAAAAATCACTTTTTCGATATCTCTTACCGTATAAAAGTTATACGAGGAAATGTAAGAAAGTTTATTTTATCACTCTTTAAAACTCAACAAAAAAACCATCTCTTTCTCTCCCTTAAATTTTCAATATTTCCACTTTTCCAATTTTTATGAAAATTTGTTTAAATATAGAGAAAACTATAATTTTTCCAATGAAAAAACCACTTTTTCGATATCTCTTACCGTATAAAAGTTATACGAGGAAATGTAAGAAAGTTTATTTTATCACTCTTTAAAACTCAACAAAAAAACCATCTCTGTCTCTCCCTTAAATTTTCAATATTTCCACTTTTCCAATTTTTATGAAAATTTGTTTAAATATAGAGAAAACTATAATCTTTCCAATAAAAAAATCACTTTTTCGATATCTCTTACGGTATAAAAGTTATACGAGGAAATGTAAGAAAGTTTATTTTATCACTCTTTAAAACTCAACAAAAAAACCATCTCTGTCTCTCCCTTAAATTTTCAATATTTTCACTAATCCAATTTATATGAAAATTTGTTTAAATATAGAAAAAACTATAATCTTTCCAATGAAAAAATAAATTTTTCGATATCTCTTACGGTATAAAAGTTATACGAGGAAATGTAAGAAAGTTTATTTTATCACTCTTTAAAACTCAACAAAAAACCATCTCTGTCTCTCCCTTAAATTTTCAATATTTCCACTTTTCCAATTTTTATGAAAATTTGTTTAAATATAGAAAAAACTATAATCTTTCCAATGAAAAAATCACTTTTTCGATATCTCTTACCGTATAAAAGTTATACGAGGAAATGTAAGAAAGTTTATTTTATCACTCTTTAAAACTCAACAAAAAAACCATCTCTGTCTCTCCCTTAAATTTTCAATATTTCCACTTTTCCAATTTTTATGAAAATTTGTTTAAATATAGAGAAAACTATAATCTTTCCAATGAAAAAATCACTTTTTCGATATCTCTTACCGTATAAAAGTTATACGAGGAAATGTAAGAAAGTTTATTTTACCACTCTTTAAAACTCAACAAAAAAACCATCTCTGTCTCTCCCTTAAATTTTCAATATTTCCACTTTTCCAATTTTTATGAAAATTTGTTTAAATATAGAGAAAACTATAATCTTTCCAATGAAAAAATCACTTTTTCGATATCTCTTACCGTATAAAAGTTATACGAGGAAATGTAAGAAAGTTTATTTTATCACTCTTTAAAACTCAACAAAAAAACCATCTCTTTCTCTCCCTTAAATTTTCAATATTTCCACTTTTCCAATTTTTATGAAAATTTGTTTAAATATAGAGAAAACTATAATTTTTCCAATGAAAAAACCACTTTTTCGATATCTCTTACCGTATAAAAGTTATACGAGGAAATGTAAGAAAGTTTATTTTATCACTCTTTAAAACTCAACAAAAAAACCATCTCTGTCTCTCCCTTAAATTTTCAATATTTCCACTTTTCCAATTTTTATGAAAATTTGTTTAAATATAGAGAAAACTATAATCTTTCCAATAAAAAAATCACTTTTTCGATATCTCTTACGGTATAAAAGTTATACGAGGAAATGTAAGAAAGTTTATTTTATCACTCTTTAAAACTCAACAAAAAAACCATCTCTGTCTCTCCCTTAAATTTTCAATATTTCCACTTTTCCAATTTTTATGAAAATTTGTTTAAATATAGAGAAAACTATAATCTTTCCAATGAAAGAATCACTTTTTCGATATCTCTTACCGTATAAAAGTTATACGAGGAAATGTAAGAAAGTTTATTTTACCACTCTTTAAAACTCAACAAAAAAACCATCTCTGTCTCTCCCTTAAATTTTCAATATTTCCACTTTTCCAATTTTTATGAAAATTTGTTTAAATATAGAGAAAACTATAATCTTTCCAATGAAAAAATCACTTTTTCGATATCTCTTACCGTATAAAAGTTATACGAGGAAATGTAAGAAAGTTTATTTTATCACTCTTTAAAACTCAACAAAAAAACCATCTCCTTCTCTCCCTTAACTTTTCAATATTTCTACTTTTTCAATTTTTATGAAAATTTGTTTAAATATAGAAAAAACTATAATCTTTCCAATGAAAAAATCACTTTTTCGATATCTCTTACCGTATAAAAGTTATACGAGGAAATGTAAGAAAGTTTATTTTATCACTCTTTAAAACTCAACAAAAAAACCATCTCTGTCTCTCCCTTAACTTTTCAATATTTCTACTTTTTCAATTTTTATAAAAATTTGTTTAAATATAGAAAAAACTATAATCTTTCCAATGAAAAAATCACTTTTTCGATATCTCTTACCGTATAAAAGTTATACGAGGAAATGTAAGAAAGTTTATTTTATCACTCTTTAAAACTCAACAAAAAAACCATCTCTGTCTCTCCCTTAACTTTTCAATATTTCTACTTTTTCAATTTTTATGAAAATTTGTTTAAATATAGAAAAAACTATAATCTTTCCAATGAAAAAATCACTTTTTCGATATCTCTTACCGTATAAAAGTTATACGAGGAAATGTAAGAAAGTTTATTTTATCACTCTTTAAAACTCAACAAAAAAACCATCTCTGTCTCTCCCTTAACTTTTCAATATTTCTACTTTTTCAATTTTTATAAAAATTTGTTTAAATATAGAAAAAACTATAATCTTTCCAATGAAAAAATCACTTTTTCGATATCTCTTACCGTATAAAAGTTATACGAGGAAATGTAAGAAAGTTTATTTTATCACTCTTTAAAACTCAACAAAAAAACCATCTCTGTCTCTCCCTTAACTTTTCAATATTTCTACTTTTTCAATTTTTATGAAAATTTGTTTAAATATAGAAAAAACTATAATCTTTCCAATGAAAAAATCACTTTTTCGATATCTCTTACCGTATAAAAGTTATACGAGGAAATGTAAGAAAGTTTATTTTATCACTCTTTAAAACTCAACAAAAAAACCATCTCTGTCTCTCCCTTAAATTTTCAATATTTCCACTTTTCTAATTTTTATGAAAATTTGTTTAAATATAGAAAAGACTATAATCTTTCCAATAAAAAAAATCACTTTTTTGATATCTCTTACAGTTTAACCCGGTATATCTCAAGAACCATAAGAGATATTAAAAAAACAAGAAGAACTATAGAAAGTGTCAAGATTTTCCTATAAATTTGTTAATTTTCATTAAAATTGATAAAAGAAAACTAACGAAAATTTAAGGGAGAGACTGACTATGTTTTGGTTGACTTTAGATTTTCTTTAACTTTCTAGTTTAACCCTGTATATCTCAAGAACCATAAAAGATATTAAACAAGTAAGAAAAACCATAGAAAGTGTGAAGATTTTCCTATAAATCAGTTAATTTTCATTAAAATTGATAAAAGAAAACTAACGAAAATTTAAGGGAGAGACTGACTATGTTTTGTTTTTGTTTATTTTCGATTTTCTTTATTTTTCTAGTTTAACCCTGTATATCTCAAGAACCATAAAAGATATTAAAAAAATAAGAAAAACTATAGAAAGTGTGAAGATTTTTCTATAAATTATTTAATTTTCATTAAAATTGATAAAAGAAAACTAACAAAAATTTAAGGGAGAGACTGACTATGTTTTGTTTTTGTTGATTTTCGATTTTCTTTAACTTTCTAGTTTAACCCTGTATATCTCAAGAACTATTAAAGATATTAAAAAAGTAAGAGAAACCATAGAAAGTGTGAAGACTTTTCTATAAACTAGTTAATTTTCATTAAAATTGATAAAAGAAAACTAACAAAAATTTAAGGGAGAGACTGACTATGTTTTGTTTTTGTTGATTTTCGATTTTCTTTAACATTCTAGTTTAACCCTTTATATCTCAAGAACCATAAAAGATATTAAAAAAGTAAGAAAAACCATAAAAAGTGTAAAGATTTTTCTATAAATTAGTTAATTTTCATTAAAATTGATAAAAGAAAACTAATGAAAATTTAAGGGAGAGACTGACTATGTTTTGTTTTTGTTGATTTTCGATTTTCTTTAACTTTCTAGTTTAACCCTGTATATCTCAAGAACCATAAAAGATATTAAAAAAGTAAGAAAACCCATAGAAAGTGTGAAAATTTTTCTATAAATTAGTTAATTTTCATTAAAATTGATAAAAGAAAACTAACGAAAATTTACGGGAGAGACTAACTATGTTTTGTTTTTGTTGATTTTCGATTTTCTTTAACTTTCTAGTTTAACCCTGTATATCTCATAAACCATAAAAGATATTAAAAAAGTAAGAAAAACCATAGAAAGTGTGAAGATTTTTCTATAAATTAGTTAATTTTCATTAAAAATGATAAAAGAAAACTAACGAAAATTTAAGGGAGAGACTGACTATGTTTTTTTATTGATTTTCGATTTTTTGAAACTCCTTCCATTCAAATTGTTTTTACATAAAACAAAATCCACCATTTGCTTGTAAAGATTCATATTTATTTTCCCACATAACTAAACCTAACGGAAAATTTATAATAACAACAATTAAAAACAATCTTACAACATTTTTCCTGTATAATTAACAATTCTTTTGTCTGTTCGTATAAGATCGTCTTTAGATACGTTTTTATAATGAAATAAAATTAAATTTTACGGTTTTAATTGTTTAAAAATAGTGAAAAATATAAAAATTTATTCCCGTTTAAAATTTATTTATTTAAACAGTTAAAGTTGATTGTTTGCTTTTCAATAAATTTACGTTTGAAAAATAAGAAAACCGTTATTTAAATTCATGTTCTAAGTGATAGAAAAAGAGGAAAGAAGTGATTAGAAATGAGTAAATATTGTTTAAAGAAATCGTTAAAGTAAATATTTAATGCTTTTAAAAGATTATTTATAAAATAAATTTAATATCATTCATTTTTTGAGAAGAAAAAACGCATTTTTGGACCAAGAACCCGTTGATTTTCGATTTTCTGCAACTTTCTAGTTTAACCCTGTATATCTCAAGAACTATTAGAGATATTAAAAAAGTACGCTAATTAATAGAAAGAGTGATTAGTTTTCTATAAATTTGTTGATTTTCATTAAAATTGGTTAAAGAAAAGTATTGAAAATTTAAGGGAGAGACTGACTATGTTTTTTTTTGTTGATTTTCGATTTTCTACAACTTTCTAGTTTAACCCCGTATATCTCAAGAATCATTAGAGATATTAAAAAAGTACGCTAATTAATAGAAAAAGTGATTAGTTTTCTATGAATTTGTTGATTTTCATTAAAATTGATTAAAGAAAAGTATTGAAAATTTAAGGGAGAGACTGACTATGTTTTTTTTGTTGATTTTCGATTTTCTACAACTTTCTAGTTTAACCCCGTATATCTTAAGAATCATTAGAGATATTAAAAAACTAGGCTAATTAATAGAAAGAGTGATTAGTTTTCTATAAATTTGTTGATTTTCATTAAAATTGGTTAAAGAAAAGTATTGAAAATTTAAGGGAGAGACTGACTATGTTTTTTTTTGTTGATTTTCGATTTTCTACAACTTTCTAGTTTAACCCCGTATATCTCAAGAATCATTAGAGATATTAAAAAAGTACGCTAATTAATAGAAAAAGTAATTAGTTTTCTATAAATTTGTTGATTTTCATTAAAATTGGTGAAAGAAAAGTATTGAAAATTTAAGGGAGAGACTGACTATGTTTTTTTTGTTGATTTTCGATTTTCTACAACTTTCTAGTTTAACCCCGTATATCTCAAGAATCATTAGAGATATTAAAAAACTACGCTAATTAATAGAAAAAGTAATTAGTTTTCTATAAATTTGTTGATTTTCATTAAAATTGATTAAAGAAAAGTATTGAAAATTTAAGGGAGAGACTGACTATGTTTTTTTTGTTGATTTTCGATTTTCTACAACTTTCTAGTTTAACCCCGTATATCTCAAGAATCATTAGAGATATTAAAAAAGTACGCTAATTAATAGAAAAAGTGATTAGTTTTCTATAAATTTGTTGATT
Source organism: Altica lythri (assembly GCA_964028335.1). Taxonomy (NCBI): domain Eukaryota; kingdom Metazoa; phylum Arthropoda; class Insecta; order Coleoptera; family Chrysomelidae; genus Altica; species Altica lythri. Next base: position 15,613,758 of record OZ034811.1, on the reverse strand, counting down.
TTCATTAAAATTGGTGAAAGAAAAGTATTGAAAATTTAAGGGAGAGACTGACTATGTTTTTTTTGTTGATTTTCGATTTTCTACAACTTTCTAGTTTAACCCCGTATATCTCAAGAATCATTAGAGATATTAAAAAAGTACGCTAATTAATAGAAAAAGTGATTAGTTTTCTATAAATTTTGTTGATTTTTATTAAAATTGATTAAAGAAAAGTATTGAAAATTTAAGGGAGAGACTGAGAATGTTTATTTTGTTGATTTTCGATTTTCTTCAACTTTCTAGTTTAACCCTGTATAACTTAAGAAGCGCAAAAGATATTAGAAAACTGAGAAGAATTATGGAAAAACTGAAGATTTGTGTGCAAACTAGCAAATTTTAATAAAGATTAAATAAATGGAAATATTAAAAATTTAAGGGAGAGACTGACTATGTTTCTTTTGTTGATTTTCGATTTTCTTCAACTTTCTAGTTTAACCCTGTATAACTTAAGAACAATAAACGGTATTAAAAAAGTGAGAAGATTTATGGAAAAACTGAAGATTTGTGTGTAAATTTACAAATTTTCATAAAGAATAAATAAATGGAAATATTAAAAATTTAAGGGAGAGACTGACTATGTTTTTTTTGTTGATTTTCGATTTTCTTCAACTTTCTAGTTTAACCCTGTATAACTTAAGAACCATAAACGGTATTAAAAAAGTGAGAAGATTTATGGAAAAACTGAAGATTTGTGTGTAAATTTAGAAATTTTCATAAAGATTAAATAAATGGAAATATTAAAAATTTAAGGGAGAGACTGACTATGTTTTTTTTTGTTGATTTTCGATTTTCTTCAACTTTCTAGTTTAACCCTGTATAACTTAAGAACCATAAACGGTATTAAAAAAGTGAGAAGATTTATGGAAAAACTGAAGATTTGTGTGTAAATTTACAAATTTTCATAATGATTAAATAAATGGAAATATTAAAAATTTAAGGGAGAGACTGACTATGTTTTTTTTTGTTGATTTTCGATTTTCTTCAACTTTCTAGTTTAACCCTGTATAACTTAAGAACCATAAACGGTATTAAAAAAGTGAGAAGATTTATGGAAAAACTGAAGATTTGTGTGTAAATTTAGAAATTTTCATAAAGATTAAATAAATGGAAATATTAAAAATTTAAGGGAGAGACTGACTATGTTTTTTTTTGTTGATTTTCGATTTTCTTCAACTTTCTAGTTTAACCCTGTATAACTTAAGAACCATAAACGGTATTAAAAAAGTGAGAAGATTTATGGAAAAACTGAAGATTTGTGTGTAAATTTAGAAATTTTCATAAAGATTAAATAAATGGAAATATTAAAAATTTAAGGGAGAGACTGACTATGTTTTTTTTTGTTGATTTTCGATTTTCTTCAACTTTCTAGTTTAACCCTGTATAACTTAAGAACCATAAACGGTATTAAAAAAGTGAGAAGATTTATGGAAAAACTGAAGATTTGTGTGTAAATTTAGAAATTTTCATAAAGATTAAATAAATGGAAATATTAAAAATTTAAGGGAGAGACTGACTATGTTTTTTTTTGTTGATTTTCGATTTTCTTCAACTTTCTAGTTTAACCCTGTATAACTTAAGAACCATAAACGGTATTAAAAAAGTGAGAAGATTTATGGAAAAACTGAAGATTTGTGTGTAAATTTAGAAATTTTCATAAAGATTAAATAAATGGAAATATTAAAAATTTAAGGGAGAGACTGACTATGTTTTTTTTGTTGATTTTCGATTTTCTTCAACTTTCTAGTTTAACCCTGTATAACTTAAGAACCATAAACGGTATTAAAAAAGTGAGAAGATTTATGGAAAAACTGAAGATTTGTGTGTAAATTTACAAATTTTCATAAAGATTAAATAAATGGAAATATTAAAAATTTAAGGGAGAGACTGACTATGTTTTTTTTTGTTGATTTTCGATTTTCTTCAACTTTCTAGTTTAACCCTGTATAACTTAAGAACCATACACGGTATTAAAAAAATGAGAAGATTTATGGAAAAACTGAAGTATTGTGTGTAAATTAGCAAATTTTCATAAAGATTAAATAAATGGAAATATTGAAAATTTAAGGGAGAGACTGACTATGTTTTTTTTTGTTGATTTTCGATTTTCTACAACTTTCTAGTTTAACCCTGTATATCTAACGAACCATTAAAGAATTAATTAGAACCATTTTAGATATTAAACAACCAATATCTTATCTACAAATTTTCAAAATTTGACAGTTCTAAAACTATTACAGCTATTTAAAAAAAAATTCTAAACTCGTATCTGAAAATGTGAGAAAAAAAAGAACCAATGACCTTCGAGTCCGTTGCATAAACGAACTTGACCTTAGAAGACATCCATCATCATCATCACCAAAAGCAAATCTTGTGAACTTGAACTGAAGACTAAAGAAGAGTTTGCGTGCGCGTGTGTGCGTTTATTTATTTGTAAAAGAAGAAGAAGAAGAAGTACAATTAATGATCCACGAAGAAGTGGAGGGATTTGTATTTATTTAATGCGGTTTCGTGTTAAAGAACAGTTTTTATAAGAATTTTAATACAGAAAGTGATGCTTAGTTGGTGATTTAATTTACGGTAAATATATTTATTTATTTAAATAATTATTGTATTGTTTAAACAAATTTTTTGTTGATTTTTGATTTTTTTCACACTTTCTACTTTAACCCTGTATATCTCAAGAACCATAAAAGATATTAAAAAAGTAAAAAGAACTATAAAAAGTGTGAAGATTTTTCTATAAATTAGTTAATTTTCATTGAAATTGATAAAAGAAAACTAATGAAAATGTAAGGGAGAGATTGACCATGTTTTGTTTTTGTTGATTTTCGATTTTCTTTAACTTTCTAGTTTAACCCTGTATATCTCAAGAACCATAAGAGATATTCAAAAAGCAAGAAGAATTATAGAAAGTGTAAAGATTTTTCTATAAATTTGTTAATTTTCATTAAAATTGATGAAAGAAAAGTATAGAAAATTTAAGGGAGAGACTGACTATGTTTTGTTTTTGTTTGATTTTCGATTTTCTTTAACTTTCTACTTTAACCATGTATATCTCAAGAACTATAAAAGATATTAAAAAAGTAAGAAGAATTATAGAAAGAGTAAAGATTTTCCTATAAATGTATTAATTTTCAATAAAATTAAAGAAAGGAAAGTATAGAAAATTTAAGGGAGAGACTGACTATGTTTTTTTATTAATTGATTTTCGATTTTCTTTAACTTTCTACTTTAACCCTGTATATCTCAAGAACTATAAAAGATATTAAAAAAGTAAGAAGAATTATAGAAAGAGTAAAGATTTTCCTATAAATGTATTAATTTTCAATAAAATTAAAGACAGAAAAGTATAGAAAATTTAAGGGAGAGACTGACTATGTTTTTTTTATTGATTGATTTTCGATTTTCTTTAACTTTCTACTTTAACCCTGTATATCTCAAGAACTATAATAGATATTAAAAAAGTAAGAAGAATTATAGAAAGAGTAAAGATTTTGCTATAAATGTGTTAATTTTTAATAAAATTGAAGAAAGAAAAGTATAGAAAATTTAAGGGTGAGACTGACTATGTTTTTTTTATTGATTGATTTTCGATTTTCTTTAACTTTCTACTTTAACCCTGTATATCTCAAGAACTATAAAAGATATTAAAAAAGTAAGAAGAATTATAGAAAGAGTAAAGATTTTCCTATAAATGTGTTAATTTTCAATAAAATTGAAGAAAGAAAAGTATAGAAAATTTAAGGGAGAGACTGACTATGTTTTTTTTATTGATTGATTTTCGATTTTCTTTAACTTTCTACTTTAACCCTGTATATCTCAAGAACTATAAAAGATATTAAAAAAGTAAGAGGAATTATAGAAAGAGTAAAAATTTTCCTATAAATGTATTAATTTTTAATAAAATTGAAGAAAGAAAAGTATAGAAAATTTAAGGGAGAGACTGACTATGTTTTTTTTATTGATTGATTTTCGATTTTCTTTAACTTTCTACTTTAACCCTGTATATCTCAAGAACTATAAAAGATATTAAAAAAGTAAGAGGAATTATAGAAAGAGTAAAGATTTTCCTATAAATATATTCATTTTTAATAAAATTGAATAAAGAAAAGTATAGAAAATTTAAGGGAGAGACTGACTATGTTTTTTTTATTGATTGATTTTCGATTTTCTTTAACTTTCTACTTTAACCCTGTATATCTCAAGAACTATAAAAGATATTAAAAAAGTAAGAGGAATTATAGAAAGAGTAAAGATTTTCCTATAAATATATTCATTTTTAATAAAATTGAATAAAGAAAAGTATAGAAAATTTAAGGGAGAGACTGACTATGTTTTTTTTATTGATTGATTTTCGATTTTCTTTAACTTTCTACTTTAACCCTGTATATCTCAAGAACTATAAAAGATATTAAAAAAGTAAGAGGAATTATAGAAAGAGTAAAGATTTTCCTATAAATATATTCATTTTTAATAAAATTGAATAAAGAAAAGTATAGAAAATTTAAGGGAGAGACTGACTATGTTTTTTTTATTGATTGATTTTCGATTTTCTTTAACTTTCTACTTTAACCCTGTTTATCTCAAGAACTATAAAAGATATTAAAAAAGTAAGAAGAATTATAGAAAGAGTAAAGATTTTGCTATAGATGTATTAATTTTTAATAAAATTGAAGAAAGAAAAGTATAGAAAATTTAAGGGAGAGACTGACTATGTTTTTTTTATTGATTGATTTTCGATTTTCTTTAACTTTCTACTTTAACCCTGTATATCTCAAGAACTATAAAAGATATTAAAAAAGTAAGAGGAATTATAGAAAGAGTAAAAATTTTCCTATAAATGTATTAATTTTTAATAAAATTGAAGAAAGAAAAGTATAGAAAATTTAAGGGAGAGACTGACTATGTTTTTTTTATTGATTGATTTTCGATTTTCTTTAACTTTCTACTTTAACCCTGTATATCTCAAGAACTATAAAAGATATTAAAAAAGTAAGAGGAATTATAGAAAGAGTAAAGATTTTCCTATAAATATATTCATTTTTAATCAAATTGAATAAAGAAAAGTATAGAAAATTTAAGGGAGAGACTGACTATGTTTTTTTTATTGATTGATTTTCGATTTTCTTTAACTTTCTACTTTAACCCTGTTTATCTCAAGAACTATAAAAGATATTAAAAAAGTAAGAAGAATTATAGAAAGAGTAAAGATTTTGCTATAGATGTATTAATTTTTAATAAAATTGAAGAAAGAAAAGTATAGAAAATTTAAGGGAGAGACTGACTATGTTTTTTTTATTGATTGATTTTCGATTTTCTTTAACTTTCTACTTTAACCCTGTATATCTCAAGAACTATAAAAGATATTAAAAAAGTAAGAAGAATTATAGAAAGAGTAAAGATTTTCCTATAAATGTATTAATTTTTAATAAAATTAAAGAAAGAAAAGTATAGAAAATTTAAGGGAGAGACTGACTATGTTTTTTTTATTGATTGATTTTCGATTTTCTTTAACTTTCTACTTTAACCCTGTTTATCTCAAGAACTATAAAAGATATTAAAAAAGTAAGAAGAATTATAGAAAGAGTAAAGATTTTGCTATAGATGTATTAATTTTTAATAAAATTGAAGAAAGAAAAGTATAGAAAATTTAAGGGAGAGACTGACTATGTTTTTTTTATTGATTGATTTTCGATTTTCTTTAACTTTCTACTTTAACCCTGTATATCTCAAGAACTATAATAGATATTAAAAAAGTAAGAAGAATTATAGAAAGAGTAAAGATTTTGCTATAAATGTGTTAATTTTTAATAAAATTGAAGAAAGAAAAGTATAGAAAATTTAAGGGTGAGACTGACTATGTTTTTTTTATTGATTGATTTTCGATTTTCTTTAACTTTCTACTTTAACCCTGTATATCTCAAGAACTATAAAAGATATTAAAAAAGTAAGAAGAATTATAGAAAGAGTAAAGATTTTCCTATAAATGTGTTAATTTTCAATAAAATTGAAGAAAGAAAAGTATAGAAAATTTAAGGGAGAGACTGACTATGTTTTTTTTATTGATTGATTTTCGATTTTCTTTAACTTTCTACTTTAACCCTGTATATCTCAAGAACTATAAAAGATATTAAAAAAGTAAGAGGAATTATAGAAAGAGTAAAAATTTTCCTATAAATGTATTAATTTTTAATAAAATTGAAGAAAGAAAAGTATAGAAAATTTAAGGGAGAGACTGACTATGTTTTTTTTATTGATTGATTTTCGATTTTCTTTAACTTTCTACTTTAACCCTGTATATCTCAAGAACTATAAAAGATATTAAAAAAGTAAGAGGAATTATAGAAAGAGTAAAGATTTTCCTATAAATATATTCATTTTTAATAAAATTGAATAAAGAAAAGTATAGAAAATTTAAGGGAGAGACTGACTATGTTTTTTTTATTGATTGATTTTCGATTTTCTTTAACTTTCTACTTTAACCCTGTATATCTCAAGAACTATAAAAGATATTAAAAAAGTAAGAGGAATTATAGAAAGAGTAAAGATTTTCCTATAAATATATTCATTTTTAATAAAATTGAATAAAGAAAAGTATAGAAAATTTAAGGGAGAGACTGACTATGTTTTTTTTATTGATTGATTTTCGATTTTCTTTAACTTTCTACTTTAACCCTGTATATCTCAAGAACTATAAAAGATATTAAAAAAGTAAGAGGAATTATAGAAAGAGTAAAGATTTTCCTATAAATATATTCATTTTTAATAAAATTGAATAAAGAAAAGTATAGAAAATTTAAGGGAGAGACTGACTATGTTTTTTTTATTGATTGATTTTCGATTTTCTTTAACTTTCTACTTTAACCCTGTTTATCTCAAGAACTATAAAAGATATTAAAAAAGTAAGAAGAATTATAGAAAGAGTAAAGATTTTGCTATAGATGTATTAATTTTTAATAAAATTGAAGAAAGAAAAGTATAGAAAATTTAAGGGAGAGACTGACTATGTTTTTTTTATTGATTGATTTTCGATTTTCTTTAACTTTCTACTTTAACCCTGTATATCTCAAGAACTATAAAAGATATTAAAAAAGTAAGAGGAATTATAGAAAGAGTAAAAATTTTCCTATAAATGTATTAATTTTTAATAAAATTGAAGAAAGAAAAGTATAGAAAATTTAAGGGAGAGACTGACTATGTTTTTTTTATTGATTGATTTTCGATTTTCTTTAACTTTCTACTTTAACCCTGTATATCTCAAGAACTATAAAAGATATTAAAAAAGTAAGAGGAATTATAGAAAGAGTAAAGATTTTCCTATAAATGTATTAATTTTTAATAAAATTAAAGAAAGAAAAGTATAGAAAATTTAAGGGAGAGACTGACTATGTTTTTTTTATTGATTGATTTTCGATTTTCTTTAACTTTCTACTTTAACCCTGTTTATCTCAAGAACTATAAAAGATATTAAAAAAGTAAGAAGAATTATAGAAAGAGTAAAGATTTTGCTATAGATGTATTAATTTTTAATAAAATTGAAGAAAGAAAAGTATAGAAAATTTAAGGGAGAGACTGACTATGTTTTTTTTATTGATTGATTTTCGATTTTCTTTAACTTTCTACTTTAACCCTGTATATCTCAAGAACTATAAAAGATATTAAAAAAGTAAGAAGAATTATAGAAAGAGTAAAGATTTTCCTATAAATGTATTAATTTTTAATAAAATTAAAGAAAGAAAAGTATAGAAAATTTAAGGGAGAGACTGACTATGTTTTTTTTATTGATTGATTTTCGATTTTCTTTAACTTTCTACTTTAACCCTGTTTATCTCAAGAACTATAAAAGATATTAAAAAAGTAAGAAGAATTATAGAAAGAGTAAAGATTTTGCTATAGATGTATTAATTTTTAATAAAATTGAAGAAAGAAAAGTATAGAAAATTTAAGGGAGAGACTGACTATGTTTTTTTTATTGATTGATTTTCGATTTTCTTTAACTTTCTACTTTAACCCTGTATATCTCAAGAACTATAAAAGATATTAAAAAAGTAAGAAGAATTATAGAAAGAGTAAAGATTTTCCTATAAATGTATTAATTTTTAATAAAATTAAAGAAAGAAAAGTATAGAAAATTTAAGGGAGAGACTGACTATGTTTTTCTATTGATTGATTTTCGATTTTCTTTAACTTTCTACTCTAACCCTGTATATCTCAAGAACTATAAAAGATATTAAAAAAGTAAGAATAATTATAGAAAGAGTAAAGATTTTCCTATAAATGTATTAATTTTCAATAAAATTGAAGAAAGAAAAGTATAGAAAATTTAAGGGAGAGACTGACTATGTTTTGTTTTAGTTGATTTTCGATTCTCTTTAACTTTCTACTTTAACCCTGTATATCTCAAGAACTATAAAAGATATTAAAAAAGTAAGAATAATTATAGAAAGAGTAAAGATTTTCCTATAAATGTATTAATTTTCAATAAAATTGAAGAAAGAAAAGTATAGAAAATTTAAGGGAGAGACTGACTATGTTTTGTTTTAGTTGATTTTCGATTCTCTTTAACTTTCTAGTTTAACCCTGTATATCTCAAGAACCATAAAAGATATTAAAAAAGTATAAACATTTTTAAAAAAATCAAAGCTTTTTCTTCAGAATAGTAAAATACTATTAAGAACAATTAATTATTTAAACAAATAAAAATTTATTTAAAAAAAAACAACTTTAACGGTAAATTAAACACTTCTTTGAATAATCCTGTTAGATGAAGATTGAAGATTTTTTTTTTACCATCAATTACGGTATATTCTTATTGTAATTAAATATATGCCCCAGTATAACACTTAACGGAATATGTTTCGAATAATAATTATTTATAACCGTATTCTTATAAATAAATAGTTGAAAAAAAAATGAAAAATCGAAAAAAATAATGAACAATTGACAAATTTGTATAAAAAAAATCGTGGATAACAAGGAAAATGTTGAAAAACTGGAAAAACCACAAAAAGAACGATAATTTAGTAACAGAAATGAGAGGAAATAGAAAAAATAGAAAAATCGTAAAAAATCGAAAAAATTGAGAAATTTATTTAAAAAAATCGTGAAAAGCTGGAAAAGTGTAGGAAAACACCAAAATCAATAAAAAACTTAAAAAAATTGAAAACAAAAACGTAATTTCAATCCATTATTTCTATTTTTTTATAAAGAAATACGATTATCTTCAACTTTTTAGTTTAACCTTGTATAACTTAAGAACCGTAAAAGATATTAAAAAAGTGAGAAGATTAATGGCAAAACTCAAAATTTGTGTGTAAATCAGCAAATTTTCATAAAGATTAAATAAATGGAAATATGGAAAATTTAAGGGAGAGACTAACTATGTTTTTTTTGTTGATTTTCGATTTTCTTCAACTTTCTAGTTTAACCCTGTATAACTTAAGAACCATAAACGGTATTAAAAAAGTCAGAAGACTTATGGAAAAACTAAAGATTTGTGTGTAAATTGGCAAATTTTCATAAAGATTAAATAAATGGAAATATGGAAAATTTAAGGGAGAGACTGACTATGTTGTTTTTTGTTGATTTTCGATTTCCTTCAACTTTCTAGTTTAACCCTGTATAACTTAAGAACTGTAAAAGATATTAAAAAAGTGAAGATATGTATGGAAAAACTAAAGATTTTTCTGTAAATTTGCAAATTTTTATAAAGATTAAATAAATGGAAATATTGAAAATTTAAGGGAGAGACTGACTATGTTTCTTTTTTTTTGTTTATTTACGATTTTCTTTAAACTTCTTAGTTTAACCCTGTATATCTCAAGAACTATAAAAGTTATTAAAAAAGTGAAAAGTGTTATGGAAAATATAAAGATTTTTCTATAAATTTGCAAATTTTTATTTAAATTGATCAAAGAGAAATATTGAAAATTTAATGGAGAGACTGACTATGTTTCTTTTTGTTGATTTTCGATTTTCTTTAAACTTCTTACTTTAACCCTGTATATCTCAAGAACTATAAAAGTTATTAAAAAAGTGAAAAGTGTTATGGAAAATATAAAGATTTTTCTATAAATTTGCAAATTTTTATTTAAATTGATCAAAGAGAAATATTGAAAATTTAAGGGAGAGACTGACTATGTTTCTTTTTGTTGATTTTCGATTTTCTTTAAATATCTTAGTTTAACCCTGTATATCTCAAGAACTATAAAAGTTATTAAAAAATTGAAAAGTGTTGTGGAAAATATAAAGATTTTTCTATAAATTTGCAAATTTTTATTTAATTTGATCAAAGAGAAATATTGAAAATTTAAGGGAGAGACTGACTATGTTCTTTTTTTTGTTGATTAACAATTTTCTTTAAACTTCTTAGTTTAACCCTGTATATCTCAAGAACTATAAAAGTTATTAAAAAAGTGAAAAGTGTTATGGAAAATATAAAGATTTTTCTATAAATTTGCAAATTTTTATTTAAATTGATCAAAGAGAAATATTGAAAATTTAAGGGAGAGACTGACTATGTTCTTTTTTTTTGTTGATTTACGATTTTCTTTAAACTTCTTAGTTTAACCCTGTATATCTCAAGAACTATAAAAGTTATTAAAAAAGTGAAAAGTGTTGTGGAAAGTATAAAGATTTTTCTATAAATTTGCAAATTTTTATTTAAATTGATCAAAGAGAAATATTGAAAATTTAAGGGAGAGACTGACTATGTTTCTTTTTGTTGATTTTTGATTTTCTTCAAAATCAATAAAAGTATTTTTTATAAACAAATTAACATTAAATAAAAAAATATTTTACAATCAAATACAACAAATAATTTATTACAAATTTAAACAATAAACAAATTCATTGATAAATTTTGTTTTTATCAATGAAATGTTATTAATTAGTACGTTACTTAATTATAAACAATTAAACGGATATTTTTTTATATATTTTAATTGACTAATTAATTTGAGTTAATTAATTTTTTTTTTCAGAGATATCAAGATGAAGTATTTAATTTATTTTTCGATTTTTGCAACAATTGCAACACAAGTTTTTACATTTGGAAACAATGATGAACGATTTTTAAAGAAATATGCAATGATGAAGGTATTTAATTATTTTTTTACTTTTTTTAAAATATCTCAAAAACTATAAATGGTAGGAAAATTATTTTGGTATCATTTTAAAGATAATTAAATTATCTATAAAAAAGTATTCTTGTATATTTTTAAAAAAACGATTAGTTTTTGAGATATTTTGATTTGAATCAAAATATCACAATTCTATTCATATTAGTTTCTTAAACTTTTGATAACACCTCGTATATCTTTCTATTGGTTATAATTATTAAAAAATTGTGTTTATTTTTGGAAAATATATATATTAGGCTGTATATATTTAAAAAAAGGGCCATTTCTAAATATGATTAGTACTTCAAATTTAAGGGAGAGACTGAGTAGGTTTTTATTACAGAATTTTTTACATCACCTCGTATATCTTTGGAACGGTATTAGATATTCAAACATTTTCTTCACCACTAACAAGAGTATTATTTCACCAACTTTAATTCAAAATTTCATTAAAATTGGAAAAAGGAAAGTGGTGAAAATTTAAGGGAGAGACTTGGTATGTTTTTACTAACACACAAATAAGACCTCGTATATCTTCGGAACGGTATTAGATATTAAAAAATTTTCTTCACCACTAAAAAGAGTCCTATTTTACTCATCTTTATACAAATTTTTGTTCAAATCGAAAAAAGAAAAGTGGTGGAAAGTTAAGGGAGAGACTTGATATGTTTTATGATCAATATTAACTTTTAGACATATAAGATTTTTTTACATCACCTCGTATATCTTCGGAACGGTATTAGATATTCAAAAATTTTCTTCACCACTAAAAAGAGTATCAATTCACTAACTTTTATTTAAAATTTCATTAAAATTGGAAAAAGGAAAATAGTGTAAATTTAACGGAGAGACTTGCTATGTTTTTACTTACACATAAATAAGATTTTTTTTACATTACCTCGTATATCTTTCGAACGGTATTAGATATTCAAAATTTTTCTTTTTCACTTAAAGGAGTCAGTTTTCACTAACCTTTGTACAAATTTTTATTAATATCGGAAGAAGGAAAGTGGTGAAAATTTAAGGGAGAGACTAAGTATGTTTTATGATCAATATTAACTCTTAGACATATAAGATTTTTTTACATCACCTCGTATATCTTCAGAACGATATTAGATATTCAAAAATTGTCTTCACCACTAAAAAGAGTATTATTTCACTAACTTTTATTCAAAATTTCATTAAAATCGGAAAAATGAAAGTAGTGAAAATTTAAGGGAGAGACTTGGTATGTTTTTACTTACACACAAATAAGAATTTTTTTACATCACCTCGTATATCTTCGGAACGGAATTAGATATTCAAAAATTTTCTTCACCACTAAAAAGAGTCGTTTTTCACTCATCTTTTTACAAATTTTTGTTAAAATCGAAAAAAGAAAAGTGGTGGAAATTTAAGGGAGAGTCTTGATATGTTTTAACATCAATATTAACTTTTAGACAAACAAGATTTTTTTACATCACCTCGTATATCTTCGGAACGGTATTAGATATTTAAAAATTTTATTCACCACTAAAAAGAGTATTATTTCACCAACTTTTGTTTAAAATTTCATAAAAATTGGAAAAAGGAAAGTGGTGAAAATTTAAGGGAGAGACTTGGTACGTTTTTACTAACACACAAATAAGAATTTTTTTACATCACCTCGTATATCTTCGGAACGGTAATAGATATTAAAAAATTTTCTTCACCACTAAAAAGAGTCCTATTTTACTCATCTTTATACAAATTTTTGTCCAAATCGAAAAAAGTAAAGTGGTGGAAAGTTAAGGGAGAGACTTGATATGTTTTATGATCAATATTAACTTTTAGACATATAAGATTTTTTTACATCACCTCGTATATCTTCGGAACGGTATTAGATATTTAAAAATTTTCTTCACCACTAAAAAGAGTATTATTTCACCAACTTTTATTTAAAATTTCATTAAAATTGGAAAAAGGAAAGTGGTGAAAATTTAAGGGAAAGACTTGGTATGTTTTTACTAACACACAAATAAGAATTGTTTTACATCACCTCGTATATCTTCGGAACGGTATTAGATATTTAAAAATTTTTTTCACCACTAAAAAGATTCGTATTTCACTCATCTTTTTACAAATTTTTTTTCAAATCGAAAAAAGAAAAGTAGTGAAAATTTAAGGGAGAGACTTGATATGTTTTATGATCAATATTTTTTACATCACCTCGTATATCTTCGGAACGGTATTAGATATTCAAAAATTTTCTTCACCAATAAAAAGTGTATTATTTCACCAACTTTTATTCAAAATTTCATTAAAATTGGAAAAAGGAAAGTGGTGAAAATTTAAGAGAGAGACTTGGTACGTTTTTACTAACACACAAATAATAACTTTTTTACATCACCTCGTATATCTTCGGAACGGTATTAGATATTAAAAAATTTTCTTCACCACTAAAAAGAGTCCTATTTTACTCATCTTTCTACAAATTTTTGTTCAAATCGAAAAAAGAAAAGTGGTGGAAAGTTAAGGGAGAGACTTGATATGTTTTAATATTAATATTAACTTTTAGGCATATAAATTTTTTTTACATCACCTCGTATATCTTTCGAACGATATTAGATATTCAAAAATTGTCTTTACCACTAAAAAGAGTCGTATTTCACTAATTTTCATACAAATTTTTGTTTAAATCGGAAAAAGGAAAATAGTGAAAATTTAAGGGAGAGACTTGGTATGTTTTTACTAACACACATATAAGAATTTTTTTACATCACCTCGTATATCTTCAGACCGGTATTAGATATTCAAAAATTTTCTTCACCACTAAAAAGAGTCGTATTTCACTCATCTTCTTACAAATTTTTGTTCAAATCGAAAAAAGAAAAGTGGTGGAAATTTAAGGGAGAGACTTGATATGTTTTAACATCAATATTAACTTTTAGACATATAAGATTTTTTTACATCACCTCGTATATCTTCGGAACGGTATTAGGTATTTAAAAAATTTCTTTACCACTAAAAAGAGTATTATTTCACCAACTTTTATTCAAAATTTCATTAAAATTGAAAAAAGGAAAGTGGTGAAAATTTAAGGGAGAGACTTGGTATGTTTTTACTTACACACAAATAAGAAATTTTTTACATCACCTCGTATATCTTTCGAACGCTACTAGATATTTAAAAATTTTCTTCACCACTAAGAAGAGTCGTATTTCACTCATCTTTTTACAAATTTTTGTTCAAATCGAAAGAAGGAAAGTTGTGAAAATTTATGGGAGAGACTTGATATGTTTTATGATCAATATTAACTTTTAGACATATAAGATTTTTTTACATCACCTCGTATATCTTCGGAACGGTATTAGATATTTAAAAAATTTCTTCACCACTAAAAAGAGTATTATTTCACCAACTTTTAGTCAAAATTTCATTAAAATTGGAAAAAGGAAAGTGGTGAAAATTTAAGGGAGAGACTTGGTATGTTTTTACTTACACACAAATAAGAAATTTTTTACATCACCTCGTATATCTTTCGAACGCTAATAGATATTAAAAAAATTTCTTTACGACTAAAAAGGGAATTATATCACCAACCTTTATACAAAATTTGACTAAAATTGGAAAATGGAAAGTATTGAAAATTTAAGGGAGAGACTTCATACGTTTTGCTTTATATAAATTTCTTTACAAATATTTTCCAGATATACGAAAGTTGTTTTGGAGAAGATGTAGTAAAACAAATACGTCAAGAATTAAAACGCGCATGCGCAAAATGTGCAACAACAGACCCAGTACCAATTTTACCCGAAGACAAACCACAAAACTCGAATTTTCCACCACAAAACTCGAATTTTCCTCCACAATCAATCGAACAAGAAAAAATTCATCAAGCAATTTTAGCATTTAGACCGGTAAGTATTGATAATCTAACCTCAAATTTTAACTAAATATATTTATAATTTGGTATATAGAATCCTGTACAGCAACAAACACAATTTAAACCACAAGTAGGATATCAAGGAATGGCACCTTCAGCTAATTTTTATGGATCTCCATTTGGATCGCCAATTCAACCATTTTATTATCCAGGATTTCCACAAATGCCATTTTCCCCATATAATTTTCCCATAGTGGGACAACAGTTTTATGGAAATAGGATGTCGGTATGTTTTAATTCACTAAAAAAAGCGAAAAATTAAAAAAGCTAGTAACTTTTTTATTTATTAACGTACAAAAAGTTATAACCTATCAAAAGATAGGAAATCTTCTCAAAAATCCGAAATTCCAACTAGTTTTTTTATATCTTTTATAGTTTTTAATATACGGGGGAATTAGAAAATTTTTGTTAAAATTTGAAATTCCCTCGTAACTTTTTTATTTATTAACGTACAAAAAGTTATAATCTATTAAAAGATATGGAATTTTCTCAAAAATCCAAAATTCTAATTAGTTTTTTCATATCTTTTATAGTTTTTAATATACGGGGGAATTACACAATTTTTGTTAAAATTTGTAATTCCCTCGTAACTTTTTTATTTATTAACATACAAAAAGTTATAACCTATCAAAAGATAGGAAATTTTCTCAAAAATCCAAAATTTAAATTAGTTTTTTCATATCTTTTATAGTTATTCATATACGGGGGAATTACAAAATTTTTGTTAAAATTTGTAATTCCCTCGTAACTTTTTTATTTATTAACGTACAAAAAGTTATAACCTATCAAAAGATAGGAAATTTTCTCAAAAATCCAGAATGTCTATTAGTTTTTTCATATCTTTTATAGTTTTTAATATACGGGGGTATTACAAAATTTTTGTTAAAATTTGTAATTCCCTCGTAACTGTTTTATTTATTAGCGTACAGAAAGTTATAATCTATCAAAAGATAGTAAATTTTCTCAGGAATCTAAAATTTCAATTAGTTTTTCCATATCTTTTATAGGTTTTAATATACGGGGGAATTACAAAATTTTTGTTAAAATTTGTAATTCCCTCGTAACTTTTTTATTTATTAACGTACAAAAAGTTATAACCTATTAGAAGATAGGAAATTTTTTCAAAAATCCAAAATTTCAATTAGTTTTTCCATATCTTTTATAGTTTTTAATATACGGGAAAATTACAAAATTTTTGTTAAAATTTGTAATTCCCTCGTAACTTTTTTATTTATTAACGTACAAAAAGTTATAACTTATCAAAATATAGGAAATTTTCTCAAACATCCACAATTTTAATTAGTTTTTTCATATCTTTTATAGTTTTTAATATACAGGGGGATTACAAAATTTTTGTTAAAATTTGTAATTCCCTCGTAACTTTTTTATTTATTAATGTACAAAAAGTTATAACCTATCAAAAGATAGGAAATTTTCTCAAAACTCCAAAATTCTAAATACTTTTTTCATATCTTTTATAGTTTTTAATATACGGGGGAATTAGAAAATTTTTGTTAAAATTTGAAATTCCCTCGTAACTTTTTTATTTATTAACGTGCAAAAAGCTGTAACCTATCAAAAGATAGGAAATCTTCTCAAAACTCCAAAATTTTAACTAGTTTTTTCATATCTTTTATAGTTTTTACTATACGGGGGAATTACACAATTTTTGTTAAAATTTGTAATTCCCTCGTAACTTTTTTATTTATTAACGTACAAAAAGTTATAACCTATCAAAAGATAGGAAATTTTCTCAAAAATCCAAAATTTAAATTAGTTTTTTCATGTCTTTTATAGTTATTCATATACGGGGGAATTACAAAATTTTTGTTAAAATTTGTAATTCCCTCGTAACTTTTTTATTTATTAACGTACAAAAAGTTATAACCTATCAAAAGATAGGAAATTTTCTCAAAAATCCAGAATGTCTATTAGTTTTTTCATATCTTTTATAGTTTTTAATATACGGGGGTATTACAAAATTTTTGTTAAAATTTGTAATTCCCTCGTAACTGTTTTATTTATTAGCGTACAAAAAGTTATAATCTATCAAAAGATAGTAAATTTTCTCAGGAATCTAAAATTTCAATTAGTTTTTCCATATCTTTTATAGGTTTTAATATACGGGGGAATTACAAAATTTTTGTTAAAATTTGTAATTCCCTCGTAACTTTTTTATTTATTAACGTACAAAAAGTTATAACTTATCAAAATATAGGAAATTTTCTCAAACATCCACAATTTTAATTAGTTTGTTCATATCTTTTATAGTTTTTAATATACAGGGGGATTACAAAATTTTTGTTAAAATTTGTAATTCCCTCGTAACTTTTTTATTTATTAATGTACAAAACAAAATGCTGAACAAATACCAACAGGGGAGTCAGGTTGTCCCACGAGCGAGCGGAGCACCGCAGTCTCATCGGGCCCGAGCGGCGAAGGCGGTACCCCAGCCGGTTCTCAACATCGGTACGCTCACAGTAGTCACAGCGATACGAAAAGTAGCAGAAATAACAGTCGAGGGAACAAAACGAATGCAGGAGTATCGGTTGCGACGCAACCGCCGAGATCTGCACTGAATAATATAACTCAGCAGGATATGTCACGGGCGATATTGGAGGCAAAATCGCAGCAAGTTTTAAATAATTTAACTCTAAATCCAGAGCAAATAAACAACAGCGACTGGCATACTGTTCAAAAAAGGCGTTCTTATAAACGTAAAAATCTTACAGTTATAGGAACAGATACAAATAACAGTCTAAAAGCTGCACCCATTTTCTATTATTTTCATGTGTTTAGACTTGATCCTGTTGTTACTGAAGATCATTTAAAAACCCAGTTGCAAAAATCTTTCCCAGAGGTCACGTGTAGCCAACTGCTTTCAAAATATCCGAACGAGTATTCGTCGTTTAAAGTAGGTGTGTATGAAGTTAATAGAGAAAAATTTTTACAGCCAACTATTTGGCCCAGAGGAGTAAAAATTAATAAGTTTTTTCAGTTGAAAAATCACAACGAGGAAAAGAAATAGACACTTTTGGTTTTTCTGACACAGAAAATACTATTATTTTCCACTGGAACATTCAGGGTTTGACAAACAAAATTGACGAACTTTCCTTTTATGTTAATGAACAAAATTTTGATATAATTTGTATAAGTGAGCATTGGTGTAAACAAAATATTTTAAATTGTGTAAATGTATGTAATTTTAAATTAGCTAGTTCTTTTTGCAGAGAAACATATGGAAGAGGTGGAGTATGTATATATGTTAGGTCATATCTGCATTATAAAGTAATAAATTTAGACGCTTATTGTCATGAGCTCGACGGTGAGTTCTGTGCAATAGAAATTGTTTCACATAAAATTTTAATAATTGCTCTATATCGTTCGAGTTCTAATGGTTGCAAAAAAAGATTTTTGGAATTACTGGACCAGCTTCTCTTTGAAATTTCTGCTAATTTTCAGAAAATCATAATTGTCGGTGTTTTCAATATAAATTTCTTAGCTGATAGCGAGGACATAAGAGAGTTGAATAATATTATTCACAGTTACGGAATTGAAAAAACCATTTTTGATTATACGCGGGTTAGAAATAAATCAAAATCATGTATAGATAATATTCTCACCAACATAAATAAAAGTAACTTTATAAGTTCTGTCTGTTATCCGGGTCAATCAGATCATGATGGACAGTTTATTAAATTGAATTTAAGTTTAAAGACCAACTTACAGGTTAAAAAAATGAGAAAAATTACCCAATCTGGTTTGGATAACTTAAAACATTCGTTAGTGGCGATGGATTGGTCGCCATTTTTGTTATCAAATGATGTTGATTTTTTGGCTTGTTTCTTGGTAAGCAGTTGTCAAAAATTAATACATCAAGAGTTTCCTTTAAAAAACATACACAATACTAAACAACCGTTTAACTGGTTTAATCAGGATTTAAAAAAGCAACGTACGATTTTATCGTTGGTGCAAATACTAAGAGACTCCAAAAATGACACTTATTATAACATGCTTTACAAGAAATTAAACAAAGAATACAAATACAACATAAAACTCGCCAAAAAGGAGTCTTTCTGTAAATTTATTAACAATTCTAACAGAAGAGCAAAGGATGTATGGACTCTTGTAAACTATGAGCGCGGTATTTTACGTCAGGAATCCGGTGGTGGAAATGTATCGTCAGAACAGCTGAATAATTACTTTGCAACGGTGGCAGATCAAATTTTAAAACCCCTAAAGGTTAATGAAAGAACGCAAAATGATATTATTAGTAAAATTCCAAAAAGAAAGGCAAGTTTTTCATTCATGTTAATAAATGAATTCCATGTGCATAACGCGATTTGTAACCTAAAAAATACAAGCTCCTTTGATATATATGATATAAATGCAAGGATGGTTAAGGAAATGTTGTTTCAGCTTGTAGTTCCGCTAAAAATGCTATACAACAAATGTATAAAGCAAAGTATATTTCCTACTTGTTTTAAAGTGAGTAGAGTTGTGCCACTGTTTAAAAAGGGGGATAAAAACTTAATGGATAATTATAGACCAGTGTCAATTGTACCCATTTTTGGCAAAATTTTTGAAATTATTATAAAACAGCAGTTGGAAAATTATTTTGTTGCTAACAACATTCTTAACAGCTCCCAGTTTGGATTTACTGAAGGTAAATCGGCAGTACAGGCGGTATCTAAAGTGGTTGAAATGATAGTCGGTGGCCTTGAGCAGGGTGATAGTGTTAATCTAACATTATGTGACCTGAGCAAGGCCTTTGACTGTATTTCACATTCAATCTTACTAAAAAAATTATCCAGATATGGAGTGAAAGAAGCGGACCTAAATCTAGTAGGGTCATATCTTTCTGGGAGAGAGCAATGCGTTGACTTTGAGGGGCAATTGTCATCGCTTCAACCAGTTAATAGTGGCGTACCACAGGGGTCCATATTGGGTCCTTTGCTCTTTATTATATATATGAACGATCTGTTTGAATTCATTGACCCGTTTGACTGTTTTTGTTATTGTGATGATACATCTTTAGGATGCTCTGCTGAGGATGAGCAAGTATTATCTATTAAAAAACAATCTTTGAATGAAAAAGCTAACATTTGGTTCACTCAAAATAATTTAAAATTAAATCTTGATAAAACTCAAGAAATAACGTTCTCAACTAAACCTGATTTAATTAATAATAAAACAGTTAAGTTGCTGGGAATTACCCTGGATGGTAGACTGAACTGGAGACCGCATATTGCCATAGTGTCTGGAAAATTATCTTCAGCCATTTTCTCCATTCGTCGACTAAAGGGGATTTTAGATAAAGATACACTTACTGTGGTATATTACGCATTATTTAACTCGCACCTATCATATGGAATTGAACTTTGGGGAAACTCTTCGGATTCTATTAAAATTTTTACATTACAAAAAAAAGCAGTGAGAACCATAGCTGGTGCAGGATATAGGGATCATTGCAAACCATTATTTAAGAAATTAAAAGTAATGACTGTGCCTTGTTTATTTATTTTAAGTCACTTGTTAGAAATACATAGGTGTAAAGACAGCTTTAAAAAAAATTCAAAATTTCACAAGTATGACACAAAAACCGCCGACCTTATAAGGCCTTCTAAATTTCGTCTTGAATTATCGAGAAAAAATTCATTGGATATCGATATGTATAATAATCTGCCTCTTAATATTAAATTATTGGACCAAAAACATTTTAAAATTAAAATTAAAGAGTTTTTAATTAAACATGCATTTTATAGTGTGAATGAATGTAGATCATTTTTAAAGAGAGAAACAAATGTTGTTTTATAAATTCCAATTATTAATGTGATAGTAATGTATTTTTTTTTTTTTTTTAATTATTGTGTTAATTTTTATTATGTGTTGTATGTAGGATATTTCTCTATATCTATAATTACAATATGATACTTTTGTGTAATCTGTTTGACTTGCTACAATTGTATTTTTTTTACAAAACGTAGTTAAATAAAGATTCTTCTTCTTCTTCTTCTTCTTCTTATAACCTATCAAAAGATAGGAAATTTTCTCAAAACTCCAAAATTCCAAATAGTTTTTTCATATCTTTTATATTTTTTAATATACGGGGGAATTACAAAATTTTTGTTAAAATTTGTAATTCCCTCGTAACTTTTTTATTTATTAACGTACAAAAAGTTATAACTTATCAAAAGATAGGAAAATTTCTTATAAATCCAAAATTCCAACTAGTTTTTTCATATCTTTCATAGTTTTCAATATACGGGGGAATTATAAAATTTTTGTTAAAATTTGTAATTCCCTCGTAACTTTTTTATTTATTAACGTGCAAAAAGCTGTAACCTATCAAAAGATAGGAAATCTTCTCAAAACTCCAAAATTTTAACTAGTTTTTTCATATCTTTTATAGTTTTTACTATACGGGGGAATTACAAAATTTTTGTTAAAATTTGTAATTCCCTCGTAACTTTTTTATTTATTAACGTACAAAAAGTTATAACCTATTAGAAGATAGAAAATTTTTTCAAAAATCCAAAATTTCAATTAGTTTTTCCATATTTTTTATAGTTTTTAATATACGGGGGTATTACAAAATTTTTGTTAAAATTTGTAATCCCCTCGTAACTTTTTTATTTATTAACGTACAAAAAGTTATAATCTATCAAAAGATAGGAAATTTTTTCAAAAATCCAAAATTCTAATTAGTTTTTTTATATCTTTTATAGTTTTCAATATACGGGGGAATTACAAAATTTTTGTTAAAATTTGTAATTCCCTCGTAACTTTTTTATTTATTAACGTACAAAAAGTTATAACCTATCAAAAGATAGGAAATTTTCTCAAAAATCCAAAATTCCAATTAGTTTTTCCATATCTTTTATAGTTTTTAATATACGGGGGTATTACAAAATTTTTGTTAAAATTTGTAATTCCCTCGTAACTTTTTTATTTATTAACGTACAAAAAGTTATAACCTATCAAAAGATAGGAAATTTTCTGAAAAATCCAAAATTGTAATTAGTTTTTTCATATCTTTTATAGTTTTTAATATACGGGGGAATTACAAAATTTTTGTTAAAATTTGTAATTCCCTTGTATATCGAAAACTAAAAAAGTAATAAAAAGAATAGTTATATTTTTAAATTTGTGAGAAAATTTCCTATCTTTTGATAGGTTATAACTTTTTGTACGTTTACAAATAAATTTTTTATCGAACTTTGAAATTTTTGTATTTTTTTAATTTTTACGTTACGTTTTTCGTTATTTTTTTTTTTAGAGAAATATGGATATAAGAAATCAATTGGAATTACTTACAACAAAAATGAATGGTAAAGTAAGAAATATCACATGCGTAATGCAAGAATTGGGATATCTTGATGATAATTTAGAACCAAATTATATTAGAATAAATGAACGTATTGGAAATTTACCAGTTTCAGAAGAATTACGAAAAGATATGCAAGATGGTGTCGCTTTCTGTCAACAATTTTCGGTAAATATAACTTTTCAATGTCACGAATTGTGTCAAATGTCAATTTCATGTCAATTGTCATTCTATTATATGTCAGTTTTTATTCCGCTTTTCTATTGTCACTGAATGTTTCAAATGTCTATTTTATGTCACTTGTCATTCCATTTTGTTAAATGTCAATTTCATATCATTTGTCATTCTGCTATATGTCAGTTGTCATTTCACTTTTCCATTGTAAATGAATGTCTCAAATGTCAATGTCATGTCACTTGTTATTCCTCGTTTCCATTTTTTTAAATGTCAATTTAAGTTCATTTGTTAATTCGCCATATTGAATCTACTGTCAACGGTTATCAAACGTCAATTTCATGTCATTTGTCAAGTCGCCATATTGGATCCATTTTACTGACAGTTAATTGTCAATAACTTGTTATTCGTGGATATATCACTTGTCAATTCGCCATATTTACTGTCAATGGTTATCAAACGTTATATTTATGTCACCTGTCAATTCGCCATATTAAATCCATGTTTATGACAGTTAAATTCATTTCTGAATATATCACTAGTCAATTCGCCATATTGAATCTACTGTCAATGGTTATCAAACGTCAATTTCATGTCACTTGTCAATTCGCCATATTTACTGTCAATGGTTATCAAACGTCATATTTATTTCACTTGTCAATTCGCCATATTGGATTTATGTTATTGGATATATCACTTATCAATTCTCCATATTGAATGTACTGTCAACGGTTATCAAACATCAATATCATGTCACTTGTCAATTTGGCATATTTACTGTCGATGGTTATCAAACGTCATATTTATGTCACTTGTCAATTCGCCATATTTAAACTACTGTCAACGGTTATCATACGTCAATGTCATGTCACTTGTCAATAACTTTTTGTTTTTTTTTCTAGCAATGTGTACCAGAAATACAAAAAGACCGATCACCATTATCTCGTGAATTAGTTCGACCAATGTTTTTCTTTAAATGTTATAAACATAAAAAATTAGAAGCGTGTATAATGAAAGATGTACGAGAAAAATTCTCAGGAGTTGCCGATGAAGAATTCGATAGCGAATTAGATTTTAGAAGAGCAGGAAAAGATATGAAAATAACAGAAAATGATGAAAATGTGGAAAATTTAGCTTCTTCTTTATACGAATTTTTGTATGCCAGTGATAGTAATATGGATCTCGATTTAATTTAAATAAAATTAATTTTTTTTTTTGGTATTTTTATATAAATTATTTTTATTGGTGTATTGTATTGAATTTTTGGATTTTTACAATGGAATTACGATTTGTTTTGTATTGTTTTATTGTGAAAATTTGAATAAAGTGTATTTTTATATAATGAAAATGTAAGGGAACTTTTTAAACTCTTGATAACACCTCGTATATCTTCCTAATGGTAAGAGATATCAAAAAATTGAGTTCATTATTTGAAAATTTATACTTTAAGCAATATTTAGTTAAAAAATAATTAAATTTTAACAATTATTAGTACCTGAAATTAAAAGGAGAGACTGAGTATGATTTTAGATACGAATTTTCTGACATTACCTCGTATATCTTTTGAACAATAAAAGATATGAAAATTTTAAGTTCACCACTGGAAAGTTAATTGTTTTATTAATGTTTATATAAAATTTCATCAACTTTGGAGAAGGAAAAGTAATGAAAATTTAAGGGAGAGACCACATATGTTTTTCTGTTCATTTTAACTTTTTTACCTCTTGATAACACCTCGTATATCTTCTTAATGGTAAAAGATATCAAAAATATGATTTCATAATTTAAAAATTCATACTTTAAGCAATATGTAGTTAAATAATAATCAAATTCTAACAATTATTACTATCTTAAATTGAAGGAAAAGACTTAGTATGTATTTATTACAGAAATTTCTGACATTACCTCGTATATCTTTTGAACAATAAAAGATATGAAAATTGTTTGTTTACCATTGGAAAGTGTATTGTTTCATTAATCTTTATACAAAATTTCATCAAATTTGGTGAAGAAGAAGTATCGAAAATTTAAGGGAGAGACCACACATGTTTTTCTGTTTATTTTAACTTTTTTACCTCTTAATAACACCTCGTATATCTTCTTAATGGTAAGAGATATTAAAAAAATAAGTTCGTAATTTTAAAATTTATACTTTAAACAATATTTAGTAAAAAAATAATCAAATTCGAGCAATTATTAGTATCTTAAATTTAAGGGAGAGACTGAGTATGTTTTTAATTAAGAATTTTCTGACATTACCTCGTATATCTTTTGAACGATAATAGATATGAAAATTGTTTGTTTACCATTGGAAAGTGTATTGTTTTATTAATCTTTATACAAAATTTCATCAAATTTGGTGAAGAAGAAGTATCGAAAATTTAAGGGAGAGACCACACATGTTTTTCTGTTTATTTTAACTTTTTTACCTCTTACTAACACCTCGTATATCTTCTTAATGGTAAGAGATATCAAAAAATTGAGTTCATAATTTGAAAATTCATACTTTAAGCAATATGTAGTTAAGAAATAATCAAATTCTAACAATTATTACTATCTTAAATTAAAGGGAGAGACTGAGTATGTTTTTAATTAAGAATTTTCTGACATTACCTCGTATATCTTTTGAACGATAATAGATATGAAAATTGTTTGTTTACCATTGGAAAGTTTATTGTTTTATTAATCTTTATACAAAATATAATCAAATTTGGAAAAAAAGAAGTATTAAAAATTTAAGGGAGAGACCACATATGTTTTTCTGTTCATTTTAACTTTTTAACCTCTTGATAACACCTCGTATATTCTCTTAATGGTATGAGATGCCAAAACATTGAGTTCATAATTTGAAAATTCATACTTTAAGCAATATGTAGTTAAAAAATAATCAAATTCTAACAATTATTACTATCTTAAATTAAAGGAAAAGACTTAGTATGTTTTTATTACAGAATTTTCTGACATTACCTTGTATATCTTTTGAACGATAATAGATATGAAAATTGTTTGTGTACCATTGTAAAGTGTATTGTTTTATTAATCTTTATACAAAATTTCATCAAATTTGGTGAAAAAGAAGTATCGAAAATTTAAGGGAGAGACCACACATGTTTTTCTGTTTATTTTAACTTTTTTACCTCTTACTAACACCTCGTATATCTTCTTAATGGTAACAGATATCAAAGAATTGAGTTCATAATTTGAAAATTCATACTTAAAGCAATATTTAATTAAAAAATAATTAAATTCGAATAATTTTTAGTATCTTAAATTTACGGGAGAGGCTGAGTATGTTTTTATTACAGAATTTTTTGACATTACCTCGTATATCTTTTGAACGATAAAAGATATGAAAATTGTTTGTCTACCATTGGAAAATGTATTGTTTTATTAATCTTTATACAAAATTTCATCAAATTTGGAAAAGAAAAAGTATTGAAAATTTATGGGAGAGACCACACATGTTTTTCTGTTCATTTTAACTTTTTTACCTCTTGATAACACCTCGTATATCTTTTTAATGGTAAGAGATATCATAAAATAGAATTAATAATTTAAAAATTCATATTTTAAGCAATATGTATTTAAAAAATAATCAAATTCTAACAATTATTACTATCTTAAATTGAAGGAAAAACTTAGTATGTTTTTATTACAGAAATTTCTGACAATACCTCGTATATCTTTTAAACGATAAAAGATATGAAAATTGATTGTTTACCATTGGAAAGTGTAATGTTTCATTAACCTTTATACAAAATTTCATCAAATTTGGAAAAAAAGAAGTATTAAAAATTTAAGGGAGAGACCACACATGTTTTTCTGTTCATTTTAACTTTTTAAACTCTTGATAACACCTCGTATATCTTTTTAATGGTAAAAGATATCAAAAAATTGAGTTCATAATTTGAAAATTCATACTTTAAGCAATATGCAGTTAAAAAATAATAAAATTCTAAGAATTATTACTATCTTAAATTGAAGGTAAAGACTTAGTATGTTTTTATTACAGAATTTTCTGACATTACCTCGTATATCTTTTGAACAATAAAAGATATGAAAATTGTTTGTTTACCATTGGAAAGTGTATTGTTTTATTAATCTTTATACAAAATTTCATCAAATTTGGTGAAGAAGAAGTATCGAAAATTTAAGGGAGAGACCACACATGTTTTTCTGTTTATTTTAACTTTTTTACCTCTTACTAACACCTCGTATATCTTCTTAATGGTAAGAGATATTAAAAAAATAAGTTCGTAATTTTAAAATTTATACTTTAAACAATATTTAGTAAAAAAATAATCAAATTCGAGCAATTATTAGTATCTTAAATTTAAGGGAGAGACTGAGTATGTTTTTAATTAAGAATTTTCTGACATTACCTCGTATATCTTTTGAACGATAAAAGATATGAAAATTGTTTGTTTACCATTGGAAAGTGTATTGTTTTATTAATCTTTACACAAAATTTCATCAAATTTGGAAAAGAAGAAGTATTGAAAATTTAAGGGAGAGACCACACATGTTTTTCTGTTCATTTTAACTTTTTTACCTCTTGATAACACCTCGTATATCTTCTTAATGGTAAAAGATATCAAAAAATTGATTTCATAATTTGAAAATTCATACTTTAAGCAATATGGAGTCAAAAAATAATTAAATTCTAATAATTATTACTATCTTAAATTGAAGGAAAAGGCTTAGTATGTTTTTATTACAGAAATTTCTGACATTACCTCGTATATCTTTTGAACAATAAAAGATATGAAAATTGTTTGTTTACCATTGGAAAGTGTATTGTTTTATTAATCTTTATACAAAATTTCATCAAATTTGGTGAAGAAGAAGTATCGAAAATTTAAGGGAGAGACCACACATGTTTTTCTGTTTATTTTAACTTTTTTACCTCTTACTAACACCTCGTATATCTTCTTAATGGTAAGAGATATTAAAAAAATAAGTTCGTAATTTTAAAATTTATACTTTAAACAATATTTAGTAAAAAAATAATCAAATTCGAGCAATTATTAGTATCTTAAATTTAAGGGAGAGACTGAGTATGTTTTTAATTAAGAATTTTCTGACATTACCTCGTATATCTTTTGAACGATAATAGATATGAAAATTGTTTGTTTACCATTGGAAAGTGTATTGTTTTATTAATCTTTATACAAAATTTCATCAAATTTGGTGAAGAAGAAGTATCGAAAATTTAAGGGAGAGACCACACATGTTTTTCTGTTTATTTTAACTTTTTTACCTCTTACTAACACCTCGTATATCTTCTTAATGGTAAGAGATATCAAAAAATTGAGTTCATAATTTGAAAATTCATACTTTAAGCAATATGTAGTTAAGAAATAATCAAATTCTAACAATTATTACTATCTTAAATTAAAGGGAGAGACTGAGTATGTTTTTAATTAAGAATTTTCTGACATTACCTCGTATATCTTTTGAACGATAATAGATATGAAAATTGTTTGTTTACCATTGGAAAGTTTATTGTTTTATTAATCTTTATACAAAATATAATCAAATTTGGAAAAAAAGAAGTATTAAAAATTTAAGGGAGAGACCACATATGTTTTTCTGTTCATTTTAACTTTTTAACCTCTTGATAACACCTCGTATATTCTCTTAATGGTATGAGATGCCAAAACATTGAGTTCATAATTTGAAAATTCATACTTTAAGCAATATGTAGTTAAATAATAATCAAATTCTAACAATTATTACTATCTTAAATTAAAGGAAAAGATTTAGTATGTTTTTATTACAGAATTTTCTGACATTACCTCGTATATCTTTTGAACGATAAAAGATATGAAAATTTTAAGTTCACCATTGAAAAGTTTATTGTTTTGTTAATCTTTATACAAAATTTCATCAAATTTGGAAAAAAAGAAGTATTGAAAATTTAAGGGAGAGACCACACTTGTTTTTCTGTTCATTTTAACTTTTTTACCTCTTGATAACTCCTCGTATATCTTCTTAATGGTAAGAGATATCAAATAATTGAGTTCATAATTTGAAAATTCATACTTTAAGCAATATGTAGTTAAGAAATAATCAAATTCTAACAATTATTACTATCTTAAATTGAAGGAAAAGACTTAGTATGTTTTTATTACAGAATTTTTTGACATTACCTCGTATATCTTTTGAACAATAAAAGATATGAAAATTGTTTGTTTACCATAGGAAAGTGTATTGTTTTAATAATCTTTATACAAAATTTCATCAAATTTGGAAAAGAAGACGTATTGAAAATTTAAGGGAGAGACCACACATGTTTTTCTGTTCATTTTTACTTTTTTACCTCTTGATAACACCTCGTATATTTTCTTAATGGTAACAGATATCAAAAAATTAAGTTTATAATTTGAAAATTCATACTTTAAGCAATATGTAGTTAAGAAATAATTAAATTCTAACAATTATTACTATCTTAAATTGAAGAAAAAGTCTTAGTATGTTTTTATTACAGAATTTTCTGACATTACCTCGTATATCTTTTAAACGATAAAAGATATGAAAATTGTTTGTTTACCATTGGAAAGTGTATTGTTTCATTAATCTTTATACAAAATATAATCAAATTTGGAAAAAAAGGAGTATTAAAAATTTAAGGAAGAGACCACACATGTTTTTCTGTTCATTTTAACTTTTTTACCTCTTGATAACACCTCGTATATCTTCTTAATGGTAAGAGATTTTAAAAAATTGAGTTCATAATTTGAAAATTCATACTTTAAGCAATATGTAGTCAAGAAATAATCAAATTCTAACAATTATTACTATCTTAAATTGAAGGAAAAGACTTAGTATGTTTTTATTACAGAATTTTCTGACATTACCTCGTATATCTTTTAAACGATAAAAGATATGAAAATTGTTTGTTTACCATTGGAAAGTGTATTGTTGCATTAATCTTTATACAAAATTTCACCAAATTTGAAGAAGAAGAAGTATTGAAAATTTAAGGGAGAGACCACACATGTTTTTCTGTTCATTTTAACTTTTTTTCCTCTTGATACCACCTCGTGTATCTTCTTAATGGTAAGAGATATCAAAAAATTGTGTTCATAGGTTGAAAATTCATACTTTAGGCAATATGTACTTAAAAAATAATTAAATTCTAACAATTATTACTATCTTAAATTAAAGGAAAAGACTTAGTATGTTTTTATTACAGAATTTTCTGACATTACCTCGTATATCTTTTGAACGATAATAGATATGAAAATTGTTTGTTTACCATTGGAAAGTTTATTGTTTTATTAATCTTTATACAAAATATAATCAAATTTGGAAAAAAAGAAGTATTAAAAATTTAAGGGAGAGACCACATATGTTTTTCTGTTCATTTTAACTTTTTAACCTCTTGATAACACCTCGTATATTCTCTTAATGGTATGAGATGCCAAAACATTGAGTTCATAATTTGAAAATTCATACTTTAAGCAATATGTAGTTAAAAAATAATCAAATTCTAACAATTATTACTATCTTAAATTAAAGGAAAAGACTTAGTATGTTTTTATTACAGAATTTTCTGACATTACCTTGTATATCTTTTGAACGATAATAGATATGAAAATTGTTTGTGTACCATTGTAAAGTGTATTGTTTTATTAATCTTTATACAAAATTTCATCAAATTTGGTGAAAAAGAAGTATCGAAAATTTAAGGGAGAGACCACACATGTTTTTCTGTTTATTTTAACTTTTTTACCTCTTACTAACACCTCGTATATCTTCTTAATGGTAACAGATATCAAAGAATTGAGTTCATAATTTGAAAATTCATACTTAAAGCAATATTTAATTAAAAAATAATTAAATTCGAATAATTTTTAGTATCTTAAATTTACGGGAGAGGCTGAGTATGTTTTTATTACAGAATTTTTTGACATTACCTCGTATATCTTTTGAACGATAAAAGATATGAAAATTGTTTGTCTACCATTGGAAAATGTATTGTTTTATTAATCTTTATACAAAATTTCATCAAATTTGGAAAAGAAAAAGTATTGAAAATTTATGGGAGAGACCACACATGTTTTTCTGTTCATTTTAACTTTTTTACCTCTTGATAACACCTCGTATATCTTTTTAATGGTAAGAGATATCATAAAATAGAATTAATAATTTAAAAATTCATATTTTAAGCAATATGTATTTAAAAAATAATCAAATTCTAACAATTATTACTATCTTAAATTGAAGGAAAAACTTAGTATGTTTTTATTACAGAAATTTCTGACAATACCTCGTATATCTTTTAAACGATAAAAGATATGAAAATTGATTGTTTACCATTGGAAAGTGTAATGTTTCATTAACCTTTATACAAAATTTCATCAAATTTGGAAAAAAAGAAGTATTAAAAATTTAAGGGAGAGACCACACATGTTTTTCTGTTCATTTTAACTTTTTAAACTCTTGATAACACCTCGTATATCTTTTTAATGGTAAAAGATATCAAAAAATTGAGTTCATAATTTGAAAATTCATACTTTAAGCAATATGCAGTTAAAAAATAATAAAATTCTAAGAATTATTACTATCTTAAATTGAAGGTAAAGACTTAGTATGTTTTTATTACAGAATTTTCTGACATTACCTCGTATATCTTTTGAACAATAAAAGATATGAAAATTGTTTGTTTACCATTGGAAAGTGTATTGTTTTATTAATCTTTATACAAAATTTCATCAAATTTGGTGAAGAAGAAGTATCGAAAATTTAAGGGAGAGACCACACATGTTTTTCTGTTTATTTTAACTTTTTTACCTCTTACTAACACCTCGTATATCTTCTTAATGGTAAGAGATATTAAAAAAATAAGTTCGTAATTTTAAAATTTATACTTTAAACAATATTTAGTAAAAAAATAATCAAATTCGAGCAATTATTAGTATCTTAAATTTAAGGGAGAGACTGAGTATGTTTTTAATTAAGAATTTTCTGACATTACCTCGTATATCTTTTGAACGATAAAAGATATGAAAATTGTTTGTTTACCATTGGAAAGTGTATTGTTTTATTAATCTTTACACAAAATTTCATCAAATTTGGAAAAGAAGAAGTATTGAAAATTTAAGGGAGAGACCACACATGTTTTTCTGTTCATTTTAACTTTTTTACCTCTTGATAACACCTCGTATATCTTCTTAATGGTAAAAGATATCAAAAAATTGATTTCATAATTTGAAAATTCATACTTTAAGCAATATGGAGTCAAAAAATAATTAAATTCTAATAATTATTACTATCTTAAATTGAAGGAAAAGGCTTAGTATGTTTTTATTACAGAAATTTCTGACATTACCTCGTATATCTTTTGAACAATAAAAGATATGAAAATTGTTTGTTTACCATTGGAAAGTGTATTGTTTTATTAATCTTTATACAAAATTTCATCAAATTTGGTGAAGAAGAAGTATCGAAAATTTAAGGGAGAGACCACACATGTTTTTCTGTTTATTTTAACTTTTTTACCTCTTACTAACACCTCGTATATCTTCTTAATGGTAAGAGATATTAAAAAAATAAGTTCGTAATTTTAAAATTTATACTTTAAACAATATTTAGTAAAAAAATAATCAAATTCGAGCAATTATTAGTATCTTAAATTTAAGGGAGAGACTGAGTATGTTTTTAATTAAGAATTTTCTGACATTACCTGGTATATCTTTTGAATAATAAAAGATATGAAATTTTTTTGTTTACCATTGGAAAGTGTATTGTTTTGTTAATCTTTATACAAAATTTCATCAAAATTGGAAAAGAAGAAGTATTGAAAATTTAAGGGGGAGACCACACATGTTTTTCTGTTCATTTTAACTTTTTTACCTCTTGATAACACCTCGTATATCTTTTTAATGGTAAGAGATATCAAAAAATTGAGTTCATAATTTGAAAATTCATACTTTAAGCAATATGTAGTTAAGAAATAATCAAATTCTAACAATTATTACTATCTTAAATTGAAGGAAAAGGCTTAGTATGTTTTTATTACAGAATTATTTGACATTACCTCGTATATCTTTTGAATGATAAAAGATATGAAAATTGTTTGTTTACCATTGGAAAGTGTATTGTCTCATTAATCTTTATAAAAAATTTCATTAAATTTGGAAAAGAAGAGGTACTGAAAATTTAAGGGAGAGACCACACATGTTTTTCTGTTCATTTTAACTTTTTTACCTCTTGATAACACCTCGTATATCTTTTTAATGGTAAGAGATATCATAAAATTGAATTTATAATTGTAAAATTCATATTTTAAGCAATATGTAGTTAAAAAATAATCAAATTCTAACAATTATTACTATCTTAAATTGAAGGAAAAGACTTAGTATGTTTTTATTACAGAATTTTCTGACATTACCTCGTATATCTTCTGAACAATAAAAGATATAAAAGTTGTTTGTTTACCATTCGAAAGTGTATTGTTTTATTATTCTTTATACAAAATTTTATCAAATTTGGCAAAGAAGAAGTATTGAAAATTTAAGAGAGAGGCCACACATGTTTTTCTGTTCATTTTAACTTTTTTACCTCTTGATAACACCTCGTATATCTTCTTAATGGTAAAAGAAATCAAAAAATTGAGTTCATTATTTAAAAATTTATAGTTTAAATAATCAAATTCGAGCAATTATTAGTACCTTAAATTTAAGGGAGAGACTGAGTATGTTTTTAGTTAAGAATTTTCTGATATTACCTCGTATATCTTTTAAACAATAAAAGATATAAAAATTTTTTGTTCACCATTGAAAAGTGTATTGTTTCATTAATCTTTATACAAAATTTCATCAAATTTGGAAAAGAAGAAGTATTGAAAATTTAAGGGAGAGACCACACGTGTTTTTCTGTTCATTTTTACTTTTTTACCTCTTGATAACACCTCGTATATCTTCTTAATGGTAAGAGATATCAAAAAATTGAGTTCATAATTTGAAAATTCATACTTTAAGCAATATGTAGTTTAGAAATAATCAAATTCTAACAATTATTACTATCTTAAATTAAAGGAAAAGACTTAGTATGTTTTTATTACAGAATTTTTTGACATTACCTCGTATATCTTTTGAACGATAAAAGATATGAAAATTGTTTGTTTACCATTGGAAAGTGTATTGTTTTATTATTCTTTATACAAAATTTCATCAAATTTGGAAAAGAAAAAGTATTGAAAATTTAAGGGAGAGACCACATATGTTTTTCTGTTCATTTCATTTTAACTTTTTAAACTCTTGATAACACCTCGTATATTCTCTTAATGGTATGAGATGTCAAAAAATTGAGTTCATAATTTGAAAATTCATACTTTAAGCAATATGTAGTTAAGAAATAATCAAATTCTAACAATTATTACTATCTTAAATTGAAGGAAAAGACTTAGTGTGTTTTTATTACAGAATTTTCTGACATTACCTCGTATATCTTTTGAACGATAAAAGATATGAAAATTGTTTGTCTACCATTGGAAAATGTATTGCTTTATTAATCTTTATACAAAATTTCATCAAATTTGGAAAAGAAAACGTATTGAAAATTTATGGGAGAGACCACACATGTTTTTCTGTTCATTTTAACATTTTTACCTCTTGATAACACCTCGTATATCTTCTTAATGGTAAGAGATATCAAAAAATTGAGTTCATTATTTTATAAAAAAATTATTTATTTACATAAAAATCAATAATAAATCCTTTAACGGATTTAAAAACTATAAAAAATTAAAAATTTAAAATATTATGTTTTAATTTTTTCTAATTTTATATCTTCAAATGTATTATAACGTTTATCTTCTGGTTTATTTGATTTTTTTATAGAATTCCAACTCTGTACTTCCCCTGATCCAAATATATCATAAATAATTCCTGTACCAATATAAACACCACTTGCTATACAAAATACAACAGTCCATAATTCTTTTTCAGTCTAAAAATTAAAAAAAGCTAGTAACTTTTTTATTTATTAACGTACATAAAGTTATAACCTATCAAAAGATAGGAAATTTTCTCAAAAATCCAAAATTCCAATTAGTTTTTTCATATCTTTTATAGTTTTCAATATACGGGGGAATTACAAAATTTTTGTTAAAATTTGTAATTCCCTCGTAACTTTTTTATTTATTAACGTACAAAAAGTTATAACCTATCAAAAGAAAGAAAATTTTCTTAGAAATTCAAAATTCCAATTAGTTTTTTCATATCTTTTATAGTTTTCAATATACGGGGGAATTACAAAATTTTTGTTAAAATTTGTAATTCCCTCGTAACTTTTTTATTTAATAACGTACAAAAAGTTATGACCTATCAAAAGATAGGAAATTTTCTCAAAAATCCAAAATTTCAATTAGTTTTTTTATATCTTTTATAGTTTTTAATATACGGGGGAATTACAAAATTTTTGTTAAAATTTATAATTCCCTCGTATATCGAAAACTAAAAAAGTTATAAAAAAAATAATTACATTTTTAAATTTTTGAGAATATTCCCTATCTTTTGATAGGTTATAACTTTTTGTACGTTAATAAATAAAAAAGTTACGAGGGAATTACAAATTTTAACAAAAATTTTGTAATTCCCCCGTATATTGAAAACTATAAAAGATATGAAAAAAATAATTGAAATTTTTGATTTCTGAGAAAATTTCCTATCTTTTGATAGGTTATAACTTTTTGTACGTTACTAAATAAAAAAGTTACGAGAGAATTACAAATTTTAACAAAAATTTTGTAATTCCCCCGTATATTTAAAACTATAAAAGATATGAAAAAACCAATTAGAATTTTGGATTTTTTAGAAAATTTCCTATCTTTTGATAGGTTATAACTTTTTGTACGTTAATAAATAAAAAAGTTACGAGGGAATTACAAATTTTAACAAAAATTTTGTAATTCCCCCGTATATTGAAAACTATTAAAGATATGAAAAAACTAATTAGAATTTTAGATTTTTGAGAAAATTTCCTATCCTTTGATAGGTTATAAATTTTTGTACGTTAATAAATAAAAAAGTTACGAGGGAATTACAAATTTTAACAAAAATTTTGTAATTCCCCCGTACATTGAAAACTATAAAAGATATGAAAAAATTAATTGGAATTTTGGATTTATAAGAAAATTTCCTATCTTTTGATAGGTTATAACTTTTTGTACGTTAATAAATAAAAAAGTTACGAGGGAATTACAAATTTTAACAAAAATTTTGTAATTCCCCCGTATATTGAAAACTATAAAAGATATGAAAAAACTAATTAGAATTTTAGATTTTTGAGAAAATTTCCTATCCTTTGATAGGTTATAAATTTTTGTACGTTAATAAATAAAAAAGTTACGAGGGAATTACAAATTTTAACAAAAATTTTATAATTCCCCCGTATATTGAAAACTATTAAAAATATGAAAAAACTAATTAGAGTTTTAGATTTTTAAGAAAATTTCCTATCCTTTGATAGGTTATAAATTTTTGTACGTTAATAAATAAAAAAGTTACGAGGGAATTACAAATTTTAACAAAAATTTTGTAATTCCCCCGTATATTGAAAACTATAAAAAAACTAATTGAAATTTTGGTTTTTTGAGAAAATTTCCTATCCTTTGATAGGTTATAAATTTTTGTACGTTAATAAATAAAAAAGTTACGAGGGAATTACAAATTTTAACAAAAATTTTGTAATTCCCCCGTATATTGAAAACTATAAAAGATATGAAAAAATTAATTGGAATTTTGGATTTATGAGAAAATTTCCTATCTTTTGATAGGTTATAACTTTTTGTACGTTAATAAATAAAAAAGTTACGAGGGAATTACAAATTTTAACAAAAATTTTGTAATTCCCCCGTATATTGAAAACTATTAAAGATATGAAAAAACTAATTAGAATTTTAGATTTTTGAGAAAATTTCCTATCCTTTGATAGGTTATAAATTTTTGTACGTTAATAAATAAAAAAGTTACGAGGGAATTACAAATTTTAACAAAAATTTTGTAATTCCCCCGTACATTGAAAACTATAAAAGATATGAAAAAATTAATTGGAATTTTGGATTTATAAGAAAATTTCCTATCTTTTGATAGGTTATAACTTTTTGTACGTTAATAAATAAAAAAGTTACGAGGGGATTACAAATTTTAACAACAATTTTGTAATTCCCCCGTATATTGAAAACTATAAAAGATATAAAAAAACTAATTAAAATTTTGGACTTTTGAGAAAATTTCCTATCTTTTGATAGGTCATAACTTTTTGTACGTTAATAAATAAAAAAGTTACGAGGGAATTACAAATTTTAACAAAAATTTTGTACTTCCCCCGTATAATGAAAACTATAAAAGATATGAAAAAACCAATTTGAAATTTTGGATTTTTGAGAAAATTTCCTATCTTTTGATAGGTTATAACTTTTTGTACGTTAATTAATAAAAAAGTTACGAGGGAATTACAAATTTTAACAAAAATTTTGTAATTCCCCCGTATATAGAAAAGTATAAAAGATATGAAAAAACTAATTGGAATTTTGGATTTTTGAGAAAATTTTTTATCTTTCGATAGGTTATAACTTTTTGTACGTTAATAAATAAAAAAGTTACGAGGGAATTACAAATTTTAACAAAAATTTTGTAATTCCCCCGTATATTGAAAACTATAAAAGATATGAAAAAACTAATTGAAATTCTGGATTTTTGAGAAAATTTCCTATCTTTTGATAGGTTATACTTTTTTGTACGTTACTAAATAAAAAAGTTATGAGGGAATTACAAATTTTAACAAAAATTTTGTAATTCCCCCGTATATTAAAAACTATAAAAAATATACAAAAAGTAATTAGAATTTTGGATTTTTAAGAAAATTTCCTATCTTTTGATAGGTTATAACTTTTTGTACGTTCACAAATAAAAAAATTATCGAACTTTTCTTTACATACCTCTTTATATCCGGTTACAGTTATAACCAAATCCACCACAAGTGGAGAAATCAATGAAAAACAGTTTGAAATACTGTTTGTTAATGACATTAAAGTCCCAGCATGTATTGGTGATAAATCAATATGATTAACATTATATCCTGAATAAACAGCAGAATTGAAACCAACAGCTGTTGTTAATAAAAATATTGCAACTGTTGTGTTTGTTGTTTTAATAAAAGTTAAAGATATTAAAGATATTGCTGGTACAAACATTCCTATAACAAAAAAAATACACATACAAGTTCACATCAATCAGTATATGGCCTTTTACTGTATAACAAATAAGATACTGTATAAAACACTCCAGAAAAAGTTTTAACTTGCATAGACTGGTTGGCCTCTTACTATATAGCAAATAAGATACCTATATAAACCACGCAAAAATAAGTTCTATCTTTACAAGTTTATATCTATGAGCGTTTGGCCTCTTACTAAATAGGATATAAAATGACATAGAAAATATTGAAGAAATATTGTATGGTCCAATGACAGATGTCAAAAATCAAATATAAAACGTTGATATGTCAAAATTGACATAAAACATTAAAAAATGTCCTAAAAAACAATGACAGATGTCAAAAATCACTTATAAAACGTTGAAATGTCAAAATTGACATATAACATCAAAAAAATGTCGTAGGAAGCAATGACAGATGTCAAAAATCAAGTATAAAACGTTGAAATGTCAAAATTTATATAAAACAACAAAAAAATGACGTATGAAGCAATGACAGATGTCAAAAAACACGTATAAAACGTTGAAATGTCAAAATTTACATAAAACATCAAAAAAATGTCGTATGAAGCAATGACAGATGTCAAAAATCACGTATAAAACGTTGAAATGTCAAAATTTACATAAAACATCAAAAAAATGACGTATGAAGCAATGACAGATGTCAAAAATCACGTATAAAACGTTGAAATGTCAAAATTTACATAAAACATCAAAAAAATGTTGTAGGAAGCAATGACAGATGTCAAAAATCACGGATAAAACGTTGATATGTCAAAATTCACATAAAACATCAAAAAAATGACGTACGAAGCAAAGACAGATGTCAAAAATCATGTATAAAACATCAAACTGTCAAAGTTGACATAAAATAATGAAAAGTGACGTACAAAATAATGACAGATATCAAAAATCACGTATAAAACGTTGAAATGTCAAAATTCACATAAAACATCAAAAAAATGTTGTATGAAGCAATGACAGATGTCAAAAATAACGTATAAACCATCGAAATGTTAAAATTGACATATAATAATGAAAAAATGCCGTGCGGAACAATGACAGATGTCAAAAATCATATATAAAACATCAAAATGTCAAAGTTGACATAAAATAATGAAAAAGTGACGTACAAAATTATGACAGATATCAAAAATCACGTATAAGACGTTGAAATGTCAAAATTCACATAAAACATCAAAAAAATGACGTGCGAAGTAATGACAGATGTCAAAAATCACGTATAAAACGTTGAAATGTCAAAATTTACATAAAACATAAAAAAAATGACGTACGAAGCAATGACAGATGTCAAAAAACACGTATAAAACGTTGAAATGTCAAAATTGACATAAAACATTA
The DNA here is from genome assembly GCA_964028335.1 of Altica lythri. NCBI lineage: Eukaryota > Metazoa > Arthropoda > Insecta > Coleoptera > Chrysomelidae > Altica > Altica lythri. The sequence continues at coordinate 15,574,605 of OZ034811.1, read as the reverse complement.
AAAAAATGACGTATGAAGCAATGACAGATGTCAAAAATCACGTATAAAACGTTGAAATGTCAAAATTTACATAATACATCAAAAAAATGACGTATGAAGCAATGACAGATGTCAAAAAACACGTATAAAACGTTGAAATGTCAAAATTTACATAAAACCTCAAAAAAATGACGTATGAAGCAATGACAGATGTCAAAAAACACGTATAAAACGTCGAAATGTCTAAATTTATATAAAACAACAAAAAAATGACGTATAAAGCAATGACAGATGTCAAAAAACACGTATAAAACGTTGAAATGTCAACATTTATATAAAACAACAAAAAAATGACGTATGAAGCAATGACAGATGTCAAAAATCACGGATAAAACGTTGATATGTCAAAATTCACATAGAACATCAAAAAAATGACGTACGAAGCAATGACAGATGTCAAAAATCATGTATAAAACATCAAAATGTCAAAATTGACATACAATAATGAAAAAGTGACGTACAAAATTATGACAGATAACAAAAATCACATATAAGACGTTGAAATGTCAAAATTCACATAAAACATCAAAAAAATGACATACAAAGCAATGACAGATGTCAAAAATCATGTATAAAACATCAAAATGTCAAAATTGACATACAATAATGAAAAAGTGACGTACAAAATTATGACAGATAACAAAAATCATGTATAAGACGTTGAAATGTCAAAATTCACATAAAACATCAAAAAATGACGTACGAAGCAATGACAGATGTCAAAAATCATGTATAAAACATCAAACTGTCAAAGTTGACATAAAATAATGAAAAAGTGACGTACAAAATTATGACAGATAACAAAAATCACATATAAGACGTTGAAATGTCAAAATTCACATAAAACATCAAAAAAATGACATACAAAGCAATGACAGATGTCAAAAATCATGTATAAAACATCAAAATGTCAAAATTGACATACAATAATGAAAAAGTGACGTACAAAATTATGACAGATAACAAAAATCATGTATAAGACGTTGAAATGTCAAAATTCACATAAAACATCAAAAAAATGACGTACGAAGCAATGACAGATGTCAAAAATCCTGTATAAAACATCAAAATGTCAAAGTTGACATAAAATAAGGAAAAAGTGACGTACAAAATTATGACAGATAACAAAAATCACATATAAGACGTTGAAATGTCAAAATTCACATAAAACATCAAAAAAATGACGTACAAAGCAATGACAGATGTCAAAAATCATATATAAAACATCAAAATGTCAAAATTGACATAAAATAATGAAAAAGTGACGTACAAAATTATGACAGATATCAAAAATCACGTATAAAACGTTGAAATGTCAAAATTCACATAAAACATCAAAAAAATGACATACAAAGCAATGACAGATGTCAAAAATCCTGTATAAAACATCAAAATGTCAAAATTGACATAAAATAAGGAAAAAGTGACGTACAAAATTATGACAGATAACAAAAATCACATATAAGACGTTGAAATGTCAAAATTCACATAAAACATCAAAAAAATGACATACAAAGCAATGACAGATGTCAAAAATCATGTATAAAACATCAAAATGTCAAAATTGACATACAATAATGAAAAAGTGACGTACAAAATTATGACAGATAACAAAAATCATGTATAAGACGTTGATATGTCAAAATTCACATAAAACATCAAAAAAATGACGTACGAAGCAATGACAGATGTCAAAAATCATGTATAAAACATCAAAATGTCAAAGTTGACATAAAATAAGGAAAAAGTGACGTACAAAATTATGACAGATAACAAAAATCATGTATAAGACGTTGAAATGTCAAAATTTACATAAAACATCAAAAAAATGACGTACGAAGCAATGACAGATGTCAAAAATCCTGTATAAAACATCAAAATGTCAAAGTTGACATAAAATAAGGAAAAAGTGACGTACAAAATTATGACAGATAACAAAAATCACGTATAAGACGTTGAAATGTCAAAATTCACATAAAACATCAAAAAAATGATGTACGAAGCAATGACAGATGTCAAAAATCATGTATAAAACATCAAAATGTCAAAATTGACATACAATAATAAAAAAGTGACGTACAAAATTATGACAGATATCAAAAATCACGTATAAGACGTTGAAATGTCAAAATTCACATAAAACATCAAAAAAATGACGTACGAAGCAATGACAGATGTCAAAAATCCTGTATAAAACATCAAAATGTCAAAATTGACATACAATAATGAAAAAGTGACGTACAAAATTATGACAGATAACAAAAATCACGTATAAGACGTTGAAATGTCAAAATTCACATAAAACATCAAAAAAATGACATACAAAGCAATGACAGATGTCAAAAATCATGTATAAAACATCAAAATGTCAAAATTGACATACAATAATAAAAAAGTGACGTACAAAATTATGACAGATATCAAAAATCACGTATAAGACGTTGAAATGTCAAAATTCACATAAAACATCAAAAAAATGACGTACGAAGCAATGACAGATGTCAAAAATCCTGTATAAAACATCAAAATGTCAAAGTTGACATAAAATAAGAAAAAAGTGACGTACAAAATTATGACAGATAACAAAAATCACGTATAAGACGTTGAAATGTCAAAATTCACATAAAACATCAAAAAAATGACATACAAAGCAATGACAGATGTCAAAAATCATGTATAAAACATCAAAATGTCAAAATTGACATACAATAATAAAAAAGTGACGTACAAAATTATGACAGATATCAAAAATCACGTATAAGACGTTGAAATGTCAAAATTCACATAAAACATCAAAAAAATGACGTACGAAGCAATGACAGATGTCAAAAATCCTGTATAAAACATCAAAATGTCAAAGTTGACATAAAATAAGAAAAAAGTGACGTACAAAATTATGACAGATAACAAAAATCACGTATAAGACGTTGAAATGTCAAAATTCACATAAAACATCAAAAAAATGACATACAAAGCAATGACAGATGTCAAAAATCATGTATAAAACATCAAAATGTCAAAATTGACATACAATAATAAAAAAGTGACGTACAAAATTATGACAGATATCAAAAATCACGTATAAGACGTTGAAATGTCAAAATTCACATAAAACATCAAAAAAATGACGTACGAAGCAATGACAGATGTCAAAAATCCTGTATAAAACATCAAAATGTCAAAGTTGACATAAAATAAGAAAAAAGTGACGTACAAAATTATGACAGATAACAAAAATCATGTATAAGACGTTGAAATGTCAAAATTCACATAAAACATCAAAAAAATGATGTACGAAGCAATGACAGATGTCAAAAATCACGGATAAAACATCAAAATGTCAAAATTGACATACAATAATGAAAAAGTGACGTACAAAATAATGACAGATAACAAAAATCACGTATAAGACGTTGAAATGTCAAAATTTACATAAAACATCAAAAAAATGACGTATGAAGCAATGACAGATGTCAAAAATAACGTATAAAACGTTGAAATGTCAAAATTTACATAAAACACCAAAAATGTCAAATTATAAAGCTTACCAATACTATTAAAAATCTTTCTACTCATACCAGTAGTAACAAAATTTTTATTAATTAAACAATCAGCTATTGGACCCATAATTAAACTTAACAACCAATTAACAAGATAAGGAAGTGATGATAAAGTACTATTCTAAAAAAAAAAAAATAATATAAACACAGTATAACTGGATAACCAAATGAGGAAAGGCCCTTTACTTTTAGGTTATGTTTTAGTGATTACATTCTAGAATATTCTAGATTTTCCTAGTATATAGTAATACTTACTGATTTTAGATCGAATAATAAAATTTCATTTAAATATGATGGAATTTCGGTTAATAATGTCCAAAAACCTAAATTTTGTCCACAATGGGATATCAAAATTGCCCAAAATGGCGCTGAAGTAAATATAGCTTTCCATGGTGTTGGTATCTAAATTCAATGAAAAAAAAAATTAGATTTCAACTATTAAGAAAAAAAAAAACTTCCACATACAAGTTCACATCTATCAGTGTATGGCCTCTTACTATATAGCAAATAAGAGAGTGTATAAAATACACCAGGAAAAAGTTTTAATTTGAAAAGTTTATATCTATGAGCAATTGGCCTCTTACTATATAGGAAATAAGATAGGCCTCTTACTATATAGCAAATAAGATAAAAAACTTACTGTTTCTGTATTTAGTTCCGAAACAATTTGTTTTTGTTCAATATATTGTCGTTCACTCAAAGAAATGGTTTTATGTTTAACAGGACTATCAGATCCAACAATAAAATAAACAACAGACCAAGCCATACCAAGAACACCATATAAATAAAAAACTGCAGGCCAACCATATTTTGAATTTGATATTATACCTGCTAATGGTAAAGAAATGACATTTCCAAGTGGACCAGCTGAAAAAAAATTAAAAATATTGAATTTTCGGTTCCATCCATCCATCCATCCATCCATCCATCCATCCATCCATCCATCCATCAATCCATCAATCCATCCATCCATCCATCCATCAATCCATCAATCCATCAATCCATCAATCCATCAATCCATCAATCCATCCATCCATCCATCCATCCATCCATCCATCCATCCATCCATCCATCCATCCATCCATCCATCCATCCATCCATCCATCCATCCATCCATCCATCCATCCATCCATCCATCCATCCATCCATCCATCCATCCATCCATCCATCCATCCATCCATCCATCCATCCATCCATCCATCCATCCATCCATCCATCCATCCATCCATCCATCCATCCATCCATCCATCCATCCATCCATCCATCCATCCATCCATCCATCCATCCATCCATCCATCCATCCATCCATCCATCCATCCATCCATCCATCCATCCATCCATCCATCCATCCATCCATCCATCCATCCATCCATCCATCCATCCATCCATCCATCCATCCATCCATCCATCCATCCATCCATCCATCCATCCATCCATCCATCCATCCATCCATCCATCCATCCATCCATCCATCCATCCATCCATCCATCCATCCATCCATCCATCCATCCATCCATCCATCCATCCATCCATCCATCCATCCATCCATCCATCCATCCATCCATCCATCCATCCATCCATCATCTAATCTATCCATCTAATCTATCCATCTAATCTATCCATCTAATCTATCCATCTAATCTATCTATTTAATCTATCTATCTAATCTATCTATCTAATCTATCTATCTATCTATCTATCTATCTATCTATCTATCTATCTATCTATCTATCTATCTGTCTGTGTGTCTCTCTGTCTGTCTATATGTATATAGTTATATATATACCTGCATAAACGAAACTTCCAATTTTCGCTCTATCTTGTAAAGGAGTCCAACTACTAATTAATGAATGTACACAAGGAAAAATAAATCCTTGTGTTAATCCTGTTATAACTCTACAAGCAATAACTCCAATAAAACCGGTTAAATTACCGATAAATGGAACGAAAGCACAAAATAATGAACCGATAAAAATTGTTCCACCAAAAAACCATTTTGGTCCCCAACGTTTAATTAATTGACTTGCGACTACTTGAAAACAAATATAACCCCAAAAAAATGATGATAACATCATGTTTTTATGTTCGGCCCAATCTGGATATGTCTAAAAATAATATAATCACATATTATTATGTCAAAATTGACTTATAAAACTATGACAGATGTCAAAATTGATATGTCAAACTATGACAGATGTCAAAATTGACATGTCAAACTATGACAGATGTCAGAATTGACGTATAAAACTATGACATGTCAAAACTTGTCATAAGAAACAATGACAGATGTCAAATAAACAAATTTACTTACAGGAATATTCTTATCAGGAGGATCTACTTCTGTCATTGGAAAAATAGCAATACTAAGTATTGATCTTGTTCCATAAGCAATATTTATTGATGCAAACATCATTACATATTGAATATGACGAACACCAAAGAAATTACCTAACAAAAATTCAATTAAAACTAGAAAAATTTCAATGTTCGATAACTTTTTTATTTGTAAACGTACAAAAAGTTATAACCTATCAAAAGATAGGAAATTTTCTCAAAAATTTAGAAATGTTTCTATTTTTTTTATAACTTTTCTAGTTTTCGATATACGAGGGAATTAAAAATTTTAACAAAAATTTTGTAATTCCCCCGTATATTGAAAACTATAAAAGATATGAAAAAACTAATTAAAATTTTGGATTTTTGAGAAAATTTCCTTATGTTTTATAGATTACAACTTTTTGTACGTTAATAAATAAAAAAGTTACGAGGGAATTACAAATTTTAACAAAAATTTTGTAATTCCCCCGTATATTGAAAACTATAAAAGATATGAAAAAACTAATTGAAATTTTGGCTTTTTAAGAAAATTTCCTTTCTTTTGATAAGTTATAACTTTTTGTACGTTAATAAATAAAAAAGTTACGAGGGAATTACAAATTTTAACAAAACTTTTGTAATCCCCCCGTATATTGAAAACTATAAAAGATATGAAAAAACTAATTGAAATTTTGGCTTTTTAAGAAAATTTCCTTTCTTTTGATAAGTTATAACTTTTTGTACGTTAAAAAATAAAAAAGTTACGAAGGAATTACAAATTTTAACAAAACTTTTGTAATTCCCCCGTATATTGAAAACTATAAAAGATATAAAAAAATTAATTGGAATTTTGGATTTTTGAGAAAATTTCCTATCGTTTGATAGGTTATAACGTTTTGTACGTTAATAAATAAAAAAGTTACGAGGGAATTACAAATTTTAACAAAAATTTTGTAATACCCCCGTATATTGAAAACTATAACAGATATGAAAAAACTAATTAAAATTTTGGATTTTTAAGAAAATTTCCTTTCTTTTGATATGTTATAACTTTTTGTACGTTAATAAATAAAAAAGTTACGAGGGAATTACAAATTTTAACAAAACTTTTGTAATTCCCCCGTATATTGAAAATTATAAAAGATATGAAAAAACTAATTTAAATTTCGGATTTTTAAGAAAATTTCCTATCCTTTGATAGTTTATAATTTTTTGTATGTTAATAAATAAAAAAGTTACGAGGGAATTACAAATTTTAACAAAAATTTTGTAATTCCCCCGTATATTGAAAACTATAAAAGATATAAAAAAATTAATTGGAATTTAAGATTTTTGAGAAAATTTCCTATCTTTTGATATGTTACAACTTTTTGTACGTTAATAAATAAAAAAGATACGAGGGAATTACAAATTTTAACAAAAATTTTGTAATTACCCCGTATATAGAAAACTATAAAACATATGAAAAAATTAATTGGAATTTTGGATTTTTGAAAAAATTTCCTATCTTTTGATGTGTTATAACTTTTTGTACGTTAATAAATAATAAAGTTACGAGGGAATTACAAATTTTAACAAAAATTTTTTAATTCCCCCGTATATTGAAAATTATAAAAGATATGAAAAAACTAATTAAAATTTTGGATTTTTGAGAAAATTTCCTATCATTTGACAAGTTATAATTTTTTGTATGTTAATAAATAAAAAAGTTACGAGGGAATTACAAATTTTAACAAAAATTTTGTAATTCCCCCGTATATTAAAAATTATAAAAGATATGAAAAAACTAAATGAAATTTTGGATTTTTAAGAAACTTTCCTTTCTTTTGATAAGTTATAACTTTTTGTACGTTAATAAATAAAAAAGTTACGAGGGAATTACAAATTTTAACAAAACTTTTGTAATTCCCCCGTATATTGAAAATTATAAAAGATATGAAAAAACTAATTAGAATTTTGGATTTTTGAGAAAATTTTCTATCTTTTGATAAGTTATAACTTTTTGTACGTTAATAAATAAAAAAGTTACGAGGGAATTACAAATTTTAACAAAACTTTTGTAATTCCCCCGTATATTGAAAATTATAAAAGATATGAAAAAACTAATTAGAATTTTGGATTTTTGAGAAAATTTCCTATCGTTTGATAAGTTATAACTTTTTGTACGTTAATAAATAAAAAAGTTACGAGGGAATTACAAATTTTAACAAAAATTTTTTAATTCCCCCGTATATTGAAAACTATAAAAGATATGAAAAAACTAATTAGAATTTTGGATTTTTGAGAAAATTTCCTATCGTTTGATAAGTTATAACTTTTTGTACGTTAATAAATAAAAAAGTTACGAGGGAATTACAAATTTTAACAAAAATTTTTTAATTCCCCCGTATATTGAAAACTATAAAAGATATGAAAAAACTAATTAGAATTTTGGATTTTTGAGAAAATTTCCTATCATTTGACAAGTTATAATTTTTTGTATGTTAATAAATAAAAAAGTTACGAGGGAATTACAAATTTTAACAAAAATTTTGTAATTCCCCCGTATATTAAAAATTATAAAAGATATGAAAAAACTAAATGAAATTTTGGATTTTTAAGAAACTTTCCTTTCTTTTGATAAGTTATAACTTTTTGTACGTTAATAAATAAAAAAGTTACGAGGGAATTACAAATTTTAACAAAACTTTTGTAATTCCCCCGTATATTGAAAATTATAAAAGATATGAAAAAACTAATTAGAATTTTGGATTTTTGAGAAAATTTCCTATCGTTTGATAAGTTATAACTTTTTGTACGTTAATAAATAAAAAAGTTACGAGGGAATTACAAATTTTAACAAAAATTTTTTAATTCCCCCGTATATTGAAAACTATAAAAGATATGAAAAAACTAATTGAAATTTTGGCTTTTTAAGAAAATTTCCTTTCTTTTGATAAGTTATAACTTTTTGTACGTTAATAAATAAAAAAGTTACGAGGGAATTACAAATTTTAACAAAACTTTTGTAATCCCCCCGTATATTGAAAACTATAAAAGATATGAAAAAACTAATTGAAATTTTGGCTTTTTAAGAAAATTTCCTTTCTTTTGATAAGTTATAACTTTTTGTACGTTAAAAAATAAAAAAGTTACGAAGGAATTACAAATTTTAACAAAACTTTTGTAATTCCCCCGTATATTGAAAACTATAAAAGATATAAAAAAATTAATTGGAATTTTGGATTTTTGAGAAAATTTCCTATCGTTTGATAGGTTATAACGTTTTGTACGTTAATAAATAAAAAAGTTACGAGGGAATTACAAATTTTAACAAAAATTTTGTAATACCCCCGTATATTGAAAACTATAACAGATATGAAAAAACTAATTAAAATTTTGGATTTTTAAGAAAATTTCCTTTCTTTTGATATGTTATAACTTTTTGTACGTTAATAAATAAAAAAGTTACGAGGGAATTACAAATTTTAACAAAACTTTTGTAATTCCCCCGTATATTGAAAATTATAAAAGATATGAAAAAACTAATTTAAATTTCGGATTTTTAAGAAAATTTCCTATCCTTTGATAGTTTATAATTTTTTGTATGTTAATAAATAAAAAAGTTACGAGGGAATTACAAATTTTAACAAAAATTTTGTAATTCCCCCGTATATAGAAAACTATAAAAGATATGAAAAAACTAATTAGAATTTTGAATTTCTGAGGAAATTTCCTTTCTTTTGATAGGTTATAACTTTTTTTTATTATCATTTTCATACATAATAAACAATCCCAAATTGTTAAAATTAATGTTTATTACCTTTAAATTGTATTTTATTATCCTTAATTTCAGTTATAGCTGAATCTTTATCACCTAACACCATATTGTATTTTTTCCCCGATAAAATCACGTACAAACTAAATTATTTATTGATAATTTGTTTTTATGAAAAAGACTGTGAATACCTAATTAACAAATAAACTGGTACAAATAAAAAAAGATACAATTATTGCGGAGTTATGGGTTTATACCGTGAAATGCAGTACCGGATTCCACTTTTTTTTCATCATATCTAAATTTCTTATATTAGATCGCAAATTTAGACAAGTTTGACATATTAGCACTTAAAGTGACAGTTTTGTCATATTAGCTATCAAATTTAGAAAGTATTGACATATTAGCTATCAAAATGACAGTTTTGACACATCTGTTAAAATGGCATAAATTTATCAAATTAGCTGTCAAATTTAGATAGTTTTGACATATTAGTGGTCAAATTTTGACAGTTGTGACATATTAGCTGTCAAATTTAGACAGTTCTGACATATTAGCTACCAAAATGACAGTTTTGACACATTATCTGTATAAATTACGTTAATTTATCAAATTAGCTGTCAAATTTAGAAAGTTTTGACATATTACTTGTCAAATTTAGACAGTTTTGACATATTACTTGTCAAATTTAGACAGTTTTGATATATTAGTTGTCAAATTTAGACAGTTGTGACATATTAGCAATTCAAATGACAGTTTTGACACATTATCTGTTAAAATGGCATAAATTTATCAAATTAGCTGTCAAATGTAGATAGTTTTGACATATTAGGGGACAAATTTAGACATTTGTGACATATTAGCTGTCAAATTTAGATAGTTCTGACATAGTAGCTACCAAAATGACAGTTTTGACACATTATCTGACAAAATGGCATAAATTAAGTAAATTTATCAAATTAGCTGTCAAATTTAGAAAGTTTTGACATATTACTTGTCAAATTTAGACAGTTTTGATATATTAGCTGTCAAATTTAGACAGTTCTGACATATTTGCAATTCAAATGACAGTTTTGACATATTATCTGTTAAAATGGCATAAATTTAGTAAATTAGCTGTCAAATTTAGATAGTTTTGAAATATTAGCTGTCAAATTTAGACAGTTCTGACATAGTAGCTACCAAAATGACAGTTTTGACACATTGTCTGTCAAAATGGCATAAATTACGTTAATTTATCAAATTAGCTGTCAAATTTAGAAAGTTTTGACATATTACTTGTCAAATTTAGACAGTTTTGATATATTAGTTGTCAAATTTAGACAGTTCTGACATATTAGCAATTCAAATGACAGTTTTGACATATTATCTGTTAAAATGGCATAAATGTATTAAATTAGTTGTCAAATTTAGATAGTTTTGACATATTAGTGGTCAAATTTTGACAGTTATGACATATTAGCTGTCAAATTTAGATAGTTCTGACATTATAGCTACCAAAATGACAGTTTTGACACATTATCTGTCAAAATGGCATAAATTACGTTAGTTTATCAAATTAGCTGTCAAATTTAGAAAATTTTGACATATTACTTGTCAAATTTAGACAGTTTTGACATATTACTTGTCAAATTTAGACAGTTTTAATATATTAGTTGTCAAATTTAGACAGTTCTGACATATTAGCAATTCAAATGACAGTTTTGACATATTATCTGTTAAAATGGCATAAATTTATCAAATTAGCTGTCAAATTTATATAGTTTTGACATATTAGTGGTCAAATTTTGACAGTTGTGACATATTAGCTGTCAAATTTAGATAGTTCTGACATAGTAGCTACCAAAATGACAGTTTTGACACATTATCTGTCAAAATGGCATTAATTACGTTAATTTATCAAATTAGCTGTCAAATTTAGAAAGTTTTGACATATTACTTGTCAAATTTAGACAGTTTTGATATATTAGTTGTCAAATGTAGACAGTTCTGACATATTAGCAATCAAAATGACAGTTTAGACACATTATCTGTTAAATGGTATATATTTATTAAATTAGCTGTCAAATTTAGATAGTTTTGACATATTAGTGGTCAAATTTTGACAGTTGTGACATATTAGCTGTCAAATTTAGATAGTTCTGACATAGTAGCTACCAAAATGACAGTTTTGACACATTATCTGTCAAAATGGCATAAATTAAGTAAATTTATCAAATTAGCTGTCAAATTTAGAAAGTTTTGACATATTACTGGTCAAATTTAGACAGTTTTGATATATTAGTTGTCAAATGTAGACAGTTCTGACATATTAGCAATCAAAATGACAGTTTAGACACATTATCTGTTAAATGGTATATATTTATTAAATTAGCTGTCAAATTTAGATAGTTTTGACATATTAATGGTCAAATTTTGACAGTTGTGACATATTAGCTGTCAAATTTAGATAGTTCTGACATAGTAGCTACCAAAATGACAGTTTTGACACATTATCTGTCAAAATGGCATAAATTAAGTAAATTTATCAAATTAGCTGTCAAATTTAGAAAGTTTTGACATATTACTGGTCAAATTTAGACAGTTTTGATATATTAGTTGTCAAATTTAGACTGTTTTGACATATTAGTTGTCAAATTTAGACAGTTCTGACATATTAGCAATTCAAATGACAGTTTTGACACATTATCTGTTAAAATGGCATAAATTTATCAAATTAGCTGTCAAATTTATATAGTTTTGACATATTAGTGGTCAAATTTTGACAGTTGTGACATATTAGCTGTCAAATTTAGATAGTTCTGACATAGTAGCTACCAAAATGACAGTTTTGACACATTATCTGTCAAAATGGCATAAATTTCGTTAATTTATCAAATTAGCTGTCAAATTTAGAAAGTTTTGACATATTACTTGTCAAATTTAGACAGTTTTGATATATTAGTTGTCAAATTTAGAGAGTTCTGACTTATTAGCTATCAAAATAATATTTTTGACACATTATCTATTAAAATGGCACAAATCTAGTAAAGTTATGATATTATCTGTCAAATTTATACAGTTTTGACATACTAGTTGTCAAATTTAGACAGTTGTGGCATATAAGCTATCAAAATGACAGTTTTGACACATTAACTGTTAAAATGGCATACATTTATTAAATTAGCTGTCAAATTTAGACAGTTTTGACATATTACTTATCAAAGTTAGACAGTTTTGACATATCAGTTGTCAAATTTAGAAAGATTTGACATAATAGTTGTCAAATTTAGACAGCTTTGACATATTTTCCATAGAAAAACTGTATTTTTTACCGAAAAAACAGCCATTACTGTAAATAGTGCTTAATACGGTCCTTACCATTAGAATGGTACCGATAAGTGATTAAATAATAAATAAATTAAAAATTCTAAACATAAATACCATTGTTATGGGAAATTCTACATTTTTACACAATGACAACAAACACTATTACTTATTACATTTTAAATTTGAAAAATAATTTAACAATTATAAAAATCGTGTAAAATATAATATGACTTGCTAAAAATTGTAGATACAAACAAATACAAGGTTGAATAGAAAAAATTACAATTTTCTTTCAAATTTCACCAAAAAAAAATTGACCGTGAAAGTACATTTTTAAATTTAACAAATACTTCCTTATTTTTATTAAATTTTTTCATAATCTTTGTTATAATGGCTTTTTAATGATTTTTAAATTGAGATAAAAATTTCATGCTTACTTGGTTTCTTATAAAGTTGAGGAATTTTCGATGTACTCATCTCTGTTAAAGATAATTAAATAAAATGCGTTTTCAATTTGATTTTCATTACTAAAAGTTTTATTAATAAACAGCAATTAAGTAATATTTATTTTGATATAAATGTTATCATAAATTTATTTAAGTTTCGGGTCAATGAAAAATTGATAATACAAGGTGATTCAAGGAGATTGGATTACGGCAAAAAGTTAAAGTCTACTCAACCTATTGGTAAGTACGCCACTGTAAACCAACTGGTCTCATATGTTAGAGGTTATATGTAATAATTTCAAAAAAAAGATTGTAAAATATATTTAAACAATATTCTATTACTTATACTAAAGATAAATGGTATAATAACAAGTTTATTATGTTATATTTACATTTTAGATCATCAAATAGGGAAATAAACACACTAAAACTTCGTTTTATTAACTATCTTCTTCAGAGTATTGTTTAGTATCACGTAGGGCACTAAATACACATATAAACTATATAAATGATAATAAACACTCTTATTATTACTAATTTGACTAATTTTCGATTAACAATGGAGTTTTTTAACACAAAAACACGAAATTATGGCACTCAAACTTTTTAACATTCAACAACTTGACAGCTAGAAATTGAATGATTTTGTTGACTATTTTCTACCATTTACAGTGCGTAAATCATATAAACCGAATTATTTACATTAAGATAGACATTCTTACTATTGATATTTGACTAATTTACGTTTAAAAACAGAGTTTTTTAATACAAAAACGCGAAATTACAGCGAGTAAACAATGTTTTCAATTTGAAAGAACTTTGACAGCTTCTGTTTGTTTGAACTATTTCAAACAAAGTGGCCTTTAACGTTAGTAGTTGTACGGTAAATTAATGATTTTAAAGTATATTTAAACAAATTTTAATACTATTACTATAAAGAAATGGTATAATAACAAGTTTATTATGTTATATTTACATTTTAAACCATTAAATACGGAAAAAACACACTAAAACTTAATTTTATTAACTATCTTCTTCAGAGTATTGTTAAGTATCGCTAAGGCACTATAGATATATAGATATATAGATATATAGATATAGGTATTGGATGAGAGATTGGATTGGAAATCGCATTGTAATCAACTTATTTCAAAAATAAATTCATTAAAGTTCCTCTTTCTTAACTTACGGTCTATCTTAGAGATAAATCAACTTATCATGGTTTATTACGCCCAGATAGAATCGAGACTTAGATATGGTTTATGTCTATGGGGTAATTCTACTAATGCTCCAAATGTATTTGTTGCCCAAAAAAAAATTTTGAGATGTATGGCTAAAGTATCAAGATTAACGTCATGTAAATCGTGTTTCAGTAACTTTAAAATTCTTACATTACCCTCGTTATATATTTTTGAAATGTGTGTCTATGTTTACAATAATCGTCAATTAATGACAATAATTGATGATATACATTCCTATCAAACGAGACAAACAAGTAAAATATATGTTCCATATTGTAGATTAAAAGTTACCTCTAGTTCACCTAATTATTTGGGACCTAGATTGTACAATAAATTACCCAATGATATTAAAGAGGCCAAGTCTTTGAGTATTTTCAAAGGAAGATTAAAGACATTTTTAGTAGAGTCCTGTTACTATAACATCGATGAATTTTTAACTATGTAAATTATTATTATTATTATTTTGTTATGATGATTTTTATGTTATATTTTTTACTTTTTATTGTTATACATTTTATTCTTGAACCCTATTGACGAATCCTATACAATTTGTATTGTCGTATGGAAAATAAAGAAATTGAATTGAATTATCATCAGCCATTTTTTGTCAAATGTCACTCAGTTCACGTGCTAGACCATAGACAAATTAAACAGACGTGCAATCGTATTTTATAGCGGTGAAAATGGAAACTAAACGAGCTGGTAGCAGAAGCGCGAAAAAGTACTTATAACGGTATAATGACAAAGTAAGTACTATAAGTGGTTTTAGTTTAAAATAAATTTCAGGTACTTAAAGCATAAAAAGGGTATAGAAGTTAAGTTTTAAAGTGCGCTGATGTCGGAACTTGTTGCCAACTTTATAATAGGCATCAACACATCTATTCTATTATCTCTGGTTTTGTGGTTGACATTGGACTAAACATGGCTGATGATAATACCTATGTTTATAGTGCCTTAGTATCGCGTAAGGCACTAAATACACATATAAACTATATAAATGAAAATAAACACTCTTATTATCACTAATTCGACTAATTTTTGATTAGAAATGAACTTTTTTAACACAAAAACACGAAATTGTGGAACTCAAACAAACTTTTTAACATTCAACTTGACAGCTAGAAATTGAATGTTTTTGTTTACTATTTTCTACCACTCACCGAATAAACCGAATTATATACATTAAGATAAACATTCTTACTATTGATATTTGACTATTTTCGTTTAAAAACAGAGTTTTTTAATACAAAAACGTGAAATATAAGGAACGAAATCTTAACGGTGAACCCATTAAGTGATCGTCAATATGCATACCAGCGGGGAAAATCCACAGACCTAGCGCTGGATGACTTACAGGCTATTATCAAAGTCAATTGAAGACAAAGAAGTAGCCCTAGCGGCGTTTATTGACATCGAAGGAGCTTTCAGTAATGTGGGACCCGAGTCAGTGACCGACGCACTTTCAAGGAGGGGAGTCCCCCCACTAATATGCCAATGGGTGTATGCCAACCTAACGCATAGGATCGTAGTGTCCAAGTTGGGTGAGGCGTCCATTGAGGCAACAGTGAGAAGGGGCTGTCCGCAGAGAGGGGTACTGTCGCCTCTGCTGTGGTCAGCACTTGTGGATGACCTCCTTAAGAAACTCCTCAATGAAGGCCTTCACTGCCTAGGTTTCGCAGGTGATATGGCCATAATCATTCAGGGGAAGTTTCTGGGCACAGTCTCCGAGCGGATGCAGTCCGCAATGCAGAAGTTGTGCAAGGATGAAGGCCTAACAGTCAATCCACAAAAAGCATCAGTTGTCCCTTTCACTAATAAAAGAGTGTTGAAAGGCTTAAAACCAATAACGCTCAATAAAGTGCTGGTTCCAATGGCCACAGAAGCCAAATACCTTTTTTTTTTTTTTTTTTTTTTTTTTAAGAGGGGGGAATGCTTGTTGCGCACACTCACAGGGGCACGTGCTCCTGTGGGTAGTGTTGGGCTCGGCCGTGAGGCCCCTACCAACTAAACCCTTCCTCCTTTCGCCCCCCTCATGCCGTGGCATCTGTCTTTTCGGAGGTTTCTTCACCGGCATGTTTTTTTTTTCCGCGTCACGCACTTTTCCCCTCGGTTTTCACTCTTCTCCTCTTTCCCTTGCCTGCTGCTCTCTTTCTATTTCTTCTTTCCTCCTCATGATTTTTCTAATCATGTCGTGCACTTGTTCCCATTTATTTTTGTTTCTTACCATTGTTCTTACAATGTTTTCTACCGTGAGCCTTTCCTCGAGAGTTTCCTCTATTTCTCTTCTTACTTCCTCGAAGTAGCTGCACTCCAGAACTGTGTGCTCCGGCGTATCTCTCTCCTCTCCACATGCTCTGCACGCCGTGTCGTCGCTCTTGCCGATCCTGTAGGTGTAGCTCCCAAATGAGCCGTGACCTGACAGGAACTGGGTCAAGTAATAATCCGCAGTGCGGTGTTTACACTTGACCCATTCCCCAAGGTCTCGTATCAGACGTTTGGTCCACCTACTTTTTCCACCTGGTAGTGGTTGCCTCCATTCGGCTTCCCATTCTTCCACAGTTCGGTCTCTTTCTTCTTTCTTGGCTCGTGCCGTATTTCCGTCTTCTCGGGAAAATAGTCTCGCCCTTTCTCTTACCAGCGTGTCTACTGGTGGTGTCCCCGCTATCACTTGCACTACTTCAGTACTTACCGTTCTGTATCCACTTATTACTCTGAGTAGCGCTTTCCTCTGTGCCTTGTTGAGTCTATTCTTGTACTTCTCTACCGAGATGGCTGTATGCCATACCGGAGCTCCATAGAGTAGAATAGACTGAACTACTCCATACAGCACCATCCTCTTCTTATATTTGGGCCCCCTGACGTTCGGCATTAATCTCTCCAGGGTGGACATCCTTTCCTCCGCTTTCTTTGCACAGTACTCGACATCATGTCTCCCAAACCTTAGTTTGTCGTCGATTACAATCCCTAGGTACCTCATTGACCTCTGGTGCTCTATGTCCTTTCCTCTTACCCTGAACTGTATATTCCTTCGATTTCTCGGCCCTTTCAGAATAATGGCCTCTGTCTTTTCGGCCGCTATTTCTAAATTGTGATCTTCCATCCATTGCGCTGTTTGCTCTATAGCATCGTTTGCTCTTTCAGTCAGTTGTTCCTCATTCGTTCCTTCGATTAGTAGAATGAGGTCGTCTGCGAAGGCGATCGCTGTTGTACCTCTTCCCCATCTTTCTTCCAGCAAGCTATCATACATTATATTCCACAGTAGGGGGCCTAATACCGATCCCTGTGGTACTCCCATGCTCAGTCCTTGCTTGAGTCCCTTGTCTATGGTGATTTTTCTATCCGTTAGGTAGGAGTCCACGATGTTCCGCAGACCTCCCCCTTCCCTTTTTTCCTCCATGCTATCCATGATAGTCTCCCAAGAAGCTGTATTAAAAGCGTTCTTCGCATCTATTGCTACCGCCGCTATCCACTTGGCCTCGCTGTGCTTGGCTCTGTCCACAAGCTGTTTGGCTGCTTGCACAGTCGATCTTCCTTGTCTAAAACCAAATTGAAGGGGAGACAGATGGTTATCTACCTCCTCCTCCAATCTGATCTTCAGCATCCCTTCATAGGCCTTTGCCATTGTGCTGAGTAGACAAATGGGTCTAAACCCCTTTGGCTCCTCGCCTGGCGTTGTTTTCCCTTTCGGCAGTAGCACTACTCTCGCTTCTTTCCATTCCTCCGGGACTCTCTGCTCTCTTTGTATCTCATTGAAGACATTGAGCATCACATCCGGTATTACCTCTATGGCTGCTTTGATAGCTGCCGGGGGGATGCCATCCTCTCCTGCGGCTCTTCCTGCTTTGACCCTTCCTCCTACTGTATCCAGTTCTTGTCTGGTGAACGGCCTCATTTCTTCCTCCTGGGCTGTCCACCTACTTCTTCTACCCTTGGCTTCTGGGAACAGCTTCTTGCACCATTTGACCCTCTGTTCCCTAGTCAAGTCGTACGAGGTCCGGATTCTCAGGCTTCGCGTTGCTATCCTGTATCCATCACCCCATATGTCCCCTTCCAGTTCCTCACAGAGTCGGTTCCAGTGGTCTCTTTTGCTTTTCTTTATAGCCTTTTCCAGGTTCCTCTTTTCTTGTTTTAGGCTAACTTTCAGCTGCCGTACTTCCTCCCCACCATCCTCATCAGGTCTTATTCTCCTCAATATCCTCATCTTTTCTCTTCTGATCCTGATGCACTCCTTCCGCTTTTCCGCGATTTCGTCCGTCCACCAGTAGGGGGTCAGCTCGTTATTTCCTCTAATGGTTTCAGTCGCCTCCTTGGTCGCTTGCGCAATGTCCTCTGTGAGCGTCCTGTGGTCATATCCCTGCTCACCTCTTATGGCCGCCTTTCTTATGATTCCTTCTTTGAACCTGAAAACATTAAGAATTTTTTTGTTTTTTCTATTTTTACTATTTTTTTGGGTTTTTTTATTTTTTTCCTCTACATCCACATAAATATAGTGGTGGTGAGTATATACATTTACTTTATCTAGATGCCACCTAGCAGTCCGCTTTGCCAGCTTTCCTGTTGCCATGGTCACATCAATGTGTGACTGCTGGTTTCCCCGACGGAACGTTGGTTCTCCGCTGTTCAGAACCACGAGTTTATTCTCTATTATCCATTCATGCAGCATTTCTCCTCTTCGATCTTCATGTGGGGCGCCCCATAATGGAGACTTGGAGTTGAAGTCCCCTGCTATGATGCATTCTCCGCCTGTATCCTTGGCATCCTGCATGATGGCATCTAGTTTTCTACTAAAATCTATGATACTTATATTTGGTGAGATGTAGCAACCGTATAAGTACCAGTCGCTCATCTTCACCCTGACAAAACCGTCTCCTTTTTTGATACTCTCTACTCCCACCGCTCTATTTATAATGGCGACGGCAACCGAAGATTGGGTATCCATCACGTACCCAAACCTCTCGGACATCGAAATGTTTGGCTCAGAGATGACCGCTAGGTCTATTCCCTTACTTCGCATTTCGGCGTACGAGATGTCGTGTTCCGCTCTGGCCCTCCCGACGTTCAGCTGCATTAGTTTCGTCGTCATTTAGTCGTGTTTGCCCCCCGTTGTTTTTTCCACCCCCTTGTGGCTTCCTTCCTCTCCCTCTCCTCTAACACGGCCTGCCTGAATTTAGGACACTTCATTGTGTTTCCCCTGTGTCCTACTTTGCCACATGTTACACATTTAATTGCATTTTTGCATTCCTTAGCCAGATGGTCCGGCTCCTGGCATCTGTAGCAGGTCTGCTTCGCCCCACAGTCCCTTGCCCAGTGCCCCTGTTCTCCACATCTGTGGCATCTCCCTCTTCTCGGCGTCCCTTCGGTCTCGTTTGGACAGAACCTCCCAATATGGCCAAAGTCACCACACCTGTAACATTTTATTACCTCTACTCTTTCCTCAGCTGACCAGACTCCCCAACTTGTCCTGATCTTCCCTGTCTCCACTATTCTCTTCCCGAGCCCCTCGGCCACTTCTATCCACGCCGTCCTTTTCTCTTTAGATGGTGCGTAAAGTTTCCTCAGCACCACATCCTCCTTCGTTGCCTTGAAACTTTCTGCAACGACTTGGACCACCTCATCCTCCCCGGTCACCTCATCTATACCTCTTACCAAGATGGCCATATCTGTGTTCACCCTGGCCATTGCCCCTTCTACTTTGGTACCTATCGCGGCCCTTAGCTTCTCGGCCTTTTCCTGGCCACCTCTGACCGTCAGCAGAACGTCCGCCTTCCCCGACTTCTTAGCTCCTTTTACCTCGATGTCTAATTCCTTGAGGTCCACATTTTTCTTCACCTTCCCTAAAAGATCGGCGTAGCTTACCCCGTCCACCGCTTTCACCCTGACAACGGCTTCAGGTGCCCGTTGTGGCCTAACCCCCTGCCTTATTCCTGGCCAACCTGCTGATTTTCTGGTGTTTCTGCAGAAGACCACCCTCCCTGAGTCCCGAAGTACATATTCCAGGATCTTCCTCCACATCCTTTTATTTTCAGCTTCGTCGATCAGCAGCTCGACCTCTGTCGCCTCTCTCTCCTCCATCATTTCTTTTAACTTCTTGGCCGCCTCGCACATCTCCACCACCTGGTCTTCTTCGTCCTTCCTTACTGATATTACGTACGTTGCCTTCCCTTCCTTAGACGTCTTAGCTCTTTTCCTTCCCCTGATGATCTCAGTCCTTTGGATTACGTACTCATAGTCACCTGGTTTCATTTCCTCCATGACCTTCTTCATTTCCGGGTATCTTTGGATGGCCTTCTTAGCCACCTCGTCTCCATCGTTTCCTATATCCACCACGATGGCCACGTCTAGGTCTTCCCTATGTTCTGTCAACGCCTTGGTGGCTTTGAAGACTTCCTCATCCCATTCGTACTCAAAGAGCACCCTCATTTCCTCGGGGGGTTTTTTGCTGCCCAGCGCCATTTTTACTTCTGCCTGTTGTTTTTCTCTGGAGACAGGGTGTGGTGTTTGACCAGAGGCTATCATGGAAGCAACACATTCAAAAGGTCACACATAAAGCTACAATAGCCCTTGGTAGGCGTAGACAATTGTGTGGCAAGAACTGACGGAGTTGCTGACACATTTAGAAAGGCAGCCATTGAGAAATGGAGGCTAGAGAAGGCCCAGGAGTGATTGGGGCAAACGACAAACCAAAGTCTTCATAAAGGGACACTCGGCGAAGTTTAGGTACTGCAGAGCTGCTATCATAAAGGCGAAACGATATCAGAATGATTGTCAGTCTCTTGACAGGACATTGTAGGCTCAAGAAACACATGAGTCAGCTGAACTTAGCAGATGAAGACATCTGTCGATACTGCCAAGAGGAGGAGGAAACCGCATTTCATGTTCTATGCCAATGTGAAGGAGTTGCAAGGACATCTGGCATTGGGAGATGAGAAACCGACTGCTCCAAGTTATGCGGAGTGGTCACTGTCAAGGCTATTAAGTCTTATTAAGAGGGCAGGGCTGGACAAGGTTCTCTAATCCTATTCTTGAGATACTGGGTGGTCACAATAGATCTGCAAAGCTCGAAGTGACACAGGCTAACAGCCAACCCCATAAACATTTAATCTAAAACATAAATTTGACAGCTGGAAATAGAATTTTCTGATTGGTTAAAAAAATGTCAAACAAAGTGGCCTTTTACATCAGCGATTGTACGGTGTAATATACAATACTAAGTATAATGTAAATAAACTTGTTTTTATACAATTTCCTTTGGTTTTTAAGGGATACGATGGGTGTATATATCAAATTGACTTTTACTGATTAGAACAAACAGTTACTGCTCACATTTGTTCAATGTAAAAAGCGTTAAATTTGGCTTTTAAAACTTTGTTTGTCAAACACTTTTTTACGCAAATATTGTCACATACGATAAGAGAGCAGTTTTGCGGTCAACGCTCTTTTCGAATTTCCAAGAATTTCTCTTCATGGCCGCACAGGTGTGAGTCGGGAAGTTAAAAGCAACATTAAATAGATATTTTACTAGGTTCGTTCATATAATGACGTTCTTTTGAGTTTCCCCTGGTAAAATCGTAAAAATAATTCCTATCCAAGTGGGTCTAGTTATACTATATTACTGTATTGTTTTGTATTACATGTTACCAGGTCAAAGTCATTGCGTTAGATCTCCACACGTGTTTAAATAGTTTAATTTTTATTCTCATGTAGAATATGAATTGACTATAAAAGCAAGTTGTTGAGGTCGGACACGGGGGAGTTCGGAGTCTGAGGTTGTCTGTAAGGGTCACCCTTTGTGACTCTTGAGGTATTTGCGTGAGTAAGTGTGACATGCCACCATGTAGTTTATTAGGTAAGATTGGTTAAGATTTGTATTTAGTTATTCGTTATTCACATTTTTATCATTTATTGTTATTGCTTATTAATTCGTTAATATATTTGTTGTTTGTTTTCTGTTGTTTATCTCATCTTCCCTTTGGTTAGTTTTCTGCCTTCAGCAAGATACCTAGCCAGGGGGTAGATAACCACGACCTGGGTGGGAAGTGCCTTCAGTAAGCTACCCCTCATCCAAAAACACTATGGCATTCTCCTATACCCCAGGCGTGACAATAAACACTCTTATTATCACTAATTCGACTAATTTTCGATTAACAATAGAGTTTTTTAACACAAAAACACAAAATTATGGCACTCAAACAAACTTTTTAACATGCAACAACTTGACAGCTACAAAATGAATGTTTTTGTTAACTATTTTCTACCATTCACAGCACGTAAATCATAAACCGAATTATATACATTAAGATAGACATTCTTATTATTGATTTTTAACTAATTTTCGATTAAAAACAGAGTTTTTTAATACAAAAACGTGAAATTACAACGAGTAAACAATGTTTAACAGAAATTTGACAGCTAGAAATTGGTTGAACTAATTTCAAACAAAGTGGCCTTTAACGTTAGTAGTTGTACGCTAAATTTATGATTTTAAAGTATATTTAAACAAATTTTAATACTATTACTATGGAGAAATAGTATAATAACAAGTTTATTATGTTA